>WOXC01000248.1:0-395788 GCA_011680675.1 Gymnobelideus leadbeateri
TGTTACTGGGGTTGCTTTCTTCTGACTCTTTCGAGTTTGTACAATTGGCTAGTAAAATCAACATTGTGTTATTAAATCTTAACATTTGAGAGGGGTCTGATTAAAAATTGAATACTATTTAGTGATGTCAACATACAACCAGTTTGATGAAGTTCTTTAAACCTGTTGATTTGTACTTTTAACTTTAAAAATCTCAGCTGGAGAATTGACTTTGCACTTTGTTTACTAGAACATTAACTTCCAAACAAGTTTAAGTGAAAATATGCTGCTGACTTGTTGAGTTTGTTCTTTTAAGAAATTTCTCCTGACTTTTGTCATGTTTTTAGAAGAACAGACCAAAACTAGTGAATGTCACATTATATGCATTTGTCTTAGAACTGAAGTTAAATTAATCATTTGTTTTTCTTACTTTGAAAACTGTGAATATAAGTATGCCAATAGCATACAATGTAAAAATTTGATAGTATTTAAAGAAATTTTAATTTCTCACTGACCCTCAGATTTGTGAATCGTATACATAATTGTATTGAAATATTGAGTCTGTATTCATGAATGTAATAAAAATACTTTTGCATGATATAAAATGGTTATTTTAATTAGAGGGGGAAAAATTCTTTTTGATTTTCAGTAATGAAAAGATAATTTATGATTATTTTAATAATCACTTATTAAACATATCACTGTGTAATATATTTTTATGGCTAAATCTTTTACTAACATCATCTCTTTGGGAGTTTTGAATCAATTCATAGGTTACAGCTATTACTTCCCTTATTTAATAAAAACTGGAATTTCAGATATACTGAAATTGCAATATTAGAATATTGGGGGGCAGCTAGGTGGCGCAGTGAATAGAGCGCCGGCCCTGGAGTCAGAAGGACCTGAGTTCGGATCCGGCCTCAGACACTTAATGCACACACAAAACAAAAACATAGCTGTGTGACCTTGGGCAAGTTACTTAACCCCAATTGCCCTCCCCAAAAAAAAAAAAAAGAATATTGGGAAAGAGCAGGGATTGTTCCTTTGATGTCATTGGATTAGATATCTCGTCTCTAGTTTGAGAGTATGTAAGTATATAAAGCATATGTGTGTGTGTGTGTGTGTGTGTGTGTGTACATATATATACTCAAAATATTGAAAGATCAATTCAAAAATTATTTAAATGGACTTTTATAGTATTGCGACCAAACTATCCATATAGCCAGAACTACCCTATAGTAAGACTACATGAAGTTGTAATTCAGGTGACTTCAGAATTACCTTTTAAAGATAACATACTTGAAAACTGTTTAGTCATTGAATGAGACATCTGAAAATAGGATGGAAGAAAAACTTTAAATGTGAATTATTTGCCATCTCAGCTCTCTGCATGTTTTTTTAATTTTTGAAAGGCAATCAAAGCCTTTTTTCCTGATTTTCATTTTGTTTTGATATAGGCAACAAAGAAAACAGAGATTTTCATTGCACTTTACAGGTAGCCGCTCCATTCGATATTCTGCTGCATATACAGGTCCGTTACAAATGATTGGCCACAAAGGAGCAGCTGGCCCAAAGAGGTAGCCACAGGAATTCCCCTAACTTCCTAGGTGAAGTTTTCGGTATTAAGCTAGATGGCACTGTGAATGGAGCACAGGACTTGAAGAACCAAATTCAAATCCTATCTCAGATACTTATCTGTGTGACTATAGGCAAGTAACTTAACCTCTCTGTGTCCCAGTTTCCCCATCTGTAAAACGGGGCTAATAATGAGGATCAAGTGAGTTAACATAATTATAATAATTCCAGAGAGGCTGAATACCTCAGTGAGTGGTGTTCAGCTTGGAATCAGGAAAGCAATGCCATCTCAGACACACATAGGCAAGTCACAACTTCTCTGATCAATCAATAAACATTTATTAAGTGCCTACTATATTCTGGGAGCTGCTCCAAGACTCAGTTACTTCATCTGTAAAAGCAAGAATAGCAATGGCACTACCTAACAGAGTTGTTGAGAATTGAGATAATGTATTCGGTTTTGCAAACCTTAAAAGGGTATGTTATTAGAAGTTAGGAGAAATATTAGCACTTGTATTATCCATTGTGGTTTATAAATTATATTACGTCCAGTACTTTAATCCCTACAACAACACTGGTAGATGGTGTGAGTGTCAGCTCCATTTGACAATGAGGAAATCGAGACCAGAAGTTAGGATTTGCCCAAACACTTCCCATTATTATTGTATGATAAACCTGCATCTTTCTATAAACAGTCTGAGTGAAAGAAAAAAGAAAGGCCAGCATAGGAGAGAGTATGCCGTCTCTTTTTTACCAGCAATAAAAAAAAATAAAGAACCTTTATGTTTAAAAAAAAAACTCAAAAATGTTGCCTCTTTCAGAGACAGGAGAGAATTTATAAGATTATTCTGTTCTGTGACTTTACTGGAATTTTGTACATAATAGGACCTCAGAAATAATTATAAGGCAGAGAGAACACAAACCTGGGTGTCCCCAAATAGAGCGGTTTTAATTCAGTAAATAATTAATGCACATTCTGCCCAAGGCACTGAGCTGCATGCTAGGGATATAAAAATAAAGAAAAATATGATGTTCCTCTGCCCTCAAGGAATTTGCTCCAGTGTGGTTCTGGCCCTTTGTTCTTCTGTAGGCATTAGAAGAAAAGAAATCCTGATCTAAGGAATTGGTGAAGGAAAGAGACCTTTCAGAAAACAAATGCAGTGACCAGCTAACCCAGTGTAATTAACCAAGCTGAGTCCCTGGAGAATTACACTGGACAGCCCCACCCTCTCCCACTGCCCATCCCCCTTCCTCTGCTACAGCTCCTACCCCACACTATGGGCTCCTCTACTGATGACAGACTGGTCCATATTCTCATTCAGGTGTTGGAGGATGCTAGGGAAAGGTTAGTTTCTAATCATAAAGGTGTGTCTGGCATCCCAAGTTTAAGTCTCAGAGAAACAATACATTTTATTAGGGTCTATAGTAATATTCTTAAAGTACCTTGTGGTTTAAATATGCTTTTGTTAATAGCATGGGAGTCTATCCACTATGCTTCCATGATATGTATTTCCATCCAAACCATCAATACTGAAAACTTGTTCCTGAGTTTAGAACCTAATGTTTTCTACCAAAGATTGCTAATGAGGAAACTGACCCAGACGGCTAACTAACTGGTTTTGCATTGTATTTTTGTTTCATTTTTGTCAGTGAGGTGACACAGTGTATATACCATTAGGCCTGGAGTCAGTAAGACCCAAGTTCAAATCCTGTTGGATTTTGGACAAGTCATTTCACTTTGGTCTGTTTCCTTGTCTGTAAAGTGGGGGTGATAATGCCACCTACCTCCTAAGATTGTTTAATAAGATAATATTGTAAAGCATTTAGCACAGTGCCCAGCTTATAGGGTGCTATATAGAAATGGGCTTTTTTTTTCAAGCTGAGTTCGCTACCCACTTTTTTACCAAGAAAAATAATTATGGACCTTTCTAATCAATGCCTTCTCTAAATAAACTGGGATGGAGTGGGTGAATTCAGTTTAACAAACATGAAGTGGTTCCTGTGTAAAGAATAATTGGGAGAGATATGAACTTCAAATAGGATATGGTTCCTGCTGTGGATCTTAACATTCTCAAACAAGAATAAAACAAGTACACAGACACCTACAATACCCCATAATTACTTGAAAAAATGCATGAAAAGGTACGAAGTATTATGTGAGTTTGAGGAGGGGAAAGTTGTCAAGGAAAAGATCAGGGAAGGCTTCATGAAAAAAGTTTCACTGAGTTAAGCTTTAAAGAACAAGCAGAAATTCAACAGGTGATGAAATATGTCTCAATGGAACAAGGTTAAATCTTTGGGAACACAGCACACTTGTGGTAGCTCAATAAAATGTGGTTTTAGATGGAGAATGCATTTATTCTTAAATGGCTTAGGCTTTTTCTATCCCCGTCATTAGAAATGAAATTAACATGAACTGATTTTGTTAATGAATATAGTGGAAATAAAATCTTTACACAGGCTTTCAGAATTTTTTTTCCCTTGTACTTTCAACCAGTCTTACTACTAATATTTTAACTACAGTGAATACAGTACTGGCCCTGGAGTCAGAAGGACCTGAGTTCAAATCTGACCTCAGACACTTGACACACATTTATTAGCTGTGTGACCTTGGGCAAGTCACTTCACCACAACTGCCCTCCAAAAAGCAACAAAAAAATTTACCTAAAAAGAACACCTTCTATACTAAAAGTTCCACCTTCTATACTAGTGATCCTTAAAGGCTGTTAGGCAGTTATTCTTATTCTACAACAGACATGCACAACTTGGCATGACTAGGCTAAACTTCTTCAAGCCAAAGGTAGGTTTTTAATGGTTCACTTTCCAGATAAAGGCATAATTAATGATTAAATTATTTTGCAAATAAGCATCTTTTAAAAGGGAAATTTCAATTAATATCAATAAATTACACTTATTACTTAAGATTTTCATTTATTATTAAATTTTTCCTCTCAGACTAGAGACAAACTGGTTGTCTCGGGTCATGTGACAAACAGGAGAGAGGGAACAGTGACAACCCACCCACTGACACAATAGTGAGTAGTGGAAGGCAGGTTAAGTAGGACACAAGACAAAGTACTTGTTACATCTCTACTTTCTTTTCCCATCTTCTACATTTTTCTCAGGCTGCCTGAAATGTTGTACAGGCCTGTTCTACAGTAATACTCAAAGGAAGGTGTATAAAATGGCAAGTTTTAACTAGAAAGGTGGTTCTCTGTGATGTCACATGTTGAGCCATTTGTAGGCTATTTCTTGGGTTTTTCCTCTGGAAGTTAGAAATGAGACTTGGATATTCTGATGGATTAGTTGTACATTATCAAGGATTCCAAAAACAAGATTCCACCAAAGTTCCTTCATTCTAATTATATATGGAGATGCCTCCAATTGCGACAGCTGGTTGGGGAGCTACAGCATTATCAGCAAACCAATTCTCTGTATATAAACACCTGACCAAGACCACCACGAGAAGATAACAAACCTAAAGCTTCAAGTAATCTAACAAGCAACATTGGAGCCAAAATAGATTAGAGATGCTTTCAGTACTTGAGTATTGAGGAAGCTGTACCCACAAAACACGTGCACCTAGTAATTTGGAGAAGTAAGTTTTCCAATATTAACTGAAAATGTGTATTCAAACACAATTGGCTAAGAAGTCACACGACACAGTGCCTGCCAAACATTTCATTTGGTTGCTTCACTGATTACTCTTATAGGTTCAAAGACTGTAAAACTTTCCCAGGAGTGAGATCAGAAATAAGTATATGGCTTATGGTTTTAAGGGCCCTTTTTAACACAAAAGCTTCAAACTGATGAAGATCAAATTAAGTAAGGCTCTCAACATACGAAAGGGAGAGTGCCTCCCTTTCCCTTTTCTCCACCTTCAAAAAAATGCCCACTTTGTTGTTAGGGCAGAGTACCACAGCAACAGAGAAGAGAGTGGAGAGGAAAGTCAGGTAAAAGTTGGCATGCCACTTGCTTAACATTAGAGGAAATGATTTAAAATTATATCTATAAATTTAGCAATAATTCTAGCTATTTTTTTATTCACTTTTTCCCTCTTTTCTCTCTAACTGGGTTGCCAAAGAGTTGAGTCTGTTTAATTTTTTTTAGCTTATGAATTATACATGAGAAGAAGAGGGATCCTGAATTTTTTCCCTCTCTGCTCAGCCTTGAAAGCATGTACAAATATGGGATTTTAAATGAAACAAAAAAATCCAAACAGTTTTAATCTAAACATGTTTTTAGCGTGCTTAGGTGGAGACAGAGTGTTGTTTGTTGGCTCCTTTTATTATTCAAAAAGGATTTTTCTAATGATCTAAATACTTGTATTAGGATAAAGATGACATCTTTTTATTATGAGCTTGCCAGTGAAAACAACAGAGAAAATGGAGTTTAAAAAAAAAAAAGCGGGGCGGCTAGGTGGCGCAGTGAGTAGAGCGCCAGCCCTGGAGTCAGAAGGACCTGAGTTCAGATCTGGCCTCAGACACTTAACACACACAAACAAAAACCTAGCCGTGTGACCTTGGGCAAGTTACTTAACCCCAATTGCCCTTCAAAAAAAAAAAAAAAGCTTACAGTCTCTTACTACAAGGAGATGCTAAGAGAATGTACTAATTGTTGGATGAGAAAGTAACTTTTTAAAAAATATACATGGTTTAACTTTTGAGATCCAAACACATTTCTTTTTTTTTTTTAACTTTTTGGAGGGGGGAGGGCAGGGCAATTGGGGCTAAGGGACTTGCCCAAGGTCACATGGCTAGTAAGTGTTAAGTGTCTGAGGCTGGATTTAAATTCAGGTCCTCCTGACTCCAGGGCCAGAGCTCCATTTACTGCATCACCTAGCCGCCCCCAAACACATTTCTTAAAAATAAAAACTCAGCAGGGCACAAATACTGTGATGACATAGCATTTCTAAATTATGTTCAGGGCTCTAAGCTTGGTCCAAGGCTATTCCAGTACAAATCAGCAACTGAAAATCAGCTGCAGCATCAATTTTTAATTCACACCAAGGAAGCGGAACTTAATTCCACACAGCTAATGTCTTTCAGCTGAGCTTTCTCCACAGGGATTAGTAAAATGGAGCTGCTGTAGCTGTATTACAAAGCAAGCCAAAATATTTGTGTACTGTACATACTCATAAAACAAACTAGGAGAGAAAAGTTTCTGGCCTGAAAATCTTATAAGTGACTTCAAAGAGTTACCCATTTTTCCTTTTAATTTTCATAATTATCATTAAGTTAAACATCAATAAACAAAAGCATTTCAATATACAGAGAAAAAGGATCACATGTGAAACTGAACTTCTGTTACAAAGTATGTTTTTAAGTGTATATTAAATGTAATGCAGTAGTAACAAAATTGTCCCTTATGTTTCCTGAACTTCTTAAAAATTTTTCTTCTATAGTATTTTAATACTGTATTGATGCTTTTTCTTCTTTTCTTCCTTTCTCTTTTTCCTTTCTTCCTCCTTCCTTTCTCCCTATCTTTCTTCCTCCCTTCCGTCCTTTCTTCCTTTCTTCATTTTTCTTTCCTTCCTCCTTTCCTCCCTTTTCTTTCTTCCTTTCTTCCATCTTTCCTTTCTTTCCTTCCTCTTTCTTCTTTCCTTTCTCTTGTTCTTCCTCCTTTCTTCCCTCTTTCTTTCTTCCTTCTTCTCTCTTCCTCACTCCTTCTCTTCCTTTCTTGTGATTTATTTTTCAATAGAAAGATTGTAGGAACCAGCCAACCAAGTTTAGTCCTGAATTACAAGCATGGCAATTCTGGCTTAGACAAATGTAAGGCATCTTACCTTTCTTCCTCCTCAGGATGTTTATGTACATATCCCTAGGGTGCTGTGAAGAATAACCATGAATGTTCATTACATCCCATCACTGAAAGAGGTTCAGGAAACCTTGTCAGCCTGCAATTTTTTTTTTTTACTAGACTACCACATTTTTTCTAGATCTTGAAAAGATGGTGGTCATGGCAGATGCCTGATGATAGGAGCCTAAATCATAATCATACTATATACATACATAATATATGTCAACGTATATTTTTAATTTGTATTATCTCACTTCATCTCACCAATACTGTGAAGCAAATAGAGCAAATGTTACCTCATCTTTATAGATGCAGGAACTAAGACATAAAGTCATTGGGGAATATTTTTAAGATCACACATACTGGGGCAGCTAGGTGTTGCAGTGAATAGAGCACCAGCCCTGGAGTTAGGAGGACCTGAATTCAAATATGGCCTCAGACACTTAACACACACACCAAAAAACTAGCTGTGTGACCTTGGGCAAGTCACTTAACCCCAATTGCCCTACCTTCCCCCTTACACACACAAAAAAAGATCACACATATTATTAATGATTACAGCTGGGACGAGAACCAGGTTTCCAGTACTCTCAGAAATGCATTGCATGGTTTTCTTTTGTTTTGTTTACACTTTTTATTCATGTCTTTTGTCATCTTTTTAAGTCCCACAGCTCAGCCTACCAAAATTTCCATGACTGAGTTAAATTTTTAGTAAAAGATCTTTGTTGATTATATTTCGTGTCCCAGATGTGATACTCTCAGAACTTTATAATTAGAAGACCTTCCACATTGACTAGTTCTAAGCCCTCATTTTATAGGTGAGAAAACTGACATCTGGCTAGAGACTTGCCCAGGATCACTGAGCTAGTTAGTTGTAGAGGAAGGACTGGAACCAAAGCCTCCTGATTTTCATTCCACCATAATAAAGCCCAATAGACAGTCAGTCAATTAACAAGCTTTTTTGAAGAATTTCCTATATGCTAGGCATTACACTAAGTGCTGGAGATGCAAAGAAAGGCAAAAAGAGACCTTGCCCTCACAAAGCTCACATTCTAATGGGAGGGACACATGCAAATAATTATGTAGGTATAAAAAAGAGCACTGACCCTCATAGAGCCAGACTTCCATGTAAACACAGCAGAAACATAGAATGTGGGGTGGCTAGGTGGCGCAGTGAATAGAGCGCCAGCCCTGGAATCAGAAGGACCTGAGTTCGGAGCCGGCCTCCAACACTTAATCCACACAAACAAAAACCTACCCGTGTAACCTTGGGCAAGTTACTTAACCCCAATTGCCCTAAAGAGGCAGCTAGGTGGCACAGTGAGTAAGAGCGCCGGCCTCGGAGTTGGGATGACCCGAGATCAGATCCGGCCTCAGAAAATGAGCACCCACACACAAATAATGACTAGCCGTGTAACCTTGAGCAAGTTACTTAACCCCAATTGCTTTAAAAAAAAAAAAAAGAAACATAGAATGTTAGAAATGAAGAGGACCTTAAACGTCACCTTTTCCACTTAATGAGTTTGAAAATGTCACTCCATTTAACTTAGAAACATGCTAGCTCTTCATGATATGCCCTCATCCAATGATGGAGTACATTGTTATTTACTAATCTTAGGAATGATCAGACTTGGTTTTGTGGGCTTGGTTGGTTTTTTTTTTTTCCCAACAATATTTGTAGGTTGGGGAAATTATTGCATAGGATATATTTTGTTGAGTGCTCTAAAAATGTAGTAGACCTACTAACACTGCTATTAATAATAACAACATAATGCCCATACTCTGTTCCAGGCACCGAGCTAAGCACTTTATAATTATAATCTTTACATCTTTATGTTTATTATCTCATTTGAGGCTCACAACGACCTTGGGAGGTAGGTGCTTTTATCCTCACTTTACAAATGAGGAAACTGAGGCAAACAGGGCTTAAGTAACTTGGCCAGGGTCACACAGCTAGATTTGAACTCAGATCTTCCTCGCTACAGGCTGAAGGCTCTAGCCACTACATCATTCAGCTGCCTCTAATAATTGTGACTTTTTGGACATTAAATCACATTTCTTTGGTCCTGCTTCAATTCTGTGTTAAACTAATTGTAATAATGAGGCTTTACAGCTGTTTCTTTTCTTTGCTTTTATGAAATTTACTTTTAGTGTAGATACCTAACACCTGGGGAATGGCTAACCAAGCTCATTTATGAACTACCTGAAGCAAATGTTTACTTATAGGCCTTCATCCGCTCTGTCTCCCACCCTTCTTCATGATGTCAGTCACTATCATTACCACCACCAACACATATACAGACACAAGAGTAAATATGCTTTCAGCATATTTGCATATATAGATATATATAACCAAGTATAAATGACTTATTTGTTTAAAAAGCAGGGGAAGGTCAGACTAGATCACATGTAAGGTCACTTCCAGTTCTAACACTGTACTCAATTATATGATTCCATTACTTTACTGACAATGGCTTTTGGGGATTGCTGCCCTCTCTCCTTTAGTATAAGTAATTAAGAATTCATTATATCTGGAATTTTTGGTATTTCTGGTTGAGTGCTTTCTTGAAGTCATAGGCAAAGAAATCTTTTTTTTTCTTCTCTCCTATAAGGCCCAATTCTCAGTGTTCCTGATGAGTTGTTACTCTAGCTGATATTTGATATATGCTTTCCTGTTGAGGGAGCTGGAATTCTCTAGCCCCCTCCCCCCTTTAACCTCTACTCATTTTTGGTCTACACTGCACTTTATATTTCATGTTATAGTTGCTGCATTTCCCTAATGCAGCAATGTGATTCTTAAAAAACAAAAAGTAATTCTCCAGATTCAATGTCAGGCTTCACTTTTATTAAACTCTCAAAGAAATACAACTTGTTAGGAAAATCGGGTCTGCTCTCACAAAACCTGCACCAATTTTGAGTAAGAGGAAAAAGGAAGGGAAATTTTAGATTATTCCTTCCTCAATATAAATATAAATACAATGTGGAGTGGTCTATGTGGTTGGGAAGAATCAGTCTGGTCTGAGCATAACATCAGTTTTGGGAATCAGTTCTTTTGTAGATTCTCTCTTGCTTAAGTCAGGGAAAACTCAGTCTAGGCACTGTTTTCCTTCCTATAATCTATAAATAAGTGAAATCCTGAGCTCAGCACCATTGTAATCTCTGTCCACTTAACCACTGAACAAACTAGAATTAAGAGGGTTTATCCCACATGTTGATCTCTAGCCCTGAAACCCACTTCTCCCTCCTAACCACAGTGAGATGTTGTCACTAAGGACCTACCTATCCTTTCTTTTCTTCTTCCCTGGTATACACAGTTCAGATACCAGATTTTCTCTTTCTAGGGATTTACTTATTCATAGGAGTATGCCAAGGTAATTAAAAGTACATAAAAAAAGAACTACACAGGTCAAACTGGGTGACTATAAACCTCATTAGGTCAAATGACTTTGCGCTAATTCTCAAGGTCCCAGAATTACCAGTAGGCTTCTAGATCCAGAATCATCACCTTTCTCCAAAGAATCTCTTCCTTCCTCTTTCTTCTTTGCCTACCCTTCATCATGTCACCTGACCCCCACATCAATCCACTCATCCAGGCACCCTGAACAGAGTCAGTTTGTCAGTTGTAAAATTCCCAAAAAGCCTTAACCCAACAGAAAACCTGAACATTTTTTGGAGAACCTTTGTCCTGCTGCCCACACATTCCAACCAAGAACATACTCCTACTGTAAAGCAATACTTCTTTCTGATTAAAACACTTTTATTAACTGAAAGGGGCATAAAAATTGTGAGAAACATTAAAAAAGCAACCTTCATTTAAACACTCTCAGCGTAAAGATGGCCTAAATGTTCTATTTCAATTTTACATATGAGATATATCAACACTTTAAGATTGAAAGCTAGGAAATTCTGGTACCTTGGACTCTTTGGCAACTTTGGAATAAGACAAGACAAACAAATATTCTTAATAACATTTATTCCCAATCACATGTAAAAATATTTTTAAGATTTTTTTTTTGGCCATTCTTCCCCCAGATCACCTCCAAACTATGTAAAAGGGGACTCTGAACAACTTCTAGAGCCCCAGCACCCACAGAACGACACAGAGAAGCTAACCTCCCGCTGAGGACAGCCCAGCAGCCCTGCAGGAAGGACAAGCGCAGCAGTCTGGGAGCCAGCAGCGCAGTGCGCAGTGCACAGTGTGTGGGGAGCCGAGCACAGGTCTGCCTGAGTTGCGGTTTTAGCCCCAGGGCGACAGGGCCAGCAGCCGGCTGGAGGGAACCCAGAACTCCAACAGCTGTGGTGATTCCAAAATTATCAACATAGACATGACTAGGACAAAGTGAGAGGTTAGTGCCCTATGGACTTTGGGACCAGTATTTGAGGAACGCGTCGGCTTCCTTCCCTGGGGGCTAGAAGCCGCTGAGGAGACACACCATTTTGTAGTTTTCAGAGGCAGCTCCAGCTCCTGGCCTGTGAACTGTAGGGAGATCCAGTGATCAGTCTTGGGGGGGTAATCGCTCTTGCTTTGACTTCCCTGGATCTGGATTGTGATCTGGGGTGGAGGTCGTGGGTGGGTTTCCAGCTTGCCAGAAATGGAAGTTGTCCCCCACACGTTCGGGACGAAAGTTCCCCTGTCTGGCGGCAGAGCCATAGTGTGGCAACAAGCCCAAAAGTCAAGTAATTAAGTGGCAACATGCCTAGGCAAAGGAAACAAATTAAACAGAAAAATGCAACCTTAGACTCCTACTTTGGGGGCAAAGAGGATCGAAGCAGGGAACAGGAGGAGGACTGTGAGGTCAGAAATCCTGCTCCAAAAGCCCCAAAGGAAAATATGAGCGGGATACAGGCCATAGAGGACCTTAAGAAGGACTTGAAAAATAAAATAAGAGAAGTGGAGGAAAAATTGGGAAGAGAAATGAGAAGGATGCAGGAAAAGTATAAAATGAAAGTCAACAGCCTGACTGAGGAAAACAACACCTTAAAAAATAGACTAACTCAAATGGCAAAGGAGGCCCAAAAGGGCAATGAGGAGAAGAATGCCTTAAAAAGTCGAATTTGCCAGATGGAAAAAGAATCTCAAAAGTTCACTGAGGAGATTCATTCCTTCAGAGTTAGACTGGAGCAAATGGAAGCTAATGACTTTATGAGAAATCAAGATGCTGTTAAGCAGATCCAAACAAATCAAAGATTAGAAGGCAATGTGAAATATCTCATGGGAAAAACCACTGACCTGGAAAATAGATCCAGGAGAGATAATTTAAAAATTATTGGACTACATGAAATCCATGATCAAAGAAAGAACCTAGAAATCACCCTTCAAGAAATTCTCAAGGAAAATTGCCCTGATGTTTTAGACCCAGAGGGCAAAATAGAGGTTTAAAGAATCCATTGATCACCTCCTAAAAAAGATCCCAAAAAGAAAACTCCCAGGAATATTATAGCCAGGTTCCAGAATCCCCAGATCAAGGAGAAAATACTATAAGCAGCCAGGAAGAAACAATTTCAATATTGTGGAAACACAATCAGAATAGCCCAGGACCTGGCAGCTTCTACACTGAGGGATCGAAGGGCATGGAATATGATATTCCAGAGGGCAAAAGAACTGGGATTGAAGCCAAGGGTCACCTACCCAGCAAAACTGAGTATTTTGTTTCAGGGGAAAATATGGTCATTCAGTGGAATAGAAGACTTTCAAGCATTCTTGAGGAAAAAACCAGAGTTGCATAGAAAATTTGACATCCAGACACAAGAAGCAAGAGATGCCTGAGAAGGTAATCAGGGAAAAGAAATTAAAAGGAACTTATCAAAGTTGAACTGTTTACATTCCTACATGGAAAAACAATAACAGTGACTGATGAGACTTTTCTCAGTATGAAAATAATGGAAGAAGGGTATATGGTCACATGAATACATATATGAATGTGTGTATATATGTTTACAGTTATATATGGATAGAGGGCATAGGTTAAATTTGTTGGGAAGGGAGGATACTCAAGGGGTGAAATTATGAGGTGAGAGAGGAAAGTGGCAAGAGGAGATGGGGAGAGACAGGGTAGGGTAAACTATCTCATGTAGAAGAAGCAAGGGGAAGTGGCTGCAAGGGAGGGGAAGAATAGGAAGGCAAAAAGGCAAAACCACATTCTCATTGAATTTGGTTCAGGGAGAGAATGACATACACACTAAATGGGATATCTCAACCTGCAGCAGAATAGGGGGAAGGGGGATGAGAGGAGGGATGATGGATGGGAGGGCATCCTTGGGGGGAGGGGAGGTTGGAAGTACCCACTATAGAAGAGGGACAGGATCAAGTAGGGAATGGACCAGGTGGGGGGTGGGATGAGTGGGAGGGAATTATAAGCAGCCTTGTACAATGTATCTACTATGGTAATGTTTTGCATAGCTAGACATGTACAACATATACTGAATTACTTATCTTCCCAGAGGGAATGGGTGACAAGGGAGGAAGGGAATGGATCTGAAATTCGAGGTCTTAAGATTAAATGTTTCAAATATATATAAATACTATTATTAATACTCTTTTGCTTGTAATTGGGAGATAAGATGTGCAGGCATTGGAACACAGAGATTCACTTTTCCTCTAATGGAAAAGTCAAAGGGGGTATGGGAGAAGATATGGGAGAGAGCAGAGTGGAAGAAGTGATATCTTGTGGGACTGCTATTCTGGGAGAGTGGGTAGGAGAAAAACAGGGGGGAAAAATAATTGTAACTCAAAATCTGGCAGAAATGAATGATGTAAAACAGGAGTTAATAAAGCATTTGTTTAAAAAAAAGATTTTTTTTTAAAGTTTTGAATTCTAATTCTATCTTTCCCTCCCTTAAGACAGCAAACAATCTGATATAGGTTATACATATGCAATTATGTAAAACATTTCCATGTTAGTAATTTTATGGAAGAAAACTCAAACAAAAGAAAAATGAAAGAAAATGAAAAAATAATATGCTTTAGTCTGTATTCAGATGCCCTCAGTTCTTTCTTTGGAGTCGGATAGCTTTTTTCTTTATGAGTCCTTTGAGACTGTCTTGGATCATTGTATTGCTGACAATACCTAAGTCATTCACCATTTTTCATCATACTATACTGCTGTGTACAAGGCTCTCCTAGTTTTGCTCACTTCACTCTGCATCAGTTCATGCAAATCTTTCCAAGATTTTCTGAAATCATCCTGCTCATCATTTCTTACAGGACAATAGTATTCCATTAGAGTAATATACCACAACTTGTTTAGTCATTCCCCAATTGGTGGGCACCCCCTCAATTTTCAATTCCTAGCCACCATAAATATTTCACAAATAAACATCTATTAAGCAATATACAGATAAGAAAACGTCCCTGCCCTCAAGGTATTTATAGTCTAACGGGGGAAAACAAGAAAAGAAGCTGAAAAGGGTACACCAAGGGAATCAGTGCAAGGGCATGATGTTCTGTGGAGTCCAAACTAAGCAGAGTTGCTAATGGAAACTGGAGAGTTACATAGAACTTCCTTCCAAAAAAGAAAGCTTTACTGATGGAAAGTAGAGAGTTGGATTTAACATTGACAACTCTATATTTCCATTTGTGGTGTGAAGGGAATTATGAATTTTATAATAATCGATATGCTATGTATAATGAATATACTAATAGAATAGATTTTTCAGAATGTCTCTCTTGTGAGAGTCTCTCCCACAGGACTCCAGAATTGTTGTATTTTCTTCCATTTGTGGGTTTGTTATGGAAAACAAACCAAGCCTGGGAAAATATTGTTTGTAATCCATCTTCCCCCCTCCCTTCCCACTTGTGACTTCTGATCAGGAGAATGCCCAATTTGCAAATCTGTTCCTCAAACTGAAACAAATTAATTAAACAATTACCTGATGACTGGTACTTTTTCTCTGGCCTGCTGTTTCATCATTCTCAGATTAGAGACTGGCTCAGTAAAATCCTGCTAACAGTGCTTTAGATGACAGAAATGTAGATTTTGCTTTCTCCCCTATAAGGTAGAAGTGAGTCATTTCACAAGACACCCTTTTTTCAGAGCAGTAGATTTTAGTTGTGACCAGATCTCTAAGGGGGAGGACCATACTTCTAAGCAGATCTGAGAAGAGTCTTCAGAGCTGGGTCATAGAAAAACTTCAGTCCCCGCTGTCACTTAGAAAAAGTTGGAGGAAAAGCTCTACTGCTTGGAGAAGAGTTGACTGGAGAGAAAGATTCTGCCTTAACCTTTCCCTG
Source organism: Gymnobelideus leadbeateri (assembly GCA_011680675.1). Taxonomy (NCBI): domain Eukaryota; kingdom Metazoa; phylum Chordata; class Mammalia; order Diprotodontia; family Petauridae; genus Gymnobelideus; species Gymnobelideus leadbeateri. The sequence goes on from WOXC01000248.1 coordinate 15,581, forward strand.
AACTGGCATTTACTGCCTTAGAAGTTCCCTTAGAGCCCAGTCAAGGGAATAGACCTAAAAAACCTATGTAGATTCCAGGTTTAGGGGAACTATTTTTACCAAAAGAGTATAATAGTGCCTCAAAACCAAACAAAAGTTGGAAATGCTCTGTTTGGCTGTGAAGAGCTCTGCAAGTCTGAGGCTTAGGGTTGCTGTTTTTGCTAAAAACACATATTACTGCATCCCAACTCAGCCAAAGTAGCAAATGTAGAAAAGTTCCATGGATCCCAGGCTTAGTGTCTCTGATTTTCTAAAAAAACCAACTTAACTCTACACTATAAGACCAACAGTGTAGTAACAGCCAACAGAAGAATTTATCAGAACATAAAAGACCAGAAGAGATCCATTCATCAATGACCTATTCTTTAGATTCTCCCTGAGAGATATCAAAGATATTAAGGCCTAGAGTCCAGAGTAATGAGTGGGCCCAGGCATATGTGGCCCCTAATCAAGTACCTCAATACTATAATTTTGTAAGTTTCTGCCAACTCTCCCCAAAAGATACTCTGTGTGCATTGTTGGGAGAATGTGTCCCAAGTTTATGGATAGAATGTTGTTTTTAATTATTCTTGCTCTTTCTTCTTTTTAGCAAATATTTCTGAAGAACTCAGTTGTGAGTAGTAGAATTACAGCCACTGTACTAAGGACCTAATATTGTGAGTGCAGACTGGGTGAGTGTGTCTACCCAGAAAGAATTAAGAAGAGGATCAAGTCCCAGGTCCATGAACTATACTACATTATTAATCATTAATTCACTTAAGTTCCTTCCCCTCCCCACCTTCTTTTGAAGAAGGGAAGAGGGATAAACATTATTTAAAGGAATGCAGTTATCTATCACCTAAAAGGAACACTCTTCCTATCACAGACATACCCTATTCATTACAAAGCAACATGAGAAGCCCCAGTGGAAGTCAGAGACTAAAGGTTTTAGAAATCTTAGAAATCTTTCATCTTCTCTGAATTATAAGTGATTATGCAATTAAAGAAGATGTGTAAACATGTAAAATGGGGTTTTTTTAAGTTGCTAAGTTGTGTTAGCTTGGAAAAGTCAGTTGGCTCGTTTGGCCTTTGGTTTCTCATCAATAAAATGAAACTGTTCTTGTTCTAAAAGTCTATAATTTGGGGGGCAGAGCCAAGATGGCAAAGTAGAAACAGCAATTCCAAGGTGCTCTCCCCCACACCACTTCCAAACAATATAGAAGGTGGACTCTGAACAACTTCTGGAGCTCCAGTACCCACAGAATGACAGAGAGAAACTAACCTCCCACTGAGGACAGCCCGGAAGCCCAGCAGGGAGCAGCCAGCGCAGTGCTCTGGAAGTGGCCAGCGCAATGCTCTGGGAGCTGAGCCCAGGCCCACATGAGCCACGGTTTTAGCCCCAGGACGTCCAGGCCAGCAGCTGGCTGGAGGGACCCCAGAACACCAGCAGCTGTGACGATTCCAGAATTATCAACACAGATATGCCTAGGACAAAGTGAGAGGTTAGTGCCCTATGGACTTTGGGACCAGTATTTGGGGAACACATCAGCTTCTTCCCCTGGGGGCAAGAAGTGGCTGAGGAGACACGGCACACACGCCATTTTGCAGCTGCAGTGGCAGCTTCAGCTCCTGGTCTTCGAACTATAGGGAGATCCAGCAGTCTTGGGGGGTAATCACTCTTGCTTTAACCTCCCTAGATTTGGATTGTGGTCTGGGGGGGAGGTCTGGGGTGGGTATCCAGCTTGCCAGAGCGTGTGGAGGCTTCACAGAGGCCACCCAACTAATACTTCCAGAAACTGTGAAGACCCCAAACGTTTGGGACAGAAGCTCCCCTATCTGGTGGCAGAGTCCTACTGTGGCAATAAGCCCAAAAGTCAAGTAATTAAGTGGCAACATGCCTAGGCAAAGGAAACAAATTAAACAGAAAAATGCAACCTTAGACTCCTACTTTGGGGGCAAAGAGGATCGAAGCAGGGAACAGGAGGAGGACTGTGAGGTCAGAAATCCTGCTCCAAAAGCCCCAAAAGAAAATATGAGCGGGATACAGGCCATAGAGGACCTTAAGAAGGACTTTAAAAATAAAATAAGAGAAGTGGAGGAAAAATTGGGAAGAGAAATGAGAAGGATGCAGGAAAAGTATGAAATGAGGGTCAACAGCCTGACTGAGGAAAACAACACCTTAAAAAATAGACTAACTCAAATGGCAAAGCAGGCCCAAAAGGGCAATGAGGAGAAGAATGCCTTAAAAAGTCGAATTTGCCAGATGGAAAAAGAATCTCAAAAGTTCACTGAGGAGATTCATTCCTTCAGAGTTAGACTAGAGCAAATGGAAGCTAATGACTTTATGAGAAATCAAGATGCTGTTAAGCAGATCCAAACAAATGAAAGATTAGAAGGCAATGTGAAATATCTCATGGGAAAAACCACTGACCTGGAAAATAGATCCAGGAGATACAATTTAAAAATTATTGGACTACCTGAAAGCCATGATCAAAGAAAGAACCTAGAAATCACCCTTCAAGAAATTCTCAAGGAAAATTGCCCTGATGTTTTAGATCCAGAGGGCAAAATAGAGGTTGAAAGAATCCACAGATCACCTCCTGAAAAAGATCCCAAAAAGAAAACTCCCAGGAATATTATAGCCAGGTTCCAGAATCCCCAGATCAAGGAGAAAATACTATAAGCAGCCAGGAAGAAACAATTTCAATATTGTGGAAACACAATCAGAATAGCACAGGACCTGGCAGCTTCTACACTGAGGGATGGAAGGGCATGGAATATGATATTCCAGAGGTCAAAAGAACTGGGATTAAAACCAAGAATCACCTACCTAGCAAAACTAAGTATCTTGTTTCAGGGGAAAATATGGTCATTCAGTGGAATAGAGGACTTAACCCCAATTGTCCTGCCTTCCCCCCTCCAAAAAGACTAATAAACCCGCCAAAAACAAATAAGATGCAGACAGAATATATTGAGGATAAGAAACAGGGGGGGAAAGCCAAGAATATTAAGGAAGAGTGGGAAAGATTTCTTGTATAAGATGTACTAGCTTGGACTTCCACCAATGGGTGGAGATAAGGAGGGAGAGAATTTCAGGCATGGGGGACAGTGAAAGCACTCAGTCAGGAGATGAAGTAGTATATACTAGAAGGAGCCAGGAGGCCTATGTCACTTGGTCTCTGAGTAAGTCAAGTATAAGAAGAAAGGAAAGACAGGAGGGAGCCATAGTAGGAAGGTCTTGAATACCAGAGGATTTTATGTTTAATCCTGGAAGTGATAGGAAATCACTGGAGTTTATTGAACAGGGAGGTTGTATGGTCAGAACTGCACATAAGGAAGATTAATTTGACAACCCCATGGAGGATGGACGGGAGTGGGGAGAGCCTTGAGGCAGAGAGACCAACCAGAAGGCTTAATGTTTTGTGCTAAAGTGTGTTCTAATGGTAACCCATCAGCATAAGAAGCTCAGCTGGACAATATCTAATGTTTCATTCATTTGATTCATCCTGACTTTCTTGCTGAGATCATTCTCCTTGATCATGTGCATATCTCCCGGGGCCCATAAAATATGCAGATAACTTAATTACATGACTGAACATTGCTGGTCCTTCCTCTTCAATGCAACGGGAGAAATCATCCAAATAAGACTTCAAATCACAAAAAGGGATTGCTGGAAAACAAAATGTAAAGGAAACTCATTTGTTCTTCTAAAGAGAAAAGGTCCAGAGGGTTATTTTGCAAATGCTGTAGGACAAATAGAGGTTTTATTTTTGTTATCTCAGTGTGGGCTTCAGAAATTTTTTTGAAGACTGGTACCAAGTTACTGACAGTTACCCTATACTTCTGGGAATGGAAGGGGCAGTGGCCCCTAGAGCAGGCAAGAGGCAAAGAAACATCCTCTCCCTCTCAAAAACATTTCTCCCACACACTCTACCAATTAGTTTCATTTGGATTAGTAAATGCCTCTGTTAATAAGCAAAGTGAAGTGAAGGGGAAGTGAAGCCTGAAGTGAAGCCTGCCTGTCATTCACAACCTACTATGTATTACTTAAATCAAAATAATCAGATTGCTTTTCTTCTAGCAAATCTCTAGCTGAGATTCACCAGCATTGAGATAAGGGAGAGAGGGAGAGAGTGATGGGGAGGAGGGAGAGCAGATCAGAATCCTGGAGTATGGAACACTGGAGGAAAGGAAAGTCCTAGGTGAGGGGCTGCATGGAGGAATACGGATGCATGGCCACAGAACAGTATCTAGTCACTAGCATGCCTGGAGATAAAACCTTCCTTATTTACTACGAGGCCCTAAAGGTCAGTTTTTGCATTCCTGTCCAGGGTTCATTCCTGACTCTCCAGACTTCATCCACCAGGCCAAAGTAGGTCACTCACCCTGGAGTTCATTCAGCCCCTACCCTTCTCAATAAGCAAGTATGCTCCGCCCCTGAGGCCCCTTCCTCTGATGGGTTGATTACTCCTAGAACTTCCATCTTAAACCAGCCAATCCTTCATTCCTTTCCCAGACTCCCTGGACTTTCTTTACCATGCATACCCTTGTGAGGGCACCTTCCCTCTCCTCCCTCTGCTTCTTTTTCTGTATTTTATTTCTCCATTAGAATGCAAGCTCCTTGAGCAAAGGGACCATTTTCCTACTTATATTTGAATTTCCCAGTACTCTGCACTCTGCCTTGCATATAATAAAAGCTTGCTTTCTTAATTTATTTAACTCTTCATTGCTCCTAATACAATGCTATGAACTTGTAGCTACTTAATAAACACTTTTGAGGATGGCTTTTTAGTGTTATTTTAATAATTGTATGATTTTGTATGATTTTTTTTTAAAAAACACCTTAAATACTAATGATGCAAATAATGTGTCTGGCACTCCTAACACTGAGCTTACACAGATTGGTTCTGATCTTAGGGATGGCCCTCTAAAATCATAACTATATGGCACATGTTATCCCCAATCTAACTAATGCTCCATAGATGTGGTTGAAAATGGTGTGGTCAAGCTCAAATGAAAAAAGGGCCACTAGAGTACACAAGGATGCACATTGACTTCATTTTAAAATATAATGTTATCTGTTTTACTGTATTTTTATGTATATTTTGTTAAATGTCTTCCAGTTACATTTTAATTGGGTTCAGCTGCACTCAGGAGGCCCACAGGCAGCCTGTTTGACATCTCTGGTTTAAAGGAGTCCCAATTCCCCTACAAACATTCAAGGTAGTTGAATACAAAGCAGCCTTTATTTCACTCCAGAGAAATTACAAAAAACAATATAAACTCATGAAAAATTATTAAACCACCAACATTTATGAAGCACCTATTGTGCACCAAGCTCTGGATTAATTGCTGGTTCTGCTGCTAGCCGGTCTGTCCTCTGAAAAGGAGTAAGGAAAAAAGAACAAAGAGGAAAAAAATGCCAAGTCAGGGGTGAAGATTTCTTTTTAGAGGCCAACACAAAGGGGTAGATCCTTGAGTAGCAACTCAAGACAACCATTCCAACCCCAAATGATCCTCACCAAGTTAAGAAGGGGCAAGGCCATACCCTTCTTAGGAAGATTAAATCAAAATCCCAAAGGCTATTATTATTGTTATTGTTTTTATTATTATTATAAATGCATCAATTTAATCAGGGAACTCCTCCAAATAGCCTCCTACATTAGATATGGCCACTTTCAATTGATAACCCTTCCATCATCTTTAATTGCCAGCTTTGTAATCTTGATTTTGCAACACTAGCAAATAATCACAATGTGTTATAGTAGAAACTAACACAATTAGTGTGTTAGAAAGGGCATTAGGGGGCAGCTAGTTGGCGCAGTTAATAGAGCACCAGCCCTGGAGTCAGGAGAACTGAGTTCAAATTCGACCTCAGACACTTAACACAAAAACTAGCCATGTGACCTTGGGCAAGTCACTTAACCCCAAATGCCCTACCTTCCTCCCTCCAAAAAAAAGAGGAAAAAAAAAGGGCATTAGATGTGAAATCAGATAACCTAGGTTTGAGTCTTGGCTGTGCCACTTATCAGCATGTCACTTTAAGCAAATTGAAAATAATTAATAGGGGCAGCTAGGTGGCACCAGCCCTAGAGTCAGGAGGACCTGAGTTCAAATCCAGCCTCAGACACTTAACACTTACTAGCCTTGTGACCTTTGGCAAGTCACAACCCAACTGCCCTCCAAAAAGAAAAAAAACAAAAACAAAAACACCAAAAATAACTAATAGTTAAAATAATGGAAATGTACCAATTTTATCAAGGCTTCTTAAACTTTTTCCATTCCTGGCCCTTCTAGAACTTCTTAAACTGTGGGTTATGACCTCATACGGGGTTTAAGAAGCACTGAACTTGATGATTCAGCTTTCCACCTCTAGAATCTCCTACAAGTTGATAAAAGGGTTTTCTAATGTCTCTTTCAGTCTTAAAATTCTGTGATTCTCTGAATCCTGCTTCCATTTCAGAATTCATCTGGTCTGTGTCTCTATTTACCACCCCTGAACAAAACGCATAAAAATAGATAACACAAAGAAAAGAGGCATTTAAAAATTATATTTCAAAAGGAAGGGCCTTGAGTATAGGGAGGGGACATGTTTCAGACAGCATTGAGCAAGAATGGAATGGAAAAAGGGAAGAAAGGAGGAGGTTGTGCATGGAGCAAGCCTCAAAATGTCGATATGAGGTCAGAGAGGAAGCCTTTTAGAGAACAAGAATACCGTTTTTGAACAACATGAAGTAAATATAATGTGAACTGACTTCCTGGATTACAGACTAATGTTGAATCTTGTGCATTCTAAGTATAGATGTTCTGGGTCGGACTTCAAAGTCATTCAAAGCTTCATAGATCTCAAGCAAAACAAACAATCAAGGTGGAGTCACTGGGTCTTGCTAAACTTGTAAACTTGTCACTAAAGTTAATTTTAACTTAGTTGTTAGCTAGGCATGAGGGCATTCCATGGAGCAGTTACACCCTTGGGAAAATTACTAAAGCAAAAATTGAGAATTAAGTAACAAATAAACAGTTTCCACTGTGGAGGACATTAAAAAATAAAAAGGTCAATGATATTTACAAATGGTACTTTACATGTATTCTAGAACCAGAATAGACCAAAAAAATTAAAATAAAAAGAGTGGTTAGTCATAGTTCCTCTAATCTTTTAAAGTTGGGTGCAGATGAGACTATCTCGGAAGACCATATTGTAGGCAGCAGCTGTGGTATAGTAAGTAACCTTAGAATCAGGTGACCTGGTGCCAACTTTGACAATTATTAACAGTGTGAGTGACCATAAATGACTGGGGTTGTAAAAGAGGGATAATAACACTTGTGTGTTCTTCCTCACGAAAATGAGACCAAAAAAAAAAAATAATAATTTGTAAGCAATAAAACGCTTTAGAAATGTGAGATGGCACAGTTGATAAAGATCCCATTTCAGAGTCAGGGAAATCTGGATTTGAGTTCTGCCTCAAATACACACATGTGGTATGACCCTGGGTAAAATGCATTCTCGTGACCCCAGACAAGCCCCTAAGGCTATCTGGTGAAGTACAGTTGCTAATATGCATTGGTAGAGAATGTTTTCTCTCCAAGAGTTTCCCTATAGGGGCGGCTAGGTGGCACAGTGAATAGAGCGCTGGCCCTGGAGTCAGAAGGACCTGAGTTCAGAGCTGGCCTCCGACACTTAATCCACACAAACAAAAACCTAGCCGTGTAACCTTGGGCAAATTACTTACCCCCAATTGCTCTAAAGGGGCGGCTAGGTGGTGCAGTGAGTAAGAGCGCCGGCCTCGGAGTTGGGATGACCCGAGATCAAATCCGGCCTCAGAAAATGAGCACCCACACATAAATAATGACTAGCCGTGTAACCTTGAGCAAGTTACTTAACCCCAAGTGCTTTAAAAAAAAAAAAAGAGTTTCCCTATGCCAGTGAATCTACAGATCTAAACCAAAAAAATATCTAGATATAGATATATGATAGATTAGATAGATAGATAGATGGATGGACAGATAGATAAATAGGCAGATGGATGTATGGACAGATGATTGATAAATAGAATGAATAAGTGATATAATAGATGAATGGAGTGAATAAATAATAGATGATTTATAGGCAGATGAATGAATAAGAAAGATAATAGATGATTGATGACAGATAGATGACACATAGCTAGATGAAAGGTGTTTGACAGATGATAGATAATTCCTTTTTTGTGCTTTTTTTTTTGGAGAGGGGAAGGCAAGGCAATTGGGGTTAAGTGACTTACCCAAGGTCACACAGATAGTAAGTGTTAAGGGTCTGAGGCTCTCCTAACTCCAGGGCTGGTGCTCTAGTCACTGTGCCACCTAGCCTCCTGATAATTAATTTTAATTAAAAAAAATTTATTAAACATCCATTACATGCAAGATGCTAGGGATAGGAATCCAAAAAGAAAACCCATTTTCAAGAAACTTACAAGCAACCAATGAGCAGACAATGAAGATTGACTGTAGGTGTCAAGTAAGACTCAAACTGACATTTAATAAAATAATTGTTTATATCATAACAGCTAATCATCAATATGAAGAGAGACATAAAACAGAAGACGATATGTTCACCATCAGTGTTTACCCCTGCTGTGGCTGATGTCCTACATAGGGTCTAAATGGAACACGGATTCCCTTTAATTCACAAGGTCATAGATCCTGAGTGAAAAGAACTCTCAGAAGGCCAGTAAGCCCAACCCCCTTACTTTACAGGTGAGGAAATGGAGGTTGCAGGCTTAAACAAGTCACAGGTAGGATTTGAGCCCACCCGACTCTGCAGCTAGAATTTTTTTCACTGCTCCACACTCCTTAAGGAGTTATTCCAGATATTCTTATTTGTAGAAGATATTGTGCTGATTGAATCATGCCCCAGAACCTTAAGAAACTCCTTAAATGAGACCCAGAATGACTCCAAAGACTTTGTTCTAACTATCCACACTGGAAAGACTAGGTGGATGAAGAATACCTCTAGTATAGACTGATGTGCAGCTGAATAGGCACCCAGAGAGTTGACCCATCAGTACCTGTATCTCAGACAGGCACTGAAAATGGAGCTGAGCCCATGGATCGAACAGATGGACTAGATCACATTGGAGAAACTGCAATGTGTTTAATGATCCTAACAGCAGCCTGCCCTCAGGGGAGTAATGGAAGCTCATGCTGACTGGTGAGGAGATGCTTTATGATGGGATGGATTTAAGAAGGACATGGCTAAGAGCCATATAGAAAGAAGGTTTAGAAGGGCTTTGATCTGTTTTATTGAAGGTAGTAACTATGACAATGTAATCACACAGTCATCAAAGTATCAAAGAAGCTGACTCTTAAAAATGGAAAACGTTTAAAAGTAAAGACATTGACTCTGCTTCTCACTACTTAGAGAAGTATAACGTATGTAAAAGGGTAATTACTTGTGGAATATTGAATATACTGTCAGCCTTGGTTGATGTGTTGGCTAGTTTTGCTAAATTGCTTCCTTCCTCTCTCTCTCTCTCTCTCTCTCTCTCTTTCTCTCTCTCTCTCTCTGTCTCTGTCTCTATATCTGCCTCTTTCTCTCTTTCTCCCTCACTTTCTCCCTCCTTTTTATACTTTGTTCAAAGGGATGGCTCTCTGGATAGGGGGTAGAAGAGGAATATATTTAGAATGAAGGTGATATAAAGGCAAAATATGTCAATAAATTATTTTTGTCACCACTAAAAGAGGGCTGAAAGAGCCCAGAAACCACTTTAGCCAACAAAAACTTGATCTCTTGCCAAAAAGAGAGATATGGCAGCCAAGGGCAACACTGGTTTAGAATACAAGCTCATTTGCAAAACATTATGGAGAATGATGGTGGAAGATTAGAAACAGCATGGCCTTACAAAACAGTGAAAAGCAGAGGAGAGGAAACTGTTATGTGGAAAGCTTGGCATGAACCCAATGAAGCCAGAGCATCCTGAGAGCTTTTATAGATGAGAAGGGAGACAACAAAAGCAGATTTTTTAAACCAAATTTAATTTTTTTCCAATTACATGTAAAGACAAATTTTAACTTCTTTTTTTGAGTTCCAGATTTTCTCTCTCTTTCCTTCCCCTTCCTCCTCCCTAAGATAGAAAGCAATTTGATATAGGTTATATATGTGCAATCATGTAAAACATATTTCCAGATTAGTCATGTTGTGAAAGAAGAAACAGAACAAAAGAAAAAAAAATAAAGAAAAGAAAATGGTTTGATCTGCATTCTCTCTCTGGAGGTGGATGGCATTTTCCGTCATGAGTCTGTTGGAATTGTCTTGGATCATTGTATTTCTGAGAAGAGCTAAGTCATTCATAGTTGACCATTGCACAATGTTGCTGTTACTACGTACAATGCTCTGGTTCAAAAGGATTATTTTTTTCAGAGAACTTGATAGATTTATTCTTTTTTTTTTTTTTAAGCAATTGGGGTTAAGTAACTTGCTCAAGGTTACGTGGCTAGTTATTTATGTATGGGTGCTAAGTACTGAGGCCAGAACTGATCCTGGGTCATCCTGACTCGGGGGCCGGCGCTCTTACTCACTGTGCCACCTAGCCGCCCTGATAGATTTATTCTTGCACCCTTAATTTTCTCCCTTCTGGGCTAAATAAACCCAGCTCCTTCAGCTTTTCCTTAAGAGTTCTATTTCCCAAATCATTAAGTATTTTGGTTGAGTATTCTATTCAACATCTTTTTTTTTTCAGTTATAATAACTGAGACTAAGGAAAGTGTTATAAAGACATGAAGTGGGAAGGTCATCTCTGAGTCTCTATATGCCGTATTCCAGATAACTGCACCAAAGCCCTGTTTAGATTAGATTGTTGTTGGTATCATTTTTCTTTTTCTTTTTTCAAAAAAATTATTTATTTTTAGTTTGCAACATTCACTTCTATATGTTTTAAATTTTTTCCACCTCTCTCCCCTTCCCTCTCCCCAGTACGGCTTGCAATCTGATATAGGCTCTACATATACATTTTTTATTAAGTATATTTTCAAAGTAGTCATGTTGTATAGAAGAATTAGAATGAATAGGAGGAACCATGAGAAAGAAAAAAACAAAGCAAAAAAAGAGGGCAGATAATATGCTTCAATATGCATTCAGATACCATATTTCTTTCTCTGGATGTGGACAACACTTTCTATCATGAGTCTTTTGGAGATGTTTCCAGTCCTTGCATTGCTGAACAGAGCTCATCACACAATGTGGCTATTACTGTGTACAATGTTCTCCTGGTTCTGCTCATTTCATGCAGCATCAGTTCATATAAGTCTTTCCAGGTTTTTCTGAAGTCTGTGTGATTATTTCTTATACGACAATAGGATCCCATTACATTCATATACCATGACTTGTTCAGCCATTTCCCATTTGATAGGTATCCCCACAATTTCCAGTTCTTGGCCACCACAAAAAGAGCTGCTATAAATATTTTTGTACCTGTGGATCCTTTTCCCATTTTTTAAATCTCTGGGATATAGCACTAGAAGTGGTATTGCCGGGTCAAAGAGTATGCACATTTTTATAACCCTTGAGCATAGTTCCAAATAGCTCTCTAGAATGGGTGGTTCAGTTCACAATTCCAGCAACAATGAATCAGTGTTCTAATTTTCCCACATCCCTAGCATTTATAATTTTCCTGTTTTGTCATGTTAGCCAATCTGATAGGTGTGATGTGGTACCTAAGAGTTGTTTTGGTCTGCATTTCCCTAATCAATAGTGAGTTAGAGCATTTTTTCATATGACTATAGAGAGCTTTAATTTCTTCCTCTGAAAACTGCTTGTTTATATCCTTTGACCATTTATCAATTGGGGAATGACTTGTATTCTTAGAAATTTGATTCAGTTCTCTATATATTTTAGAAATGAGGTCTTTATCAGAGCCACTGGTTATAAAAAGTCTTTACCAATTCTCTGCTTCCCTCCTAATCTTGGTTGCATTGGCTTGTCTGTGCAAAAACTTTTCAATTTAATATAATCGGGGTGGCTAGGTGGCGCAGTGAGTAAAGCATCGGCCCTGGAGTCAGAAGGACCTGAGTTCGGATCCAGCCTCAGACACTTAACACACACAAACAAAAACCTAGCCATGTGACCTTGGGCAAGTTACTTAACCCCAATTGTCCTGCAAAAAAAATTAATATAATCAAAATTATCCGTTTTGCATTTCATAATGTTCTCTGTCTCTTGTTTGGTCATAAATTCCTCCATTCTCCATAAATCTGACAGGTAAACTATTCCTTGCTCTCCTCATTTTCTTACAGTATCAGTCTTTATATCTAAATCATGTACCCATTTGGACTTCATTTTGGTATACAGTATAAGACATTGGTCTGTACCCAACTTCTACCATACTATTTTCCAGTTTTATCAGCAGTTTTTATCAAATAGTGAAAGCTGGGGTCTTTGGGTTTATCAAACAGTAGACTACTATAGTCATTGACTACTGTGTCTTGTGTACCTTAACCTGTTTCACTAATCCACCACTCTATTTCTAGTACAAAGTACTATTTCTAGTACGAAGTAGTTTTGATGATTGCTGCTTTATAATACAATTTAAGATCTGGTATGGCTAGCCCACCTTTCCTAGCTCAAACAGATTTTTTAAAAAACATCTTTTTATTGATATATTTTTTTAATATCATCTTTATTTTTAAATTTTTCTTTAACTTAAAAAATCTGTTTTCTCTCCCTTCTACATCCCTCTCCATTAGAGAAAAAGGAAACAGGAAAAAAATAAATAAATAACACCTTAAAAGAAGTATGCCTAGTCAAACAAAATAAATCCCTGTATTGGGCATATCCAAAAAACATATTTGACATGAAACAGATTGGTCAGCATTTCTAAAGCAATTTCTTTTCATCAATGCTGACAGTGGAACCATCACATTTAGTATTAACACCTTAATACTCAGTATAAGAATATGGAAATGACTTGTAAGATGAAGTCTGGAAGAGTGGCCATACCTGATCAAATATATAGGAGACTTATTTCAAATATGCTGGAGCTGACAAATTTTCAAGGTAGGCACAATCAATTTTCAAGATATCTCAAGAAGAATATTCCAAAACAATAGGAAAGATCACAGCTGGTATTCGTTACAAAAAGGTGATTGGGGAGATGATGGGAATTACTAAACCACATTCCTACATTCCTGCTGTGGCAGGATGCCATGATGTAAGAGTCCTTCCTCTACTTCAGGGTATGCATTAATATCTTTTGTTTCCTCTTGATCATGATGATACTTAATTGGCTCTTGAGTAGAAACTCCCCTGGGTGTAAGGTTGACCCTCTGAACTCTCCCAGAAGGATGACCTTCTCTGCTCTGTGCCTAGACATTAAGTATATTGTCTTCTAGGCAAGCCTGTGACTGAGATCTTTATGTCTATCTATGCTCTTTTCTTTGGAGAACAACCACGTGAAATCTCATTTTCTACCTTTTCTGGGCATCAAAGTGGTGGAAACAGTGGTAAGAGTGGCTGTGGCTGACCAGTCAAAGGACAGAGCAGCCCCCAGAGAGAGAAGCCACCAGAAAGAAAAGAGCCCACTCTTCATCCATCAGTTTGCACTCAGAGGAAGTAAAATGTACAAGAACTAGTTGGCATCCCTACAGTAAAGGTCCCCGTGAAGTTTGTGTAATACTCTATTACAATGATTAGTTCGTTTTAAACCCAGGGAACAAACAGTACAGCAGTTCCTAAGACATTTGGTTCTTTCTTTGGTTTTAAATGAAAAACTTTTAAATTTTGCCATAATATTATCCCTCTCAGCCCCTAAATCAGAAAATTCCTAACATCTAGGCACAGGATGGGCTGTTTGTCTAACTTTTTATTAATATCTATCTATAGTTAATCTCTGACCTCTAATATTAATAGGTGAAAAATAGCTACCATTTATACAGCGTTTACCATGTGCTGGGCACTGTACTAAGTGCTTTACAATTATTATCTCATTTGATTTTCACAAGAATCCTGGATGCTAGTATTATCCCTATTTAACAAACTGAGGCAAAGAGGGTCAAGTGACTTGCCCAGTGTCACACAGCTAATAAGTATCTGGGACTGGATTTTAATTCAGGTCTTCCTGACTCTACACCTAGCCTCTATCCAGTGTGCCACCTAACTTGCCTCTTTTTGCTTGAGAGCCAATGAATCTCCCTCAACAGCTCTCTCACAGAATAGCTTTGAGGGTTCAAGGAGGTATACAGGTCCTTTTCACACACAATTCTGATGGGGTGAGAAAAATTGTTCTCACTTAGTCAAGGTACCAAAACCAATGAGGTAGTTTCAATCCCAGGTTTACATTTGACTACTAGCCTCTCCGATATTGTAATTATTCTATGATTCTGTATTGTTCATAAATTACCCTTTCTGTGTAGGAATAAAACTGCCTATTCTATACCCTATTCATGTTTTACTCTAGATACATTTTTCATTTCCTCCTCTGCTCCCATGTAGGAAAACAGGGAACCCCAGAGAAATGAATCCAGGACAAACTACCAGAGTAAGTAAAGGACATGGTTTGTTTATGGGTGCTGGCCCCTATAGCCTCAGTCTAGCAGTGACTGGTAGGCCATGGTGATAACTAGACTGCTCAAAAAAAAATTGCGTGAATAGTTTCTGCATGTAGGGAGAGTGTCCTTGATAAGTGCATAAGATGAGGATAGACAGGATTTCATAGATAATTTTATCCGGCAGACAACATCTACAAGTAGGTAGTTAACTGAAAGTGATAGAGAATGCAATATACCTCCCTTTTCTCCCCTATTTCTCTTAAGCTCCCCCAATAGATGTAAAGTTTCTTAAGGGGAAGCAACTCAAGTCAAATACTTCTCTTGTATTCTCCATATACTTAACATAATACTAGGCCCATAGTAATAATAGTTACATAAGCACAACCCTGAGAATTTTTGCTTCATTATCTCTGTATTTCTGGATTTCTCAAGGGCCCAAGTAAATTAGGAAGGAAAAGGAGGTGGTAGAGATTCTGGAATAATTCTACCAGAAAGACCCACTTTGGGGAAAAAGAGAGTTAAGATAATCACCTCCCCTACACATAAGTAGAAACCCATAGCTAAGGACAATACAAAAGAATAACTATGATTTAACATTATCACTTTTTTAGATGATGTGATGGTTTACTTAACTCTAGCAAATCAACTAAAATTAATTTAAACAATTAAAAACTTAAGCAAGATTACAGAATTTTTGTCAAACAGTCAGTGAATCTCAGTAGTCAGGATTTTGAATTTATTTTAAAAAATCTAATTTACGTTTTTGTTTCTATATGTTGAATATTTAATATGTTCCACTGTTCAACTTCTGTTTTTTTGGTTGTTGTTAACTACTGGCTTCTTCACTATTGTAATTATTTTATGATTCTGTATTGTTCATCATTACCCTTTCTGTATGGGAATAAAATTGTTTATTCTATATCCTATTCACATTTATACTGTAGATACTTTTTTATTTCCCCCTCTGCTCCCAGGGAGGGAAACAGGGAACCCCAGAGCAATGAATCCAGGACAAACTACCAGAGTAATCCTGCATTTCTACACATTTCCAACAAAACTAAGCAAGGAAAGATAAAAAGAGAAATTCCATTTTAAAAAAACTACAGAATGTACAAAGTATTTGGATGAAGATCCACCAAGATACACATGAGAGCTATGCAAATATTTAAATAAAAATACTCTCAAGGGGGGTAGGTAGGTGGCACAGTGAGTAAGAGTGCTGGCCCCAGAGTTGGGACGACCTGGGATCGGATCCAGCCTCAGAAAATGAGCACCCACACATAAATAATGACTGGCCATGTAACCTTGAGCAAGTTACTTAACCCCAATTGCTTAAAAAATACTCTCAATGGAAATAAAGATAATAATTGAAGAAATATGAATTACTCATGGGTGAACTGAGTCAATATAATAAAAGTAACAGTACCACTTACATCAATTTACTTATTCAGTGCCATTCCAACCAGACAACCAAAGGATTACCTTAAAGAACTAGGGGGAAAAATTCATCTAGAGGAATAAAATGTCAAAATCTCAAGGGGAATAATATATTTTTTAAATGTAGGACTAAAAGGGTCCTAGTTCCAAAGTATGCTACAAAACAGTAATCATAAAAATAATATGGTAATGATTAAAAGAAAGAAAAGGCAAGTAGGTGGCTTAGTGGATAGAGCACTTCCTGGAGTCAGGAAGACCAGAATTCAAATGTGGCCTCAGACATTTACTAGCTATGTGACCCTGGGTAAGTCACTTAACCCTTTTTGCATAAGTTTCTTTATCAGTAAAATGAGCTGGAAACCACTTCCTTATCTTTGCCAAGAAAAACCCAAAAGGGGGTCACAAAGAGTCAAACATGACTGGAATGACTGAACAATAACTCAAAAAACAAAAGTTGAACATTTTTAGCGGCACACACTAAATATACAACATACAGAAGCAAACACAGTCAATTAGTTTTCTTTATAAATTCAAAGATCCTGACTACTGAGATTAACTCACTATCTGACAAAAATTGTTAAGAAAATTGTTAGCTTTGATTTTTCCTACATAATCAGAACTTCCTGGTGAGTTGAGACATGATAAGCATAGCTATCACATTGCAATGACCAGCTATAAAAGGAAAGAAATGTTACTATCATGTATTCTGAAACAAGATTCAAGGCTTTACATACATTTCACCACTTTGACTTTCTTATAGCTACTCGGTAAAATAAAAAATGACTTTGAATGAGGAGGATCTAAGGTACCATGAATTTCTTTCACTGCCTCTTTTTCAAATTCATCTTCAATATTCACTTTAGAAACCCTTGGCTGAAAGAGCTAAAAAGTTACAGAACAGCAATGATCTTCAATAACTTTTCTATTATTCATATAACCTTTAAAAACATTTTCCATTAAAGTGTTTCCATATATCCTTGCCCAGAAGCACAATACCTATTATTAATAATATTGCTTAAAAATTACTAACATCAAGTTCCCGTTTTCTGGAAATAGAGAAGGCACAGTTAGAGCTGGAGTTACAACCTCATTAGCGACTGCTATTGTTTTTACCTAGGGAAATTTTCATTTTTTGTAAAGTAAAGCCATATTAAATTGAAATAGCATTCAGAACAGAACATTTGGATAGTTCAAATATGCTAACATAATAGATAAATCAATGATCAGAGCAGTATCATCCAAACAGGACTGATCAACAAATACACAACTAGACTAAGTTAATGCCCTAGCATATAAAACTTCCAATAGGAAACTGAGATAACATGCAGACCAAAAATTATTAGCATTTCTTAGCCTTGAGTTGACAGAACTACTCAAAATATAACATACTAGAAATGAGCCATTATGGAAGAAAAATATGCCTTATGAAATACAAATGTAACCAAGAAGTTACTTAGACCAGAGATGCCAAACTCATGGCACACACCAGTGACTGGCAAATTTCCCAAAACCACATTCAAGATGGTGGAGTAAAGGGAACATTCTAGCAAAACTCTCCCAATGTTCTCCTCTAACTTTGAAATAATGAATCAAATCAAATTCTAAAGCAATATAACCAACAAAGGGCTGATATGAGACATGGAGTGCAATATAGTGGGGACACTATATAGAACTGTGGGCTTTTGGAGGCAGTAGTGAGTGGCAGCGGCAGGTATAGCCACACTGGTACCAGGAGCTCTAAACTCCTAGAGTTGGTAAGGGAATCGAACAAGTGTTTAGAAAGAGATCCCAGAAGAGCCCTGACCAGGCACCATTTGACCATTCCATTGTCCATTACCCAGTTTAGGTTTGTAGTTACAGGTTGACAGAGAGGAGTGTAGTGGCAAGCACCCCAACATCCCCAGGGTAGCTGCCAATATAGGTTCTTAGATCTGCTTTTGTAAAGGAAAGCAACTCAAAATCAGTTAACAAGCTTACTTTAATCAAGCAAACATATATTACCTAGTTCAGGGGGAAAAGGTCAGCACCCCGAACTTCAGAGTATACAGACAGATCAAACAGACAGGCTTCCAAACTGTCCAACCATTATATCAATACCAAATCACAGTTACCAGAGAGGGAAGCATCAACATCTGGGTTTTCAAAGCCGGGGGGCTCTCAACAACGGCTTCCCAGAGTCTCATCTGGTCAAATCATACAACACTTCTCAAAGTGAGCCCCAAAGCAAAGCCTCAAATCAGGGATTATATAGCCTTCTCCTGGCTCAGAGAATGTAACCACCCTCTTGACCCACTGCCCAATCACACAGCATCAAGGTGTGGTCATTCCTGAAAACCAAGCCTCCTACCACAGGCTCCATGTGACCACATTCAGCCTATTAGGAGGCAGAGTACATTTTCAAATCAAGGAAAATTTTCAGAGTGTCTTAAAGCCAATCAAAGTCTCTTAAGCCAATCAAAGGGGCTAGGGGCAGGGAAGATCTTCAAATCTGCTTTTCCATTACAAGGAGTGCTAGCCATCAGAAGGTTGGCAAGGACCCTTCCTGAGTTTGGGATAATTCCAGGGATCATAAAAGAACAGGAGCCCTACCTGAATAAGAACTAGAGCACTGACCAGGAGAGCCGAGATTATATCTCTTTCCAGATCACACTACCTTGGAAGTATGAAAAACTTACAGGTCTGTAGAACTATCTATAAAAGCAATAGGGTGAAAAAGTTTGAAGCTCAGGACAACGATTCCACCCCACCCAAGAGGTAAGTATAAAGTCCAAAGTCAACAAATGGGTTGAAAAAATGAACAAACAACAACAACAACAAAAAGAACTGAACTATGAAAAGCTATTATGGTGACAGGGAAGATCAAGACAAACAAAATGTGAAAATTTCTGTAACTGAAAACACAAAGAAAAATGCAGATTAGACACAAGCCCAACAAGATAGAAGCCCAACAAGAAGTCCTAGTAGAACTAAAAAGAAAAGAAGATTTTAAAAGAGTAGAAAAAAGAGTTTTTTAAATCAAATAAGAGCGGTAGAGGAAAAATTAGGAAAAGAAATGAGAACTATGCAAGAAAATCATGAAAAGAAAATTAACAACTTGGTAAAAAAAAAAAGGCAACAAAAATACTGAAGAACTTAATTCCTTATAAAGCAGAATTGACCAAATGGAAAAAAGAGGTACAAAATCTCAATGAAGAAAAGAATTCCTTAAAAATTAGAATTGTGTAAATTAATGATTGCATGAGACATCAAGAAGCAATAAAACAAAGTCAGAAGAATTTTTAAAAATAGAAGAAAATGTTAAATATCCTATAGAAAAAACAACTGACCTGGAATATGGATCAAGCAGAGATAATTTAAGAATTTTTTTTGAGGGAGGAAGGCAAGACAAGCAAAATTAAGCGACTTGCCCAAGATCACACTGCTAGTAAGTGTGTCAAGTGTTGGAGGTCACATTTGAACTCAGGTCCTCCTGACTCCAGGGCTGGTATTCTATCCACTGTGCTACTTAGCTGTCCCAAGAATTTTTGTACTACCTTAAAGCCATATTCAAAAAAGGAACCTAGACCACATATTTCAAGAAATTATAAAGGAGAACTGCCCAGATATCTTACACCAGAAGGCAAAATAGAAATTGAAAAATCCACTGATCACCTCCTAAAAGAAATACCAAAATGAAAATTTCCATAATATTATAGTCAAATTCCAGAATTCTCAGGTCAAGGTGAAAATGTTTCAAGCCACCAGGAAAAAACAAATACCATGGAGCCGCAGTCAAGATCACAAAAGATTTAATGGCTATCATGATAAAGGAGCAGGCTTAGAATATGATACTGTAGAAAGCAAAGGAGCTAGCAATACAACCAAGCATAACCTACGGAACAAAACTAGGCATAATCCTACAGGAAGACAATACATGACTCAGGGGTGGGGAACCTGTGGCTTCAAGGCCAACCGTGGCTCTGTATGTCCTTAAATGTGGCCCTTTGACTGAATCCAAATTTCACAAAACAAATCCCCTTAATAAAAGACATTTATGACTGTATTTGTAGGCAAGCAGAAAAAAGCCAAGTGATAAGGTGAAGCTGGAGATGAGAGAGCAGGACAGATCAGTGGGACACAATTGGAGAGATCATTTGAGGTTAGATAATGTGAATTTTTAGTGGGTTCATTTGGCACAATTTGTAACTTCATTTGAGCAGCAGTCAGCAGCCTGAGAATGGAAGAGAAAAAGGCACAGGAGAACATGGTCCAGTATGAAGAAATGGCAGAAGAATGCAGAGAGAGGGAGTAAAGGATGGACAGAAGGCAGTGTCTTGTTGAACAGTTTAGCCAAAAAAAAAAAAAGGTCAAGCTTGAAGGGAAGAAAATTAAGCCAGAGCAGAAATGATGGGAGTGAAAAACAGAAAGGGACAGATGGATTGAAAGTCATAGTGAAAATAATACTTGGGGGGCGGCTAGGTGGCGCAGTGAATAGAGCGCCGGCCCTGGAATCAGAAGGACCTGAGTTCGGAGTCGGCCTCCGACACTTAATCCGCACAAACAAAAACCTAGCCGTGTAACCTTGGGCAAGTTACTTAACCCCAATTGCCCTAAAGGGGCAACTAGGTGGAGCAGTGAGTAAGAGCGCAGGCCTCGGAGTTGGGATGACCCGAGATCAGATCCGGGCTCAGAAAATGAGCACCCACGAATAAAAAATAATAATACTTGGTATATAATAGATGATTAATAAATACTTGTTAACTGAATGATGAATGGTGAATGAGAAAGGAATCAAATGATGAAGAACAGGTTTGGAGGAATGAGTTAGAGACAGAAATGGGAGAGGTTATGATCAGGGAAGTTAAGTTTCAAAGTTTAAAATCATGGAAATGGCTTATTTTAGATAATGACGTTGAAGTATGATGTGTGAAGTCACAGACCAAAGACACAAAATGAAATATATTTTGGGGCATGGTCAGTGGGGGAATTTGCTTTGTTTGACCATACATATTTGTTACAAGGGTTTTCTTCTTTTTGTCCCAAAGTGAAAAGGTAGGAAGAAGAGAAAATAAAATAAAAAATTTAAAACTGATGTGGGAAATATGACACCCCCTTCTCTCTCGCCCTGGGTACTTGAGGTAGAAAGAAAATGGAGGTTATGGGAGTCGAGGAGTTTGCTGAATTGGGAGGTCAGTGTTTGAAGTTGTGTTTAAAGGGATATTAATGCAAATGCAGAAATTTCCAAGGATGAAGGCAGAGGTAGAGGGGAGAAAAATCCTTTGACCTGGGGTCTGAAATACTTACAAAAGGAGGGAAGTGAATTGGAGAATAGATAGTTGACTACATTATAAAGCTCCATTTCTGTTGAGAGAACCACTATTCTTCCAATCAGGTTAAAAAATTAGGAATCATTCTAAACTTCTTTCTTGCTTTCTCCTCTCCACACCTTATAACCCATCAGTTGCCAAGTCTTGTCAACCATATCTCCAAAATTTCTTTAGAATCTAACATCAAAATCACCCTAGCTCAGGTCCTCATTACCCTCCCTGTATCCAGAATATACTTTTTTCAATCTGTTCTTTCCTCAGCTGTCAAACTTCTCCCAGAGAGGAAGCGGAAAAGATTTAAAGGCAATCAGCTCCCTTGGGTAGTAACAACAACAATTTCATCATTTTATTGTTTCTGCCTTCCTTCCTGAAATGCTGCACACCACTTTGATTCATGCAATTGACTGGAAACATTCTGTTCAAAAACTTCCACAAGTTGGAAGTGGAAACATTTGGTATTTTGGTAGATCTATGATTTCATTAATGTGAGTACCCCCTCCCCTCCCCTTGTGCGGATCCTAACCTCTACATGACTTCTCAAACTGTGGAACTCTTGTACATGTTTTCTAATAAATGCTCCATACAGAATCTACACACTGGAGGCTTTCCTCTTAGCTCTTTTGGAATCCGGGTACCAACATGACATTCAGGCTGTTGCCTCTCATTCCTGCTGCATGACTAATCCACCTTCTTTTCCAGTTACACATGGTGCTCTATAATGTTTTTGGCCATTCATCACATACAAATTGTTTCTGATGTGCTGCATTTGACCAGAATTTACTGTTTTCCCCCTAAAACTCACCCCTCTATCTTCTCTATATCTGTCAAGGGCAGCTAGATGCTACAGTTAATAGAGCAATGTGCTTGGAGTCAGAAAGACTCATCTTCCTGAGTTATCTTCCTCAAATCTGGTCTCAGACGCTTACTAGTTGAGTGAGCTTGGGTAAGTCACTTAACCCTGTGTGCCTCTGTTCTTTATATTTATTTTATATCTTTTGATTTTTATTTTTTCAATTAATAAGCATTTATTTTCTCTCCCTCCCATTTCCCAACACCCCCCCCACCAAGTAAAAAGAAAAAAGAAAAACAAAACTATTGTAATAAATATGCATAGCCAAGCAAAAACATAGGTCTCATTCTGCATTGTGAGTGCATTGCCTCCATGTTAACAGGTGGGCAGCATACTTCATCACTGGTCCCCTGGAATCATGGTTGTTCCTTTATAAGTGTTATTAAGTCTTTCACAATTGTTTTTCTTTACAGTGTTGTTATTGTGGAATTTGTTCACCTGTTTTGCTGACTTCATTTTGCTTAATATTTATATGCATCTTCCCAGGTCAAAGTGATTTTCCTTAAGCAAAGATTTAGCTGTTTCACTCCCTTGTTTAATAAACTTCTCTAATGTCTTAAGATTAAAATGTAAACCCCTTTGTCTTTTAAAACCTTTCACAACTATTTTCCCCTACCCGTTTCTTTTAGTCTTATTATATTATTCATTGCTCCTCCTCCCATTCTCTATAGCCCAGCCAAATTGGCCTCCTTCATGTTCCTCTTTTGGCACTCCATCCCCCATCTCTGTAGCTTCGTACTGGCTGTCTCCCATGCCTAAGTGCCCTTCCTCCTCATCCCTGCTTCCTAGAATCTAGTGCTTTCTTCAAGACAGCTTGAGTTCTACCAAACACCACTGTTTAAAATCTGCCAAAGCAAGCCTTTCTTGGTTCCCCAACTATTGGCGACCTTCCTCCTTATCTTTTATTTCTTTTTATATACGTTTCCCTGTATGTATATGTTGTTTCCCAATTAGGATATGAGATCCTTGAAGGAAGGCATTATTTCACTTTTGTTTTTGCATTTCCAGGGCCTGGCATAGTGCTTAGCTTCGCATGTTGCAGGTACTTAATATAATCTTGTCAATAAACTGATTGATAGAACTGGAAGTTTTCCTATTGTACTTTGAGTTACTTGTGTTATTTAGGTTTTAGAACCTATTTACTGTTGATTTAATTTCATTTCTTCTCTGATCATGGTGTTTCATGACTGTATATGTGTGTATATTTCATGACTCACAGTTAATTAACATCAATGGGGTCTATTACTCAAAAGTGGTGTAACCTTAGGCAAATTACTCCACTTTTCTAGATCTGTTTTCTCAGATCTAAATGCCACAAATATTGGTGATAGAAAGTCGAGTATTTGTGGCAATCAAAAGTTCAGGATCACTGAAAGTACTGTAATTTACCAAAGGCAACTGAACCTCATTTCTTCCTACTTTTATTCAGTTCAGGGCCCAGATCACTGTCTATCGATGGCACTTGTCCAAGATATAAATATTTTTATTGACACCTTTTGTTTTTATATAACCTAGTTTACTCCTTGTATCTCAGTCTCTCCCCTATCAGAGAGCCCACCAAGTGGCAGAGAGCTGAGCAGATCAGATCATGGGGAGCTGTTCCCTTACTCTCAGTCCATCATGCTGTCTCCTTTAATTTAACTTTCAACTTTTTTCCTTCTAGGCTAGATGCTAACCCTTCCCCCAAAGGAAGGAGCTCCAATACCCTGATTTACCTAGATTTTTGGGTTAATTTTCTCCTTCCAAACAGTAGGGCCCAAGCCCTCTAACCCTCCAGTTGTGGAGCAGGCATGGTTATTTAAACTGTTTTGATAAGCAGGGTGTCACGAGCTACAATTCATGGCAAGATGTGGGGCCAATATATTTTAGAATCAACCCTCTAGACCTCAGGCACTGCCGTGTTTCTTGTTTCTCAACTGTCTTCTGATGGTTTTCCTCCATCAGAAAGTGACCATGTTAGCAGGGACTGTCTTGGCTTTAGTATTTGTCTCTCCAGTGCTTTGCTCATAGTAAATCATCTTTTGTTCATTTTTTCATTCATATCTCCCTGTTTAACATTTTTCTTGGTCTCAGTATTCAAAGAATTACTGAAAAAGTTATCCCCATGGAGTTTTCTATGATGATCCCTTGCCTGAAAAGGGCCTTGAAGGCCCTATTTTGCACTAACTGAGTCAAATACTTTCTTTAGAGGAACAAGAAATAAACTCAATGGGATCTTAAATTCTGTGAATCACTTTGTTAGGGGTTTTAAAAACTTTTTTGCTTTTTAGAGGGGGTAAGGCAGGGCAATTGGGGGTAAGTGACTTGCCCAAAGTCACACGGCTAGGAAGTGTTAAGTGTCTGAGGCCAGGTTTGAACTCAGGTTCTCCTAACTCCAGGACTGGTGCTCTGTTCAGTGCACCACCTAGTCATCCCCCACTTTGTTAGTTTTGTGGCCAAAACTATATGATATGGTATAGAAAATCACCTGCAGAAGCCTACTTTCCTTATGGATATCTTGGATTCATGCATAGGTTATTGGCATAATAATTTTGTACATATGAAAGAGAAAGAATGTCATAGTACATAGAAGGTGGCTTTAAAGAAAACCTTGATTCAAGTCACAACTGTAGCATATAGAAGCTGTGTGGCACCAGTTCCTAGAATACATAACTTCTCAGGGCTCTTGGCCAGTGGTATGGAACTCAAATGACACAGGGGCCACTAACCCATACATAAGGAACCCTGCAAGCCACATATTGAAATAGTTTTAGAATATGTTATCTATGTTTGACTGTATTTTTATTTATTCTGTTATTTCCCCATTACATTTTAATCTGGTCCTGGTTCTGGTTTGACACCTCTGCTCTATGTACCTCTTTAAGACTATAAGAATCAGAGAAGGTGTATGTATACCTGCATTATTAGAAGGAATTTGTTCATCTGGGACATCCCCATTAGTACACAATCACAGTTTGGTCACTACCCCTATTCTACGAAAAAGCAGGCCTACACCAGGTTTACTCTGACACATCAGTGTGGTGTACAGCTTACCTTGGGTTCTTAAAGACTACAGCCAGGGGACAGCAAGCATTTCTAGGTGCTACTATCCCCAAAGTCTTTTTGTATAATTCTGACAACAAGTACGTTGACTTTGTCCTTCATTTTTAAAGAGGACCATGGCATCAGGGAAATGATGACATAACTTGCAGTTGACTTTGATTTGAGTGAGGGAGGGCTGTGCAAGGTCACTAGCTTCTTTCTTCTCCAGAGCCATTTGGATCCAGTGACCAGATATTCATTAGGATGACTGGAGATGACTCAGGATGTAATGCAACAAACAATCCACTTTCCAAGGACCAGCCGAGCTTAGCATCAAGGGTACTATGAATCATGTAGTTTTTAGGCCATCTATAAATATTAGCTTAGCTATTGGTACTCTCAATATGAATTCCTCATTCAATGACTTGAGAATTTGAATCTTATCAGTATTGACATTCTTACTGTAAACAAACTATAAGTCAGAAGGAAGTTGGAAGAACGGATCATAGGTTCTTCTTGGGGAGCCAAATAAGGGAGCTGGTTTTATTTTGTACCCCAAATCCACAAGAAACATCATTTCATGAGAATTTTGGTCATTCCCTATTATAATTCTCATGATCTTTCAAAGCTCACAAGATTGGAAGTTCTAATCCCTTCTCTGAGAACGGAAAAATAACCCCACCAAAAACGAAATCACAGAGGCCAAGAATTAGGACCCGTTTCTTAGGGCAGCCTGGCCTTCATGGTGAGAAGTCCTCAAGGCCTCTCACCATATAATACTGTCTCTTCATCTATGAGCAGAGCAGATGAAGGGATCAACCCAAAGTGACCAGGCTGAAGTGGAATTTGGCCTCTTTGCTGTCCCCAGTTTTGTCTACACAACCAATTGAAAAAGATTCCTCCTACCCATGTGGTTAGCAGACCTGAAGCAGTTACAGAATGTCTATGTTTGGGTCAAGCCTGTCTATTTCTCATCATCATGACTCCTCTGGGAGCAGGCTCCCAACTTCTTTGCTTCAACAAGACATATTAATTAATTCTCTGCCCATGTGCTAATTCCCTAATGGGGACTTACATATACACACATACATACAGATGTATGTATGTATATAAAGGTAATAGATTATATATAAACGTGTATACATATGCACATAAACACATGTTTATATATATGTCTATCTATTTGTCTATCTATCGATCTATCATCTATCTATATCTTACTTCCCCAGTAGAATTTAAAGTCCTTGAAGGCAAAAACAATTTCATTTTTTTCTTTGCATCTCCACTGCTTGGCACAGTATCTGAAATACAGTAAATACTTAATAAATACTTGTTGGTTGATTGATAAGTATTTGCAAAAAAGACTAGCATGAAAACTGCAGTTAGTACATCAGTTTCTATTGAAAAGATTGGAGAGATAAATTCTACATAGAACATAATATGATGCTTCAAATTGAATGAATATATTTTGCTACTCGGCGATTTCAACACAACATTGAGAATAGGTTGAGGTTAGCAAAATATATCTTGGAAAATATGTTTAAGTAGTATGAAATGAGAGAGAGCAAAGATATGTAGACTACAAAGGATTTTTCTACCTATATGTCACAAATATTTCCTTTAAGAAAATAACTGGGGGGGTGGTTAGGTGGCACAGTGAGTAGAGCACCGGTCCTGGAGTTAGAAGGACCTGAGTTCGGATTGGGCCTCAGACACTTAACACACACAAACAAAAACCTAGGCATGTGACGTTGGGCAAGTTACTTAACCCCAATTGCCCTCCAAAAACAAAACAAAACAAAACAAAAACTGGAAGGTTTTGGTTATGACAAGCTCCCAATATCAATAGAAAAATTAAATTCATTTTATTTTAACAGACAGGAAATGACTCCTTATGAATGGAGGAGTCATTCTTAAATCAAAGGTCTGTGTATAGTCAGTCCATTGATTTGCTGTAGCAAAGATTAAAATTAATACAAAGCTAGAGGAAACAAGAAAAACCAAGAAAACATGGTGTACAATAAAAATAGCTTCAATATAACCTATTTAAACAAGTTAATCACACCAAAAATTTGGAAGTAGATGAAGGAAAGGACATTGAAATAATTTGATGTGGGAGTTTAACCAATAAACATGAATTATCCCAACAAAGAAATCAAAAGAACCTAAAAACCACCCTAGTCAAATGCGGAAATATGTTTAGCATGATTCTACGTGTATAACCTACATCAGATTGCATGCTGTCTTATGGAGGGGGGAGGGAAGAGAGGAAGAAAAATCTGGAACTCAAAATTTTACAAAAATGAATGATGAAAACTATCTTTACATGTAATTGGGGAAAAAAATACTATTAAAGGGGAAAAAAACCCCACCTTAGCAAGAATTTGACATACTGACCAAGCAGAAAGACATAGGCCAGGGAGATGTGTTTTGGAATATAAATAAATTTGTAAAACTTTTTGGGTAAAAATGATTAGACAAGTACAGTCAATATTGCCTCATTAAACATTAACATGCTGGGGGGGGTGAATTAGGATTTGGGGACTTGTCACTTGTCTTCTTTGCTTTGAAAAAAAACTCTCTAAAATGGTGTCATTTGTGGTTAGTCAGAAGTCAGACCAAAGAAAGAAGTCATGTAATAAAATTTAGGTATCTTTAGCTAAATGTGTTTGGATATAATTTGGTGGCTAAATCAGGTGGTCCTTTATCTCAAGTAGATGGGAACATGGTGCTTGTTGTTGTTTGTTGTTTGTTCTCAAAGAGGGCCAATGACAACAGGAAGGTGATGTCTTGACTTGCTAGTGAGTTGGATTTATCACTCTCTCTTTCAGGGTCATCTGAGTTCGTTGGTGTGACAGGGATCAGGGCAACGGGAGATAACCCTGGATGCAGTGGGAGACTTTGGCCTTTTTAAGCTAAGGTCTTTCCAGGTCTCCAGGTTTCCCAGGAACATTGGTGGTTGCATCCAGAAGAGCCCATAGAAATATATAAGCAGAGAAGGACTAAGGTAAAGGGAAAGGCCCCTATTTACAAAAATATTTATAAAACACTTTTTGTAACATCAAAAATCTCGGACTGTATTTTTGCTGTCTTTTTTGGGAGGGGGCATTCGGGGTTAAGTGACTTGCCCAGGTAAGTACTTGTCTGAGGTCGTATTTGAATTCAGGTCCTCTTGCCTACACTGCTGCCACCTTGCTGCCCCTTAGCTGAGTCTTATTTTAGTAATAGGGGCTCTTGCCTTTCCCAAAAACCCAATCCTGCTTGGAATTCCTTTAATAAGAGGCAGAACTTTTCATTTCACTAGTAGACGGAAGAGTTAGTGTAAATGGCTTCCAAGAGGAAATGTATACTGTGTAAATTATTGATATCAGATTCTTTCCGGAGAACAAATTTTAATAGAACCATGAAGAGAACAGTGTGTGGGGGGGGGGGTGGGGGGAGGCAGTTAACCTCCCCGTTTAGGTATAAGTGTCGGAATGGAAACTGGGAGCTCCCTAAATTTATAATTCACAATTTTTCCAGTATGATACCTCTTTTCCTTTTGATAGCATTGTAACAGAACAAGCGCCATCATTATCACATTACAAATAAGACAGGGGAACACGAGGCCCTCTAGATCCTCAAGTGTGGCCCTTTGATTGAGGACCTCGCTTGAGGATCTAAGGTACCACAAGTGGCCTCGAGGCCACAGGTTCCCACCCCTCCAAACCCGACTGGCTGCTACTCTTCTACTTACTAACTTGTAACCTTAGTTTTCTCACCAGGAAGATGAGGCGGTGTGAGGGTGGGAGGCCATGCAGTCTTTAAGGCTCTTTCCAGCTCTTAAATCCTCAAATCCAAATGAGGTTAAGTGGTTTGCCTAGGAACCCAAATCTCTTAATTTTCCGCCTTAGGGAGCCATTCATATTCTCTCATCTGATTTGCCTTTATTACGGTCAAGCCGTGGGACAAAAATTGCAAACTGACCCTGAGATGAAGTTTGTCCGTGCACCAGCAATGCCCTAAGGTGAAGGAATATTCCGGGCTGCAAAACCTGCAGTAATCGACAGAGCTAAAAAGACGGGGTGGTAAAGGTTCTGCCGTCCGGTCTGTGGCGTGCCCAGAGTGCCGGGCCAGAAGCACCACCTTGACCACAGAATTACCGCAGCCCAGCTCGTGGGCGCAGTTCATGCTTTCCCCGACCGTCCTAGATGCACGTGTCTCGAGTTTCTCTCCACACTTGCAAGCGCTTTCTCTCTAACCCGATCTGGGGCACTCAGTGGATCCTGGAATCGAATTTGGGGGAGCCCCCTGAACCGGGGGAAAAGAAGTAGAAGTTGGGGAAGGAGAAAGACTGCGTGGCTCCGCTCACTGTGCCTCCGAGGGCTGAGGTTTTGGGAAGAGGGCCGTCCCATACGCCTCCTTCCCGGGACCCCTCCCCCGGGCGTTCGCAGCCGCGCTCACTTCCCCACCCTGGCGGTCAATTGCGAAAAGGCACCGCGGCCGCGCGGGAGTGAGTGAGAGCTAAGAGAACGGCTGGGAAAGCGCCGGCCGCGCTGCGCCATTACGAAGTCCCGGGGAGGAGACTGCCTGCCTGGCGAGCTCTCTTCCCCGCTCCCCGCCCCATCCCCCGCTGCTTTCCCCGCCTCCCCTTCCTGCTTTTGGGAGCAGCCCCCTCCCTGCCCGGCCCGGCCCGCCGGCCCCCCAGTCCCAGCAGCGCCCAGTACGGGAGTCCTTGCGCCCTGGGGCTGCGTGCAGACGCGCGCCTGTGGCCCGGGGGCTAAGGGATCTGGACTTAGAGTGGCTGCGGCGGCGGCAAAAGAAAGGACCCGAGGAGGCGGCGGCGGCGGCGGAGCGGTGCCTGAGGACGTCCTAGAGCTGCCAGGAAGATGTTGGGGGTTGCGGCGGGAATGACCAACAGGTAACAAGATGACTCCCTCGCTTGCAAGCCTGGCCTCCCGCCCCCATTCATCCCCTGCTGCTGCTGCGGTGGCAGCCACGGGAGGAGGAGGAGAAAGTGGAGAAGGAGGAGGCGGGGAGTGGTGCGGAGATCTGCTCCCCAGCAGCCAGCGTGGGGCTCCTCCACACTTGGAGTTCGCTCTTTCTTCTCTTGCTCCCCTCCAGCGCCGGGGCGCTGTGGGGGTGGCAGCTCCTGTCCCCGGCTGCCAGCCTGTGAAGGTGCTGGGCGGAGGCGCCGGACGAGCTGCCCTGGGGCTGCGGAGGAAGCCTCGGTCCAGCTGGCCAGGTTGGCAGCTAGGGCTGCGCAGCTCCCGGGGACTGGGGCTGCGGGGTGATTGCCGCACCTCCGCGCCTTAGAGCTTGGGCTACGGGTGGATCACCTTTGGTGGGGGGGAGAGGGAGGGAAGCCTCTGGTGGGCCACGGGGCGATCTTTTGTGCCCCCTGTACGACTCGAGGCAGGGGCAGGGGTCCATTTGTCTTGGTTTAGTGGAACGATGACCTGTGCCCACCACATCACTGGAGGCAGGGGGGCATTTGTCTTGGTTTAGTGGGGCCAGAGGAGAAGCAGGGTTCGGCGTAGAGGAGCCTCTCCAGGGGTAGAGTTTTCTTTTCTTTTTTTTTAACCGAGTCAGCAGTTGTGCGGTCGATGTATGCAGCCGTCGGATGGTTTTTGATGTCTTTTCCACTGTGCCTTTTCACTCCTCCCTTCCCCCAGCCCCTGGAGTGGGCTGGCCAGCCTTGGGTGTCCAGAGTCCGTTGTGAGTCTGAAATCCGCGTCTGAATAGTGTCCAGCCCACGATCTGGACTTTGACCTCGGCCTGGATCGGAGTGGGTGTGGGAAGGGTGACCGGGGGTTAAGCCAACCCGGGTGGGTCAGGGAGGTTGAGGGAGCGATGGGGCCTGGAAGGGAAGCAGCTGGCCCCCGGAAACACCAGAAAAGATTGAAGTGCAGCAGCACTCAGTTAATTGAAAAACCTGAGTTGTCGTCGCGGTTCCCCCAGAGCCAGGCAGCTGAGAGGCAAATTAAGGGCACCGTGACTAACGACAATATATGTGGCTTGTTGGTGCTGCTCTTTCAGGACCGGGCTGGTTTTAGAGCAGGCTGGATGGAACTCTGGGTGTCAGTGCGCCTTTTGCAGCCTGCTGTTGTTTTAGTGGTGGCTCCTGTGCAGAATGGAATTCTAGCATTTTTCTAGTCACCTACTTATTGGTTGAAGTTCTGCCTAAAATTCTCCTCCTTTACTGCAAAATTGTGGCACCTCTGACCTACCAAGGAAATGCTAACTGAATATTGGTGCATTTCCCTAAAGATTCACTTTTTTGTTGTTGGAGGTGAGGGTGGGGCAGAGAGCAACAAGTAGATATGTCCTTGTGGTTTACTGGAGCACAGTGTTATAGTAGAGCCAAGGGACTTGGAGTCTGAGTTACTTGGGTACAAATCTGATACTTAATATCTGTTATCCTTGGACAAATCACTTAGCTCTGAGCCTATTTCCTCATTTGTAAAATAGGGGTGGTGTTAACTTGAAATGCCTACCAAACAAAGTTGTGAGGAAAGCCTAGTATAGATACCAGTAATTATGAATTATAATAAATGTCAGGTCCTAATTGATTTTTGAGGAGATTGTTCATTTATATCTAAGAACCCTTACCCCAGAACCCAATTTTTAAGAAGTACTTGAAGGGGCGTCTAGGTGGCACAGTGAATAGAGCACCTGCCCTGGAGTCTGGAGGACCTGAGTTCAAATCCCATCTCAGACACTTAACCCAAAACTAGCTGTGTGACCTTGGGCAAGTCACCTAACTCCAGTTGCCCTATCTTCCCCCCTCTAAAGAGCAAAATAAAAGTACTTGATGTTTTTCCTTTGGATGTGACCTTTCTGTGTGCAGTAGTCAGTCAAAAAGCATCTCCTTGGGTGGCATTACCCTGAAGTCAAGAGGAC
The DNA here is from genome assembly GCA_011680675.1 of Gymnobelideus leadbeateri. NCBI lineage: Eukaryota > Metazoa > Chordata > Mammalia > Diprotodontia > Petauridae > Gymnobelideus > Gymnobelideus leadbeateri. The sequence goes on from WOXC01000248.1 coordinate 47,612, forward strand.
CTGATTTCATATCTGGCCTCAGACACTTAACACTTAGTAGCCATGTGACCTTGGGCAAGTCACTTAACCCCAATTGCAAGTCACTTCCCCCCTCCAAAAAAAGAGCTTTAAAAAAAATCTCTTTTTTTGGGTGCTTTTTGGAGGGCAATTGGGGTTAAGTGACTTGCCCAAGGTCACACGGCTAGTTTTTGTGTTCCGTGGCTGTGGCAGGATTTGAATTCAGGTCCTCCTGATTCCAGGGCTGGTGCTCTATTTACTGTGCCACCTAGCCACCCCTAAAAAAAGCATCTCTTAAGGCTTACCATGTGCCAGGCACTGTGCTAAATGACAGGAAGGCAAAGAAAGACAGAAGCTGTCACTTGCCCTCAAAGAGCCCACTTTCTGATGTACATAATGTATCATTTGTAATGCATTTTAAAATTAAAATGTATTTTTCCTTTTTCTTTAAATGTTAATGTTGAGTTAAAAGTAGGGGAGGGGAAAGTCTAAAATTAAGTATCAGTTGCCTGCTATAATGCCAGGGAGGATGGGTATTGAATATTGGGTTAGTCATATACCTCTCTAGCCTGTTTTTCTCTTTTGTGAAATGAGATGTTGGACTAGGTGAGCCTACAGTCTCTTCAGGTTCTGATAGTCTGTCTGCCCATCCAGCCCAACAAGCATTTATTGTTGTTTATGATACGCCAGGCAGCAGAGATACAAAATACTAAATAAAGCTGTCCTTTGCCCTTCCTCACTGGGAGGAGATAAATACTTGGACACCTGCTTGGATTTCTTATTTCTTTGATGTGACTACTCCCTTCAGCAGTGCATAGTGCCACCCATGCACACCTTCCTATTCTGTTCAGCTATTGTTAATAATAGTAGCATTTGAAGAGGCTTTAAAATTATTAACTTATTTGATCCTTACAACAGCCCTGGGAGATAGGTGATGTTATTATTCCCATCTTTAAGATGAGGAAACCATGGCAAACAGAGGTTAAGTGACTTCCCTAGGGTCATCCAGGTGTTAAGTGTCTGAGGTGGAATTTGAACTCAGGTCTTTGACAGTCCAGGTCTCAAACTCTATCCATTGTGCCCAGATCCTGCAGATGCCTCCACAGGAAATCTGCCCAGCCTTCTGGGGACTTGACTAGGGATTGCTTTACGTTTGCTGGATATCAGTGGAGCATAGCACTGGTTATTGGTAGTCCTTTGTTAAACCTTTCTAATGATCTCTTAAACCATTTCTTGTGGGTTATTAATTATTAGTAATCTGCTGCATGTCTAGCCTGCCATATCATCTTTCAGGTGATCTCCAATTCTTTGGAGACTGTGGTATTCTACAACTTAGTCAGAAAGCATCACAGGCAGAATATTGGTGTTTAAAGATGGGCCTTTGTTTCAGGGAGAAGCTTGAGGGCACTAAAGCATTGTGTAATTTCCCAAATGCAGATACAATCCAGTTCCTTCTTCCCCTATTAATTTCTGAGCCCAACTCACTGTCCATCAGCGATGTTTGTCCAAGATACACACACACACACACACACACTCTCACACGAATGGCCTAGCTTCATAACTGTATATCATAATCTGAACAATAGGCGTTCTTCATCCACTTAGTTCATGATCTAAGAAGCTTTTACTCTATAGATGGTGCTACTGATGAATTGCAATGCCTTAATTTAATTAATGTCACCTCCCACTTCAATTTATTAGATCATAGGCCAGTTGTGCTTTCATTCAAAACAAGGTTACATTTTCAGGATTCTGCTACAGAACTGCATATTCGACAATTTTAAGTATTTTCTCTATCCTATGAGGAGAGAAAGAGGAGGGAGGGGAGAGGAAAGAAAGAAAAGGAAGAGAAAGATGAGAAGGAAGACAGAAAAGGGGAAGAGAGGAGAAAAAAGATAAGGGAAGAGGAAAAGAGAGGAAGGAAAAAAAGAAATAAAGGAAAGAAGGGAGATAAAGAAGGAAAAAGGAGAGGGAGGGATCATTACCTGAAAGGAACCACAAAGATCACCTGGTTCGGATGTGTTAAACTCAAATAGAAACATATACCTGTGCATCTTGACTTTGTTGTTCAGTTGTTCTCAGAACATATAGACTTAGAATGTTACAAATTAATATTATTTATGTGTTGAATTTTTATTTCTTTTATTAAACATTAAACATTTTACAATTACATTTTAACCTAGTTCGGGAATTTTGTGGGTTGCTTGGGAATTTGACAACTCTGACCCAGTCCATTCCTCAGAGAAGTTAAATGATTTATTGAAGAACCTATAGCTAGAGGAAGTGGGATTGCAATTGGAATTTGTGTCTTCTAAATCCAAATATAGCATTCTTTCCACTATTTCCACCACACTACACCATTGCACTACATACATATGCCTGGATTTTACTTAAAAATATAAAAGACAGGATTATATAAAAAGCACTTTAAGGTTTGCAGTGTAGTTAAAGGCCTTATCCCATTTGAACTTAACAAAAAAGTCCTGTGAGATAGGTACTACAGGTGGTGCTATCCCCATTTCACAGGTGAGGAAACTGAGTCTCCAAAGTGATTTGCCCATTATTATAGCTATTAAGTGTCAGAGGTGGTGTTCCTGATTCCAAGTCCAAGGCTTTCCCTAGTATTTTACAAACTAAAATGCATGCATCTTATTTGGGATTTTAAAATGGGAAGGGTCATAGTGTCATTTTCAGATATCCTCAGTACATGTGATGGTAACTTTCAGGTTCTTAGTAGAACTTGGTGACCAAATTCACTGAATGGATAAAGTGAAGCTGTTGGTACAATGAAAAGAACTCCAACCTTGGAGTCAGGAGACCTGAGTTCTGTTCCTGGTTCTGCTGTTAACTTGCTGAGTAACAAGGCAGATCACTTGATCTTTATGGCTTTAGTCTTCTCATTGGTGAAATGAGGAATTTAGACAGAATGGCCTCCAAGGTACTTTCCAGGTCTAACATTCCATGAGTCTATGAGTCACTTGAGGATTAAAACTTGTGCTGTCCTTTGATAAATGTTTTCTAACCAGTTGTTATATCTCTTTTGTTGGGGAGAAGGAAAAATATTATAAATGTTAAAATATTCCGAACAAGGATCCACTAAGAGTTTCCAGAGTTTTTGTTTTATTTTGTTTTGGTGTTTTATTTAGTGGAGATTTGGAATGGAAAGCATTCTTCTAGTACTCAAAAGTTTTCAGAGTTCAGTCTTTAGAAATATCTCACTTGGTCCTTACAATAGCCCTTGGGAGATAGGTGTTATTATTATCCCTATTTTCCAGATGATGAAACTGAGGCAGACAGTGGTTAAGTGACTTGTCATTCTACATCCAGTGCTCTATGCTACATAGCTTAATGTTGTTTTATATGTAAACTTGGGGTTTCAAGAGGACTAGTACATCTGGTGTGAGGGCTTGCCAAGTCGTCTTCCGGGCTGCTCATCCACCTTTGGTGTCCCCCTGCTTCATCCAATTTTCCCCTTTGCCCCCAAAATTTGTAGCATGTACAGTGGCCACACCCTGGTAAACCTTATTGGCAGATGGGCTAAACCAGTTTGAAGGTAACCTGCAGACCTCAAACCCATCAGTGAGGTAGGGAGATGTCTACCCTAAGCATATGAAGACTTGGGTGGACAAGAATTTATCCCATCGACCATAAAGGTGACTGAAGCAGATGCTGTGGGGTGCTTAGAGCTTGGTCAGACATGGAAGATGCCCAGGTCATCCACTGCTTCCCCTGTCGTTGCTGGTTGTCCCCACTTTTGTCCAGACACTGGAATTCAGTGACTCAGGAAGAAAGAGCAAGGCTGAGTTTGTGTAGTTCTGCCTCACTTAAATCCAATTCACATGCAAGTCAAGATATCACTCGTGAAGTCATTGGGCTCTTCCCAAACGAAGGACAAACAACCACATGTGTAAACTCAGAGCAGATAAATGGTCAGAATAGGGAAGAGAAAAGAAGCACTTTACCAGGAGTCTAGAGATGAGGGTTTCAGTCTCATCTGTGTTACTCTGCCTAGCTATTTCTGCATTCTCAGCCCCAGTTCCCTCTTCTTTAAAATAAGTTTTTTTTGGATCACATCAGTAGTTCCTCACTTGTCAGCCATATTTTATTGCAAAAGACCCTTGAATCTATGTGCTCACCAAATAGTCATTTGATGTTTTTCCCCTCCTTTTTATTTTGATTTATTTTTCAGGTAGCGTTTTTTAAAAAATTAACCTGTCCTTCTGACTACACTACTCCTCCTATTGAGCAATTAAAAAAAAAAACCAAACCCTCGAGATATATATCTATGTGGTTCAACAAAACAAATTCCCATTATTTCAGACATTTGCCATGCTCAGACATTAGCTGAAAAAATATCTATCTCTTTCTGCATTTTAAGTTCATTCCCTTTCTGTCAGGAGATAAACTGCCTGTTTCATCTTCATTCTTTGGGTTCCTGGCTGATCACTGGGTCAGAGTTCTGAAGTCTTTCAAAATTGTTTTTCTCTGGAATGGTTTTGTCACTGTATAAATTGTGCTCCTACCTTAGCATTCATTCACAAAGGTTTTCCCAGTCTCCTCTGAAATTGTCCATCTCATAATTTTTTTTGGAGGTAGTTGGGATTAAATGACTGGCCTAGGGTCATTCAGCTGGTATATGTCTGAGGGTGGATTTGAACTCAGGTCCTCCTGACTTTAGGACCAGTGCTCTGCACCACCCAGCTGCCTCCATTTCATCATTTCTGGCACAGTGGTATTCCATACTATTCACATATCACCATTTGTTTAGTGATTCTCCTGGGTACACTCCATTAATTTCCAATTTTTGGCTAAAATGAGAAGAGCTGCTGTAAATATTCTTGTATGTATAGATCTTTTCCCTTTTTCTTAGATTTCTTTGGGATATAGGCCTGATGGTATAGGCGGGTCAGAGAGTATGCACTATTTCATAACTTTCTGGGCATTGTTTTATTTTGCACTAGCATATCTGTTTTCCCACAGTCCAAATGTGAGGTATTTCAAAGTTTAATTTAATTTGTTTTTCTCTAATTAGTAGCAATTTAGAACTTTTTCCCCTTGTAATTTTTATAATTTGATTTTCTTCCTTTGAAAACTGCCCATTCATAGCCTTTGACCATTTATCCATTAGGGAATGGCTCTTTGTCTTATAAATTTGATTCAATTCCTTATATATTTTGGAAGACAAACTTGCTACAAAGATTTCTTTTCCAGTTCTTTTCTAATTCTGTCCACATTTGATTTGTTTGTGCAAAAACTTTTAAATTTTATGTAATCAAAATTGTCCATATTATCTTGTGAGAATCTCATATCCCTTGTTTGGTCATGAATTAATTCTTTCCTATCTGTAGATCTACACGGTACTCTTATCCTTCCTCCTAATTTGTTTATAATATGACTTTTTATTTCTAAATCATGTATACATTTGGAGTTTATCTTGGTGTTTGTTTTTTAATTAATTATTTTTAGTTTTCAACATTCACTTTTATAAGATTTTGAGTTCTAAATTTATCCTCCTCCCTAAGACAAAACTTGCAATCTGATATAGATGAGTTGTTGGTCTAAATCTAAACCTAATATTTACCAGACTGTTGTTTAGTTTTCCTAGTGGTTTCTACTTATTTATTTATATTTTAATTTATGGAATAAAACATGCATTTCTGTAACATAGTATAATTTTCGAAAGATGATTGCACAAGAAACCTCAGCAGTTTTTTTGTCAACTAGTGAGTACTCCCCCCCCCCCCCCCAGTAACTGGGACCTTTGGGTTTATCAAATACTATTACTGTGCTTGTTGGCTTCTCTATTTGTGTACTTTATTTAATCTGTTTATTGACCTCTGTTTTTTTAACCAGTACCAAAGCATTTTAATTATTTTTGACTTGTAGTATAGTTTGAGATCTGGTGCTGATATATCCTTTTCCTTTCTACTTTATTTCATTATTAGCCTTGAGATTCTTGTCTTTCATTTTTCTATATGGATTTTGTTATTTCTTTCTAGCTCTATAAAATATTCTTTGTGGAGTTTGGTGCAGCCCTGAATAAGTAAATTAATTTAGATAGTACTATAATTTTTATATTGACTTGAATTAGTCATGAGCTATTAATATTTTCAGGTGATATATATGTATATATATATGCACATATATAAACCTACCTTCTTTAGCCTGAATAAAAAGCTACCTTACACTATTCTTCAAATGTATGTAGATACTGTTGTAAATAAAATAGAAATTTATTTTAAAACTTTACTAAATTTACAGTAGCTTTTTAATCACCTTTTAAATGGGTTATCATTAATTTAGAATTGGAAGGGACCTTGGATTGACTATTTATTTACTTGGTCATGTAGCCCAAACTTCTCTTTCTATAGAGGAGGAAACTGAGGGGTTTTTTTGTTTGTTTTCATTACATTTATTCTTTTTGAATAAATGGATAGCTCCCTTAATGGAGTATGCCAACTCAGACAAATGTGATCCCTTTTATACTGCTTCCATTAGAATTTCTGGCCTTGTTCTCCATTGGCTAGGTGCAGCCTCCTGAACTGCCTACATCGTGCTCCCCTCACATAGCTTGGGAAGCATGTGTACAAGCCCTAACCCCCTGATCAGAGGCCTGACCCTGCTAGATCACAGCTCTGATTAGAACCAGTCACCCCTGACCCACATTCTGCCTATCACAGATAGGAGCACTTGTAATTATGTGGAAACAAAATTCCTCCCGTTGGGAAACTGAGGTTTGGAAATAGTAAAGGGACTTGCCTCAGATCACACAGGCATGTAAGAGGGCAGAGGTGGGATGACTAATAATACAACTGCTATTAGGTGAAGTTCTGAATTTTTTTTTATGTTAAAAAGGGTTTGGTCCCCCTTGCTTTGCAATACTGTGCTATTTTGCCAAGCCTCCTCATTCTGAATGGGGGGCTCAGAGATCTGTACCCAGTGTGGGAAGCGTTCCTTCTCTCCATTCAGTTCTTTTCATTCCATCTGGAATGGTTTCTGTCCTCTCTTGGGAGAGTTATTTATATATATTATTAGTGTGGTGCTTGAGTTTCTGCTCCCCTCTAGGAGCCTCAGGGTCATTATCCTTCCTCTGCTCTCTTTAAAACAAACTATGTCTCATACAAATTAAATTCCTTCAACTAGAAGCCTCCTGGTTTACTAGACTATACAGGGGGAAAGAGGTCACAGTTGTATGTATTTTTAAAAAAAATTATCTGATATTAATCAGGACTATTCTTTCCCCACTCCAACATATCCTTCATACACTAACAGGATCATCTTTGTTTTGCATAAACTAGACTTAGTTATGTGAGACCTCCACTAAATTTTTTTCTAGTGGCTCCCTGTTGACTTCTGAATAAAATTTAATCCTTTTTACCTTCCATAGCTTTCTTATTTCATATTAACCCCCTCTATATATTCTTTACTTAGTGCTTCAACCAAGTCTGACTTCTTTGTCTCAAGGACCCATTCTGTAATCTCCTGCCTCCTTGTATTTGTCTATCCTCCTTTTTACCTGTTGAATTTCTACACACCTTTTGAAGCTTGACTCTTCTCTATGTGTCCTCCTTCTCCAATAATGACAGGACCATGATACTTTTTTCAAAATCTTGTTTTACCCTTCTCCAACTTCAAGTGCCGGACTGGAGTTGGAAAGACCCGGAGCCATATTCTGCTTTAGATATTTACTAGCTGTGTGACTTTGGTCGAGTTACTTTCTTTTAGCCTCAGTTTCTACATCTGTAAAGTGGGAATAGTAATAACAGTGTTGATGGTAGGATCAAATGAGACATATGCAAAGTGCCTTACAAGTCTTAATGTGCCACATAAATGTGAGTTCCTACTTTTATATGATATTGTAGTTGTTTATGTCTTTTCTCTTTCAGTACTCTGAGTTCCAAGAGAGTAAGGCTCTCTTATCTGTTCAGTGATAGATACTTGTTTAATTCCTTATGTGTCGTGGATAGAATTTTTTCAATGAATATTATTCTAGAAAAGAAGTTGGGTCATTCACATAGCAAAGAGTGAGGAGTAGTGGATACACAACCCAAGTGCTACCCTAGGACCCATGGAATATTGAGACTTGGACCAGAGGCATTCAAAGTATTGCCCAGGTCTGCCATGACTGAGTTATGGGAGGACAGGGACAGAATTCACCCAGGAGACAGTACGGTTAAGTTGTTATTCATACCATTGGAATGAGTATTCCATCATTGAGATCTCAGGTCTATTAAAACGATGAAGTGTTGTATTAAGTCTATGTTAAATTGTGGGTTTTTTTCCACAAATGGGTGGGAAAATGTGTGCAACTACTTTATTTTCTGCCTCCTCTAATTAGTTTCCCTCCCCCTCCCCCATAGTGTAGTCCATATTTAAAGTGAAACCAGAAAAAATCAGAACACATGGTCAGATAAAGGACCTTTCTTCGGCAAAATCTTGCTGAAGTACCCTTGTCTCTTTAAAGAGACATTTAAAGAAATCCAGGCTTGTTGATGGCCTTATCTATGTTAAATATTAATTTTTGACTGTTTCCAGGGTGTCTTCCAAAAAACTTAATCTTAAAATTGTTTTCAGAAGCAACCATTTGCCCCTGGCAATTTTCATATCCTTTCTGTAGCAGCTGTTTCCTCCCCAAACCAGACATCATCTCATCTGATACTTTTGATGTCATCAGACATTTCCACCCCAGGAGCATTTTACAACTTAATTTTTCATATTAGACAATGCTCCTGGTTCTAGTTAATCCTACAAGGTATTTTAATTCACTGTTAGGGAAAACAGGAATAAAATAGGCCCTGATAATTGTGTATTATGTGCTGTGAAAAGCTTTGAAAAAGGTAACACCGGGACAGGTAGGTGGTGCAGTGAATACAGCACCAGCGCTGGAGTCGGGAGGACCTGAGTTCAAATCCAACCTCAGACACTTGATACACTTACTAGCTGTATAAATTTGGGCAAGTCACTTAACCCCAGTTGCCTTGCCTTCCCCCCTCAAAAAAAAGGAAAGGTAATACCCTAAAACCTGGAAGTTTACTCTTAATATTCCAATAATCAAAATACCTATGATTTCATCCTGGTGTGTACTTTCCCTACTCTTCCTTTATGCCATACCATAGTATAATTTCTCATTAGTTTCTGTGGCCAAAAAAAATTGTAACCCAGTGGTCAGCCCCTCTGGTGGCGAGTTTCTGTGACCTTTACAATTAAAGCCATCCCAGCCAAAGAGGAACAGCTAACCATGTCCTCTGCTGGTGTAGACTTTTAAGAACACAAGGTGTCATGATACAGTGTATGTATTTTGTATGTACTTGTGTCTTCCAGAGTATAAACTCCTTGAGGGCAGTAACAGGTTTTGCATTTGTCTGTTACATCCACAGTACCTAGAACAGTTCCTGGCCCATAGTAGACATGTAATAAATGCTTGTTGATTTAATAGGATTCTAATAAGGGCATTCATAATAAGAAATAATGATGACCACATACTTACACTTGTGCCTTACAGGCTATAATGTCATTTTGTTTCTCATTCTTAGCTTTCAGATCTTTAAAAGAAATTTTTTTAACTCCAGTCTTGTGGTTTACAGATGGAGAATGATGGTCCTCAGAGTTTAAATGATTTGCCCAGGGTCACAGTGAGTTAGTGACACTAGGCTGCCTAGCTCTGAATTCAGAGCTCTTTTCTACCATACTGAAAGCCATAACTGGCATGGAGAGAATGGTCAGAAAAGAGCTAGATTATACTTCTGCCCTGGGAGGTCACTGGTCCTGGGGTTTAGGATATGTGGTATTTCCCTCATCCACATTCCCTTTTTTCTCCCAATTTTGTTTGTCTTACTTTGCTACTGTGTGGAAGGCAGGGCGGGGAAAGGTGGAATAATAACTGATTTATGGGAATGAGAATTAGGAAAACTGCAAGTCTAGTACTGATTAATCATGTGTGACCTGGAAAACATCCTTTAATTTCCTTAGACCTCATAGAGCCTCAGAATTGAACAGCATCTGAAAAGTCAGTCCAACACATGCCTAAACAGAAATTTCTACAATATCTCTTTAAAGAATGATCATTCAGGGGCAGCTAGGTGATGCAGTGAATAGAGCACTGGTCCTGGAGTTGTAAAGACCTGAGTTCAAATCCAGCCTCAGACACTTAACACAAAACTAGCTGTGTGACCCTGGGCAAGTCACTTAACCCCAACTGTCCTGCCTTTCCCCCATTTTACCAAAAAAAAAAAAATTAAGAATGATCATCTAGAAAATGGTATCCATAACCAGAGAAAGAACTTTGGAGTCTGAAAGCAGATGGAAGCAAACTATTTGCTCTCTTTTTTTTTTTGGAGGGGGGAAGGTAGGGCAGTTGGGGTTAAGTGACTTGCCCAAGGTCACACAACTAGTTTTGTGTTAAGTGTCTGAGGCTGGATTTGAACTCAGGTCTTCACGACTCCAGGACCAGTGCTCTATTCACTGCGCCACCTAGCCACTCACTCACTCACTTTCTGTCTGTATCTGTCTGTCTCTTTTGGTTGTTTGGTTTCTTCTTCCTTGTGATTCCTCCCATTGGTTCTAATTCTTCTTTACAATATGACTAAGGTGAAAATACATTTAATATGAATGTATATGTAGAACCTTTATCAGATTGTATGCTATCTTGGGGAGTAGGGAAAGGGGAGATGGGTAAAAAATTAAGAACTCAAAATCTTATGGAAGTGAATGTTGAAAACTACAAATAAATAATTTAAAAATTTTTTTAAAGAATGATCATCTAACGTCCACCTTCTACTTAAAGCCTTACAGTGATGGGTGGCCATTACCTCCTAGGTTAGTCTATTTCTCTTTTGGACAAATCTTATTTGAGGGAAATGTTTAGGTTAAGCCTAAAGCTGCCTCTATCACATTCACCCATTGATCCTAGTTCTATCCTCTGTGGACAAAACAGAATAAATTTAACACTCTTCTCCATGATAGCTCTTCAAATGCTTGAGATTATGTAATTAGTATCTATCCTATCTTCTCTAGGGCACCTAGTTAGGTGGAGTGGTGTATAGAGAGTGCCTGGCCTTGAGTCAAGAGATTTATCTTCCTGAGTTCAAATCTGCATTCAGATACTTGCTAGCTGTGTGACCCTGGGCAAGTCACTTAACCCTGTTTGCCTCAGTTTCCTTATCTGTAAAATGAGGTGCAGAAGGAAATGGCAAAGTCCTCTAGTATCTTTGCCAAGAAAACCCCAGATGGGCTTATGAAGAGTCAGACATGACTGAAAAAGCTCCTGATCAATGACACGTCTTCTCTAAGCCCTTGTCTCCAAGTTTTAAACATCTCCAGATCCTCATATGGTGTGGTCTCCAGTTCTTCCTACCTTTCTAGACTTATTTTACATACTCCCACTCCCATACACTATCCTTCAGCCCCAATGGCTCATTTGTCATTCCTTCATTGTCTCTTCCTCTCCCTCCTCCTCCTCATAAGAACTAGCATTTATAATACACTTTACACATATGATTTCCTTTTTTCCTCACAACAACTCTGGGAGGGAGGTGTTATTATCCTCATTTTTCAAATGTGGGAAACAGGTTTGCCCAGGGCCAGACATCTAGGCTCTGAACCAGGATTTACACCTAAACCTTTTTGACCCCATCCTAAGATTAGTTCTCAGTGCCTTTGCCTATTTCTTATGCCCCAACAGTCTTTTTCCCTGTTTTAAATTCATCTGTTGAAATCCCATTCCTCCTTTGAGACAGCTCAAATATAGCCTCTTTCATGAAATTTTCTTTGCTGTAGCCATAAATGATCTTTTTCCCCTTAGGATCTCTCATTGTATCTTGTTCAAAACTTCTTCTGTACATATTGTAGTTTATTTTCCATTAATTCTTTGTTCATATCTCTTAATCCTCCTGCTAGATCATAAGTTCCATGAAGGAGCCTGGAGAATGATTATCTTTATATCTCCCCAAATAATAGGTGTTAATACATGTCTTTTGAATGAATAAACTTCTAAAAAAGTATCCATTTATTTACAGTTGTAGAGCCTCTCCAGTGGTCAGACTGTTCTCTAGAACCTGACTTTCTCTTCAGGAATGTGTTGTGTTTTTCAGAAGAATTGAAGCATCATAACTATTTCTGGGCTTTTACACTCAACAAAAAAATGAGCCAACACTTAAAAGTGTTCACTCAAAAGCAGAACATATAAGAAAACAGTATTTCAGTTCAATTTAACAAACATTTCTTAAGCACCTTCTATATATTAGTTATTCTGCTAGGTGCTGGGGATATAAGGATGAAATGACGCCCAGATCTGCCTTCACAAAACTCACAATCTGATGGTGGTGGGGGATGGGTGGGGTGGGGATGAAGCATAAATAAAAATGATTATGATACAAAATACCCCCAAAATTTTGTTGACGAGAGCTCTTTCAGGTGAAAGAAAGTTTCAAGAGTGAAACAGTGGGCAGTGGAGTGGGGCTCTGAAGCTATCTAGGTCTTGAAAGGAGGGGAAAATTTTAATAGTAGTAAATAAGATCTGATGAATGGTGGATTTTCCCTTCCAAGCAGGGGGGACAGTATGAACGATGATCTGTGGTAGAAGGAGGTAGAAAAGAGAGAGCCGGGTAGTTGAAAAAATAGAGTTGGGGAAATAGTAGGGATTAGGTTGGAGGCCCTTTAAATATGAGGGTGGCAGCTGGGAGCCCCTGAAGGTTTTTTTAGTTAGAGGAGTAACATTATAAGAGCTGAGCATCAGTAAGCAAATTGCCTTCTGTACCTTGGAAGGTCCCGAAGGATAGTAGGGATAATTGAAAAACGGATGCACCAGTGAGTTGAATTCTTTTACTTTGGCTACCTCTAGTGTTTATGGCTCGAGGGACATCATATTAAACTTAATTAAAAAAGAGACCCACCCTAAGTGTATCACAGATTTTTGTTGACCAGAGTCAGAGGGATTATATTTATTTATTTTTTTTGGAGGGCAATTGGGGTTAAGTAACTTGCCCAAGGTCACACAGCTAGGTTTTTGTTTGTGTGTGTTAAGTGTCTGAGGCCGGATCTGAACTCAGGTCCTTCTGACTCCAGGGCTGATACTCTACTCACTGTGACACCTAGCCACCCCCAGAGGGATTATTATAGGAGCATAGATTTAAAGCTAGAAAGGAATGTAGAGAGGACCCCTAATTCCATTTTACAGATGAGTAAACTTAAGGTCACATAGGTAAAGGTAACAGAACCAGGATTTAAACCCAAGTCCTCCCTCTGTCGAGTGCATCATGATGATGGGAATAACCTGGGTTTTTTTCCTTTTATTTTTGGAGGGGGGGAAGTCAGGGCAATTGGGGTTAAGTGACCTGCCCAAGGTCACACGGCTAGTATGTGTTAAGTGTCTGAGGCTGGATTTGAACCCTAACTCCAGGGCTAGTGCCCCATAACCTAGGTTTTTTAAATTTTTGAATGCATTTTTGGAATCCAGAATGCACTGAGCAGTGTGTATAGAACAGAAAACTGCTCAAAATACTCCAGGTATGATGTAGAAGAGGGCTAGCTCTCAAGGGGGAGCTTTTGCATTCTTAAATAAAATGCTGCTGGTGTATTTGGGAAGTGAAAAGCAAAAAGCTAGGACCATGGTTCTCAGGGGGAAAGACCCCATTGGCTTCTTTCTTATGGGGTCTAAATCTTTGCCACTATTATGGGGGAAAGGAGGTTCAGGGCAGAGCTCCCTCTTTTGCAGCTGGGCAGCTTGTTTTGATCTTTGGTGAGAGTATCCTCAGAGAGGTCATAGAATTAGCTTTAGAGCTGAAAAGGACGCCAGCGGCCATCTTTGTAAATGCTTCATTTTTTCAGATGAGAAAACAAAGGCCACATGGAGGTTAAGTGGCTTCCCCGAGGTTCTGGAGTCAGAGGCTGGATCTTAGCCTAGGGATGTGGACTCTAGAAGCAGAGCTCTTTACACTGCTCCACAGTGCCTACCCAGAGACCCTTTAGTTCCTCCATTATGGTCTGTAGTCACTCAGCCAATTTGAACCAGCCAGTCCCAGACCATTCATAGAAGCCTTGATGGGTGATCTTCATTTGTGAACTGAAAAGTCCAGTGACAGCATTGCTTAGAGAATACTGTGATATTTGAGTCACCAACATGCAGAGAGAATTATCAGTTAATATGAGAAAGCAGCTTGGCCATCTGGTTTAATTTAGCCCAACTCTGTATGAAGTCTGTTCTGTACCATGGTTATATGGAACCGTTAATCTCCGTAGCCATGGAACTTTGGAAAGCAATATGAGAATTATGGGCATGAAATCCTGTTCGGTGACTACATATTTGGAAACTCTTTAGCATCATTTTCCAACCTCAGAAATGTAGATATGGGATCATCTTAACTTGTACATCTATGCAGTGACAGAATTGTAGAAACCTGGAGTTGTAAGTGACCCCAGATGTGTCTTGTCCAGCCCATACCTGAGCCAAAACTCCCATCTACACCATCCCTGACAAGTGATAGGCATTCAACCTTAGTCTGAAGACCTCTACGTGATTTAGAATTTAATACCTGATAATCTAAAGCATTCTGTCTTGTGGGATGACCCTAATTATTAGAAAGCTTTCCTTATATTGCATCAGGACAGTGATCTCCATTTTCTTTTAGCCTTTCTTTAGGAGGTCAGAGATGTCTGGAAGATAACTTGTGAATGTTTAGGCAAATATCCGTATGAACAATGGACTAATCTTCTCAGAGCTCTGTATTAGCAAAATTACTCTGGCAACAGGGTGGAGAGACTGCAGGCCGGGAGTCTTAATTAAGAGGTCATAGTGATAATCCAGGAAGAAGTTAATGAGGGTCTGAATTAGGGAAGGAGACAGAACTATTCAAAATAGTATCAACCAGACTTGTGGGTGGAGGCCAAAATCAAAGACTAAGCAAAGGCTCAAGTTTGTTTGACCTTGATCATTGATCTCTAAACCTTTTTTTAATCCTGTATCTTACTGGTTTAAAAAAAAAAAACCTTTGAGCATTCATCCCAATATTTGCATATTTATTTACAAATTGTACTTGTACTACTTTACATTTAACACTTAACTAGCCTTGTGACCTAGGGCAAGTCACTTAACCCTAGTTGCCTTACCTTCACCCTTCCAAAAAAAAAAACAAAAACAAACCCGCAAACTTATACAAAAATAGAAATTAAAGAGAATAAGAGAGATGATACAATAATTGATCCTAGAGTCACTAGGGAACCACTTAAGTTATATTGAGTAGGGTTGGGACTTGGTTATATCTGTGCTTTGGAAAAGTCATTTTGGCAGATGGCAATCTATCACCATAGTCCAGGCAAGAGGTGATCATGTTGTGCCTGGTTTTCCCCATCCCTCCCCCCCACCTCAAGGAAGTGAGCAGATTGCCAGATCAGCTCCACCCTCCCCCACTGGGTCTCTGCCCTTTCCACTTAGCTCACCTGCATAGAAGTGGGCAGGCTTCTGGGTCAGATGTGGGAGTTTCAAGGTGTGTACTGACCAATCACTGCTTACGTAAAGTCCCCTTTATAAGCTGAGGTTCTGCCCCAGATCTGGGCTGTTGCAGGCTGCTGCTACTACTATTGATGTACTTGAGACTTGGGGTGGTAACTGCTCAGCCTGCCAGGTGGCCTGATCAGCCTTTTTATTAAAAGGTCCATTCTAAAATTATTACTTGGGTCTTGCTCGCATTAATCAATTAACAACTTGAGAGCCCAAAAACTATGGTGAGGATTCTGTGAATGGAGAGGAAGAGGATAGACCCAAGAGATGTTGTGGAAGTAAAATGAAATTTTTGGAGTGAAGGAAAATCCGACTCAAGGATAGCAAGATATTGAATCTGAGGGACCAGAAGAATGGTGGCACACCCAACAGTAGTGTAGTGGACAAACTCAGAAGAGGATTAGAGACAAGCTGATGATTGAATATAGTTGGGGAAGGGAAGGGTGACATGGTTGATCACATAATCCTAGCATGGGGTCAAGGTCCCCACTTTGGAGACCAATGACTCAGAGAATGTTTATGCCATTAGCAAAAAATTAGGTAAGTCAGAAGGAAGAATGAGTTTTCAGGGATACCCGAGTAGTGCTATCAAGTCTGCAATTAGAAACAGTGGACTGCAACTTAGGGGAGAAGTTGGGGCTAGAAATGGAAATTTATTGGTCATTCATGTAGAAGTGGAAATTGAAGTTGAGAATGAATATTGTCACCAAAGGAGAGAATTTAGAGATCTAAGAGGTTCCAGGACTGAACCTTAAGAAGGGTTTACATTCAGGAGATGCAGCCTACAAAAGAATAAAAGGTGTGGTCAGAAAGGTAGGAGTAGAAGGCGAGGTGGAGAGACCTCCACCTAGAGAGAGAGGTGGAGAGACCTCCACCTAGAGAGAGAGGTGGAGATCAACAAGCTGGAGAAGTAGGAGAATCTGATGTTAATAATGAAATGGAAAACAGTGATGGAAGAAATCTTTTGGAGGGGTAGCACGATGGAGAGAAGGGTTATTTATTTGTCTTATGTACGGGGGTGGCCTAAGACTAGCTTTTGACAGAAGGAAAAGAGTAGAAAATGAAGTTTAAAGATTGAAGAGAGAAGATTGGTAAGGGAAAATTAGTAGTGTGAGATGCCAGCCAAGGAAATTGATGTGACATGTAATTGAAATAATTTTACTTGCCTTCCCAATGAATAGGGGAGGAAGGGGAGAAAATTTGAATTCAATTTCTTTTTAAATAAATGTTTAAACAATTAAAATTTGAAAAAAGAAAGAAAACAATGATTTTCTTTTCTTTCTTTCTTTCTTTTTTTTTTTTTTGTCTTTTTGGAGGGGGGAAGGCAGGGCAATTGGTGTTAAGTGATTTGCCCAAGGTCATGTGGGTAGGTGTGTGTTTGTGAAGTGTCTGAGGTCAGATTTGAACTTGGGTCCTCCTGACTCCATATGGGGCCAATTCCCCATTGACTGCACCACCTAGCTGCCCTGATTTTATCTTTTTAAATGAATGTTTAAAAAATTAAAATAAAAAGAGAGAGAAAACACTGATTTTATCTTAGACTTCATTAAGAGAGTTAGAGCTTGAAGAAAACCCAGAATAGATGTCTCTAGTTACTCCTTCAGGTCCTCTCCATTCTGGCCAGATTGACTTGCTAGTTCTCTATGGTGTAGTAAGGGAAAGAAGCAATTACTTGGAGAATATAAACTGTCCCACTTTTGTCTTTGTGTCCTCAGTGCTTAACATAGTTCATGGTATACCGTAGGCACTTGATAAATGCTCATTGATGATGATAATCAATGAATCATTGATTGTTACTACTATAATCCAGGCACTGTGACAGTTCCTGGGAGCTTGACTTCACTATCTCCTATTTCCTGTCATTCCTTCAGTACCTGAGACCATGCTGTGCACATCATGGGCTTTGGGTTCAGTAGTGCTGACCTGGAATGCTCTCCACATACTCATGAGGTATCTCAGATGAGATCTTAGGGAATTCACTTTGCTTTTCTGGGCTTCGCTTTCCTCATGAAGAAATATAAGACGAGGGTGGTGGATTTGGTGGCCGCTAAGATTTCTTCCCCACGCCCTCATGGTCCTATGATCCTGAAATGTAATGAATGCCACATCATCCATAACAGTCATTAACATAGCAGGTCATTTATAGCTAAGCCTGACCATTCATCCCTAATAAAGCCTATGTCTAATTTTGAGTAAGTCTCTTATATTTTTAGCCAGTATTATAAATAGTCTTATACTTAAGATTCTACAGAACTTCATTGAAAGACTGTTCATTGCCATAGATGAAAGGAAGGTAATATCAGGAGGGCAGAGCAGTAAATTTGAGGAGGTATTTAAAGAGGAAAAGAAAATAACACAGTATTCGTTTGGTTAGTATTGTGTTGCCCAGATTTTTTTATGGAAGGGAAGAAAAAAATGAAGATGCTTGTACGTGAATTATAACTTTCTTCTTTCAAACAGCTGCTGTCAAGTACTTCTATTTCTGTGACCTGTCTGTGGCCAAGGAAGTGACAGAGGGTGGTGGATTTAGAATTCTGACTTTATTGAAGGGATGAGGAATGGATGGAGATAGGCTTAGTTTGCAAAGGTCCCTTTTGGAACCAAATGGAGTATTAGTTCTTTGCTGAAGCAGCATTTTCCCTCCTCTCTCCTGGGGACTGGGAAGTGATGATTAAACGATCTTTAACCATGTTAAGAATTTTCTTAAATATTATTCTAAGTGTTCTCAGTTAAGTATGAGAGCCATATTACTTATAATAAGCTTTTTGTTTTGTTTTTGTTTTGGTCTGGACTTGTGATTTCATTGGATCAGAATACCCATGTAGAAATTCCATCTCTGTAATTTATGGTCTTAGAGAGCTTCCAGGGGACCACTGAAAAGTTAAATGAGTTGCCCTTAGACACGTAGTTAATATATTCATAGGTCTTAGATTTAGATGTGAAAGGGACAATACCTTCATTTTACAGATAAGGAAACTAAAGGCCCCAAGAGATGACTTGCTCTCTGCTCTTCTTGCCTGGTGTCTCTGTCTACTTTGAACATTTATTATGTGTGTCGTGTCTAAGTTTTGGTGTTCCCCAAGATTCTGTCTTAGGTCTTCCCTTTTTTCTCTCTGCTTTCTTTATGACTTCACCAGTTCCCATGGATTTAATTACACTCTCTGTGCAAATGACTCCCATATCTACATATCTCACCTTAGTCTTTCTCACATCCCTGGCTACTTACTGGACATTTCAGATCCGATGTTCTACAGGCATTTGAAACTACACAACAAAACTCATTTTCTCTTCTCCTCCAAATCCTCCCATTCTGTGGAATTTCCCTACTTTGACTGAAGGGTTCATCATCTTTCTGGTTTGCCCAGTGTGCAATCTTGCAGACTCTCCTCCCCTCAATATTCATTCAGCTACAGAATTTTGTCATTTGTGCTCCCATAATATCTCAAGTCACAAAAACTAAGATCTGCCCTGTTTACTATTCCTCACATATGATGTCCCAGCTTCTATCTTGGTGTGTTTACACCAGTTGTCCTTTATGCCTGGAATGCACTCTTTCCTCATATCTACCAACCTCCTCGAATCCCTTAATCCCTTCAGTACTCAGCTTTTAAACACCATCTTTTTTTTTCTGCTTTTGGAGGGGGAAGGCAGGGCAATTGGGGTTAAGTGACTTGTCTGAGGTCAAATTTGAACTCAGGTCCTTCTGACTCCAGGGCTGGTGTTCTATTCACTGCACCACATAGCTGCCCCCCACCTTTTTTTTTTTTTAATTTGAAAATTCTGAACTTAAATACTTAAAAGAGCATTTCCTTAACACTCAGAATAAAAAAAGAGGATCTATAAAAGAGGATCATATGGAAAAGTATAAATCTCCATTTTATACTGTTTGCTTTTTTTTTTTTGGAGGGGGGAAGGCAAGGCAGTTGGGGTTAAATGACTTGCCCAAGGTCATACAGCTAGTAAGTGTCGAGTGTCTGAGGCCAGATTTGAACACAGGTCCTCCTGACTTCAGGGCCAGTGGACCTGCACCACCTTGCTGCCCAGCTTTTTTTTTTTTTTAAGTATGTAAGTTCTACTTTCACATGCTTCCATCTGAATGTCCTTATGTTCTCTTCTGTGTCCAAAAAAAAAAAAAGCTAAAATAATGTTACAATGGCCTTTTTTGGGACATCACTACTACTAACCACCCTTCTTCTTCTCTCTCCCCTCCCATTTAAAAAAGCAAGAGAGAGAATGAAAGAAACCCTTGTAACAAATAACCATTATCAAGCAAAATGAATTAATACAGCAAACCCTGACCCCGGCCATATCCAAAAATGAATGTTCCTTTCTGTGCTTTGTGTCCATTATCTCTCAGTCACATGCTCTATCACAGGACTTCTGAAGACATGGTTGGTTATTGATTTGATGTGTTTTTAAGTCTTTCCAAGTTGTTTTTCTTTGTGGTGTTACTGTCCTTGTATAAACTCTTCTCCTGATCCCATTACTCTTATGATCCAATATTTGTGATACCAAATGATGAATAAATAAGTGATCTGAAATGATCTCTTTCATCATTTTTTTTATTTGATTCCATTACTGGGCCTATGATCCAATATTTGTGATACCAAAGAGTTGGAAAAAAACTAGATGTCTTTATTAAGGAATACCTAAATGGATTATGGAATGGAATGGAATGTAAGAGTCGAATCTGACTGAAAAATAAATAATATCTCACAACAACATATCTTACATTCTCTTTACTCACATAAATGTAATGGAATAGTATTGTGCTGCAAGAAATTATGAATGTGATAAGTACAGAAAAGCACAGAAAGATCCATATGAACTGATGAAGAGTGAAATAGTGTCAAGGAAACAACATAATTGTTTATTTTGTATAACTATAGCAATATAAATGGAAAGAATAGCCACACACCAAAAAAAATCAAAAGTCCGTGCAACAAAATTATAAAGATCAAGAATGACTTGAATGAAGAGGATAAAAGAGGATACCTCCAACCCATTATTTTGTGGAAGTAGGAGAACCACTGGTGTTATGCATTGAACATTCCAGACTTTTAAAATGTATTTATTATCATCATTATGATTAATTATTTAATTGTGATGATTTTATTTCCTTTCTAAGAAATACTATTTGTAATATAGAATGGCTCTCTGGGAGGGAGAAGGGGAAGAATACTGGGGAAGACTGATATTAAAAAAAAGCCCAGAAGACATCAATAAAAACCCATTAAAAAAATAAATTGTTCTCCTGATTTTGCTCATTTTGCTCTGCATCAGATCACACTCCCTAGGATTCTCTGAAATGATCTCTTTCACCATAACAGTGATATTCTATTAAATAAATATATCATCATTTGTTCAGTCATTCCCCAACTATTTAACCGACAATATGTAGCACCCTTTTAGATTATTCTTTTTGTCCCCTTTATCCTCCTCTTCAGGATCAGTAAAGGTTGTTCTGTTTGTGACTATTTCTTCCCTGGTATTATCATGCTTTTTAACCTTTCCTCTCCGTTCCTATTTGTTTCCCTGTTGTGTTTAATGAATTTCTACACCGAATTGTTTGCTTTTGTGTGTGTGTTCAATTTTCCTTTGTCTTTGTTAGAAAGGAGCAAGGTTTATTAGATACCCACTTGCCCCACATCTTCCTTCATGTATTTAAATTTTCATGTACCCCAAGGAAATAAGTTCTACCCCTTTCTTCCTCCTTTCTATACTAGTATATTTCTCCTTTTCACTTTTCTGTTTTCTCTTTTCCAGTTTTCAGAACAGAACCAATCCACTCCCAGGATCCCTTCCTTCTTCCTTCCTTCCTTCCTTCCTTCCTTCCTTCCTTCCTTCCTTCCTTCCTTCCTTCCTTCCTTCCTTCCTTCCTTTCTTTCTTTCTTTCTTTCTTTCTTTCTTTCTTTTCTCCCTTCCTCCTTCTCTCCCTTCTTTTTTCTTTCTTCTTTTTTCTTTCTTCCTTCCTTCCTTCCTTCCTCACTACTCTTTGTAGCCATTACAGTTCTTTAATGACTTATTTATTCCCTCTGTATTAGACTGTTAAAATTACATCATTAGAAGTCTCCTTCCAATTGCTCAAATAAATTTACTTAATCTGGTTTCTCTGGAGGCTTTTGTTTGTATTTCAAACAGCTCTGGTCATTTCATCAGAAATGCTTGAAAATTCTCTATTCCATTAAAGGAACATTTCCTTCCCCCGCCCTCCCCCCCCCCCCAGCCAAAGTTTAGATTCAGCATTGCAGGGTAACCTATTCTTGGTTGTAAGCCTTATCTCCTGCCTTTTGGAATATTGTCTTCCAAGATATTCTTATGTTTATAAAGTAGAAGCTGCCAGGTCTTCTGTGATCCAGACTGTACTTCCTTAGTACTGAAATTGCTTTTTTCCAGATGCTTACAGTGTTGTTTTTTTGTCTTTTTTAATGTGAGAGCTCTGGCTTTGACTGTCATTCTTGGGACTTTTCTTCTTGAGGTTCCTTCCAGGAAGTGATTGGTAGATTCTCTCCATCCTTGCCCTCTAAGTCAAATAGATCTGGGCATGTATGATCTGGGCATGTATTTCATGTATGATTTCTTAAAATATGTTTTTTTTTTTTTAATCATGGTTTCCAAGGAGTCAGGTGTTTCTTAAGTTGTATTGCCTTGACCTGTTTTCCAGTTTGTTTTTTATATTAGATAACCTAAATTTTCTTTTAATTTCTACTTCTAATATTTTGATCTTTAAGTTCTAGTGCTACCTCAAGGAGTCATTGATTATTTCTTGATCTTCTCTAATTTTCAGAGATCTATTTCTTGGATGAAGTTTATCGCTTTTGTCTACTAAGTGACTTATTTACCTTCCGAGCTATTTATTTGCTTTCTACTAATTTTCTCTAGAATTTTTAAAATCTCTTGCTTCATTTATTCCAAGTATTCATATAATCCTTGTTCAGAACCTATTTGTTTTTCCATTTTCTTGCCGTTGTTATGGATTCATTGCTTCTTTTCAGGGATCTTTAGATTTGCAGTAATTTTTGATGCTCATCATTTTCATTGAGTTATTCATCTTTTCAGCTTTATTTCTTGAATTGGGTCTTTGTGCCAGGGATCAGGCATTGTCTCTTTGTTTTTTTTCAGTGGGGTAGTCAGCCCTGGTAGGGCTTCCCCAGGGTTCCTACACTGTTCTCCACCTCCCAGGCCATCCTGGATCTTTGAGTTGTTTGTTTGTTTGTTTGTTTGTTTTTGGAGGGCTATTGGGGTTAAGTAACTTGCCCAAGGTCACACGGCTAGGTTTTTGTTTGTGTGTTCCTTAAGTGTCTGAGGTCGCATCCGAACTCAGGTCCTTCTGACTCCAGGGCCAATGCTCTTCTACTCACTGCGCCACCTAGCCGCCCCTGATCTTTGAGTTTTAAAATGCTTGTTCTTCAAGATCTTTGCTAGTATCCTAGGACAGAGCATTAGGGCGATCAGTGCTCCTAAGCCTGGGTTGTTCTGGTCTGAGTACTGTGACACTGCTATGGTCACTGGTTACTTGGTTGCTGACTTGCTCTGGGACCACTCGGGTTTTCTCAGGAGAACTCTCCATTTTTGCTGTCTCTCCTGCAGACACTGAGCTTTATAGGTTACGTGTGCCACTGGTCTGGCTCTGGTTGTGCTGAGAGGCAACTTTGCATTGTCGCTGACTTAGCCAGAGAAGTTAAGATGGGACCAGTGGAGGGGAGGGCCTTTCTAGGTGCCCGTGGTATGTGTGCATTTCTAATGTGGAAATCAGTTTTTGAAATTTCTCATAGGATTTCTTAATCATTTGTCCTGGGGTGAACTTCAGGGTTTATTGGAGCAGGTTCAGACAGTTCTTACTTTATGTAAGCGGACTGTTCCACAGACCTCTACATAAAGCAATTTTTTTTGTAATGTGAATTTACCTCACCTACCCATTTCACTTAGCCCATATGACAAAAGCATACACACAATATAATACCTTACACGAGTCATAAATTTAATTAAATGGAGACATGTTAAATACTGGACCATGATAAAAAATGAAAGGTAAAGTTAACATATATATGCATTGTTGCCCCTTTCCTATCCACTGCATGCAACATTTATCACTGGTGATTGGCTACACAACCTTCTTTTCTGAAATTATCCAGAGGTGATTGGATACCTCTTCTTTTTTTATATATAAAAATCTTGAAGTCTTTGGACCTATCCTTTCAATACAAGAAAGAAATTCACTCATATGATGAAATGCTTCTGCCATTGTGAACCTTTTTGGTTGGACCTTGGGCTCCAGAGCTTTCCCTTTCTTCTGCAATCTTTGCATCTGACAGCTTGATCAGACCCTTATTTGACTCCATATCATTCTCATCCACTTCTGCCTCCAGATCTCATGCTAATTTTACAGTCATCTTCGAATAGTTTCATCTTTGGCAAATCCACAAAAATTGAGAACAAACTGCTGGCACACTTTTTTACCACACTTTTCATACATGTTTCTATTATATCTTCCCATGCCCTAACAATATTCCAGATTGCATGATAAGGACTTGGCAGAAATCTCTCAATGTCAAGTCCTTATTTGGGCAGGTGAGTAATGCAGTAGATAGAATGGGCAGGTGAGTAATGCAGTAGATAGAATGCTCGCCCTGGATACAGGAGGAGCTGAGTTCAAATCTGGCCTCAGACACTTACTAGTAGTGTGACCCTGGGCAAGTCACTTAACCCTGTTTGCCTCAGTTCCTCATCTGTAAAATGATACGGAGAAGGAAATGGCAAACCACTCCAGTATTTTTGCTAAGAAAACCCCAAAATGGGGTCACAGAAGAGTTGGACATGACTGAACCACAACAACAAGTCCTTATCTGTATCCAAACCTGTCTTGCCTGAGCAAATGTAATTCTCAATCACTCCTTGAGCCATACGTTGTAATAATAAGGTAATGTTAGGGAGAACATAGACCATTTTTCATTAAAATCATCTAAATGGGCAGGATGACTTGGGACATTATCCAAAATAAGTAAAATCTTGAAAGGAACTCTATTATCACTGCAGAACTTTTGGACTTCAGGAATAAAGGAATAAAGCAGTGAATTACCATTGTTAAAAGATGCTAAAGATGCTATATCAGATTGATTGCTTCCTCAATGAGGAGGGTTGGGGAGGGAGGAAGGGAGAGAATTCTAAACTTAAAGTTTGAAAAATGAATGTTAAGGTTTTTACATGTAACTGGGGGAAAATTAAATACTAAACAAAAATTTTTAAAACAAACAGTAGGGTTAGCAAAATAATGCACAGATAGTTTCCTTTCAGTGCTCTGGAATTTTCTGAGTACTGCCCAAGGACATGTTTTGAGTTCCAAGTCCCAGTACATTGCCTCCAAGCAGAAGAGTAACAATTTTTTTTTTGCCTTTTGGGGGACAATTGGGGTTAAGTAACTTGCCCAAGGTCACACGGTAGGTTTTTGTTTGTGTGTGAGTTAAGTATCTGAGGCCAGATCCAAACTCAGGTCCTTCTGAGTCCAGGGCTGACGCTCTACTCACTGTGCCACCTAGCCACCCCCAAGAGTAACAATTTTTAAGCATTATGTATGCCCCACCATAATTTTTTTTACTCCACTGAGAGGTAGTTTTAAGATGGCATTCTTTGATAAAATAGGCTGGTTTCATCTACATTAAAGATTTGCTCTGGCAATAGGGGTCTTCATCTATTATTTTTTTGCCAGAACTCTGGGAGTTTCTTTGCTACTTCAGTATCTGTAACTAGGAGCCTCTCTTGACACTTGCACGTTATGAAATCTTGCATGACTTTTAAATCATATAAACCAACCACTGCTTGCTGTACAGACCTGTGTTCCTTCAGAGTACTTTACCTTTAAATCTTCAAAGGCACTTTAACCTTTGGCTTGAATTATCCTCAAGCTTAAAGGAATATTCTTCTGAGTCTGGTCTTCTATCCACATAATTGATAATATCTTCATCTTTAGACTAGCACTTTCTCTTTGTTTTGAAAGATAAATCCACTTCATGCAACTGCCTTTTGCATGCCTCTTTATTGTTTGGACAGATCAAGCTAATGCAAGCACTGCCTTTTGTGTTCTCCTTCAGGCAGCATCTTTCAATGTGGTGTTCGCAGTCCACACTGCAAGACCAAGTTCATATGCTGTCAATGACAGTTTTTATCGTCCATGTTTTCTAATTTTTTTATCTTCATTTCCAAGTCTGTTGGCTTACACTTATGAGATGGTTCACTTTTTAAAACCCTCAAGAGCACGTTTGCTGCCAGCTATAGTGAAAATATAAGGATCACTGTCGAACACAGGGAGAGACACTCACTGTAGACAAGGGAACTGACTTAGCAATGCTTCTCCCTTCTACCATCATTTTTTCTGCCTGCATAGTACAGCATTTGCATAAGGAATCTTCATAATTTTTTTGGAATGAGGATTTCTTTCAGAATTCTTTATATCAAGTCGAATTTGTGTAATGCAGACTGGGAGAGCTATCTCTAATTCAAGCCACCATTTTGGCCAGAAGTTAAGCACCATCTTCTATGTGAAGCCTTAGCTGCTAGTAGTGTCTTCCCTACAATAATGTTAATGAAATAGGAAGATCTTTCCAGCCCATTGATAGGCCTTTGTGACCTGCTGATACAGCCTGAGTCACATGGAGCTCAGTGTGAGAGTTTGCACCAGGAGAGAGTGACAGCTTGAGTGGGCAGAGGGAGGAATTTGCCTAGGGGTACTTGTTTGTGGGGATGCCTAATGGGAAGAAGGTTTTAGATGTTGGAGTTCCTTGGATTAGTAACAAGTAACCTGTTAAACCTTACCTCCTAGTATTCTAATGATGTCCCAAATAAATATCTTGGTTTTCTCTTTGAGGAAGAGAGTTTATTGTATTTTGCTAATCTATCCTGGAAATAAGCATGCATATTCATAGCAACTGCTATGGGTATGGAATTGGTGTTACAGCTACCTAGATACCCTTGAATTTATTTTGCATGTATTCTAGATATACTCATTTGTGAACATGTTGCTGCTCCTTAATTCAAGAATTATTTAATTTTTGTCATTGCATCCCCAGAACTTGACATAGTGCCTGGCATATAGTAAGTGTTAAATATATCATTTTCAATTGATCACACAGATATAAGTAAATGGCATCAAAGGTAGAACTCAAACCCAGGTCTTGCTGACTTCAAGTGCCATTCAGTATCTACAATTTCCATTTTGTTTCTCACCCAGTAGATGCCATGACATTTTACAACTGGACTCAGCTTTGTTTGATCTTCAAGCAGTTTTTGACGTCTCACATTTTGTCATTGAACAGTGGCAAAAGATTGGTAGAGATTCATAAAACAAGAATACTAGAATTTTTAGAGCAGGGAGGTACCTTAAAGTCTATATTATAGACTAGAAACAAGATTTTGCCTTACCCAGGGGCAGAAATCTGATTAGAAACAGAGCCAGGATTGGAATCCCAGGTTTCTAAAACCCAGTCCAGTTTTTTTATAAAAGCCTTACCCAGGCTTTTGTTCATATTATATTGCTTTGCCTCTATAACTCACTGCCTCTCAATTTGACTAGATGCCATTTTTTTTTTGTTGTTCTCATAATCTTGGAAAGATTGATGTGTGTTGGGGAGAGTAGGGTTGAAGGAACAGATGCAGGTTGTCTCACAGGTTTCTGGGCAGATGTCTGATTAACCTCCAGGGTAATTCTTTTTAAAGTGTCAGGCAAAGAGAAATGAGTCAAAATCAGATAGTATATTAAAAGGGTACACCTGGGTATAGACACAGCATCTCACAGATTTGCTAAGATAAGCTCAAAATGGGTACATGATTTAGACATAAGTTATATAATCGAATTAAGGGAGCATGGATTACCTGTCAGATCTTTGGATAAAATAATTAATGACCAAACAAGAGATGAGAGAATCACAGGAAGTAAAATGGATAATTTTTATTATATTAAATTAAAAAGTTCTTGGCACAAACAAAAACAATGCAGCTGAGATTAGACAGAAATCAGGAAACTGTGGGGAAATTTTTTATGGCAAGTTTCCTCGGTAAAGGTCTCATTTCTCAGCTATATAGGAAATTACGTCAGATTCATCAGGATATGAGTCATTCCTCAACTGAGAAAAGGTCAAAGCATATGAACAGGCAGTTTTCAGAAGAAGAAATTAAAGCTATCTTCTGGTCATATAAAAAATGCTCTAAATTTCTAGTGATTAATGAAATGCAAATTAAAATAACTCTAAGGTACTACCTCTCACGTCTCAGACTGGCTAATATAACAGAAAAGGAAAATGGCAAATGTTGGAGGATGTGCAAAAATCAGGACACTAATGCACCGTTGGTGGAGACGTGAACTGATTCAACCTTTCTGAAGAGCAGTTCAGAATTATGTCCAAAGAGCTATAAACCTGTGAAAACCTTTGACCTAGTAATACCACTAGTATGTTTGTATACCAAAGAGACCAAAGAAAAAAGAAAAGGACCTATATGTATAGCCGCTCTTTTTTTGTGGTGGCAAAGGATTAGAATGCCCATCAATTGGGGAATGACTGAACAAAGTTTTGGTATATAACTGTGATAGAATACTATTGTGCTATAAGAAATGATAAAACAGGTTGATTTCAGAAAAACCTGGAAAAGACTTATATGAACTGATAAAAGTAAAGTGAGCAGAACCAGGAGAAAATTGTACACAGTAGCAGCAATGTTTTAATGATGTTCAGTTGTGAATGATGTAAGTATTCTGGTCAAGATAATTCCAAAGGACCCATGATGAAAAATGCTATCCATCTCCAGAGAAAGAACTCATGGAGTCTGAATGCAGATTAAAGCATCATTTTTTCACTTTGTTTATTTTTCTTGCCTTTTTTTGCAGCATGGCTAATATGGAAATATTTTGCATGATTTCATGTGTATAATTGATATCACATGTCTGATCTCAGTGGGTAGGGGGAACGGTGAAAGGGAGGGAGAGAATTTGGAACTCACAATTTTTAGAGAATGAATCTTAAAAATAAGTAAATGGTTAAAATTAGAAAAAATAAAATAGAAGGGTACCTGGGGAGAGAAGATTTCTGGAATTTTCAGTTATAATCTGCCGTCTTTACTTTCTTCTACTCATGACCTGAAAAGCAATTCACTAGGAAACTCAAGCTTGTGAATGTGGGTTAAAGTTTACCTTGGTTCCTCAAGCCTGTTGTGAATGCCTCTGTCTATTATGTAGAGTAGGAAATGTAAGTAGGGAACAGATCTTCATTCAGTGCTCATGAGTTCTCATTCAGAATGTGTGAGGGAAATGATGTCCCAAGTCTCACACCGTCCCAGGTCACTGCCAGTACTGCAGAGTATTGATGTAAATTCTCTGGGGTTTCAATGCATTCACTGCTGGAGCAGTTCCTTCTTGGGGATACAATGTGGCCTTTGTCACGGTGAGTGAGGTGTGTTTTAATGAATATGTAATATGTAATATCCATTTTGAAAGTCAAGGAGTACAATAATCCATTTGTTAAATGAGTAGCCTTTTGTTTTCAAGTGTGGGTGGTTTATATTTTTTCACCAGTAGTAAAACATGGATAAACATAGTCAGAGATTAGTTTTTCTTTTCAAAATGAACTTGAAAATGTAAAATTTTAAAGGGTGAGGTACTGACTCCATAGGGAGTCACAAATAATACTTAGGGCTTTTTGCATTTCTGATATTTTTTTTGCTAACCCACTGCAGGAAATGAGGGCATTCCTGTAGCCAGCTATGCCTTTGCCAGACCTTTGCATAGCGTAAAACATCTGGAGGTGTTTGTCTCTGTGACGTGCTTATTTAGTTTCAAGGTAGAATATTGGAAATGAGAATTTTTCATGCTGTAAAAGATGTGAGAATTGGTTTGGCTTATATTTTCTTAAGATTTTTAGTCTTTTATAAATATATATGTACACACACATATATATGTATATACATATATGCTTTTCAGTTAATGAGCTTCTTAGTTTTGAGATATTTGAAATGATCGTTTTAAATTTGTAAGCTATGTGAGAACTACTTTTCTTAGTGGTCCTTTTGACATGGGTGAGATACTTACGCTTTGGAGGGGACCATAATTGCAGAAGATATAAAATGCAAAATTGCAGTTTGATGACAATAGATAGTTTGTTCTAGGAAAAGATAAAAGCATTTAGTAACTTCTTTATGTCACAGAAGCCTCTTCTTTTAAAAGGGTTGTTTTGGGATTCTGACTCCAGTACTTAAAAGAATTTTTTCTAAGGCTGTGGGACCCTTTTACTTCTGGAAAAGAAAAAGACTCTTCTCCTGTGGAAACACCAACTCTACCCCCACCCCTCACCCCTCACCCCCAGGTCCTGTTATTGTAGAAATGATAAGTTAGATAATGTAGGAGCTACATAAAGGGGATCATGGGAGAAACAGGAATGGAAAGCTAATTTAAAAATAGTTTTCTAATGATCACTTGGGATTTTTTTTTTTTGAAAACATTACTTGTTTTTATTATTTTTTTAAATTAATTTATTAGTTTAGTTTCAGTTAACAAGATTCAATTCCATAGTTCCTTGATTCCTTGATTTTCAAATTTCCTTTACTTCCCTCCCCCTTCCTCCCATGACAGCATATAGTCCAGTATAGGATCTGCAAATACATTCATATTAGACATTAGTCCAATTACAAAGGCATATTGTGCTAGGTGGGATGGAAAATGATAAAGAAGAAATAAAACCAAACAATGAAAAGAAAAAGATCAATTAGTTTGCTTCCATCAGGATTCAGGCGCAGTTCTTTCTAGTTATATCTCTGGATGTCGCATTTCTCTCTTTCATGAGTCTTTTGGGATTGACTTATATCACTGCATTGCTGAAAAGAGTCCAGTCTGTCATAGTTGGTCATCACACATATGATGTGTCTGTGATTGTATACAAATTTCTTCTAATTCTACTCTTCTCGCTCAGCATCAGTTTGTATAAGCCTCTCCAGGTAATTATGAAATCTGTCTCCTCCTCGTTTCTTATAGCACAATGATATTCTATTACATTCATATATCATAACCTGTTTAGCCATTCCCCAATTGATGGGCACCCCTTTAGTTTCCAATTCTTGGCAACCACAAAAAGAGCTGCTATAAATATTTTGGTACATTTGGGTCTTCCTCCCATTTCTATGATCTCTTTGGGATATAACCCTAGAAGTGGTATGGCTGGGTCAAAGGGTATGAAATTATAGTCCTTTGGGTGATCACTTGGGATTAATCAGCTCCTAAGGGAGCATATTGAAAGTTGGCAAGTGAACAGTATGTGGAGATAAGGTATACTATTGAGAGGAAAACTAAAATATGAAGTTGAATTTTCTGAATAACTTTTAATAAGAGAATAAATATTTCTGAGGAGCTACTGCTTGATCTCAGTTTTGCAGAATTCCAGCATGTAGTTCAAGTTAGCTCTTTGTAGAGAACATATATTGTGAGATATATTGACTTAATCACATAGATGGGTGGTTTTCTTGTGTCCTGTTCTTTGTTTCTTTAGTACTGTGGGCCATGAAGCATTATGTGGGCAGAAACTCAGTTACATTTCAGTAGGATTTAGCTGGACAGATGAGATTGGAAGTGGGGGTACTTGTGTGCATTGTTGCTGAAATCCTTGGAAGTATTTCTTATTATTGTTGTTATTTGTTTTTTCCCCCATTTTACTATTGCAGAAAACCTCAGGTTTTGGTTTTGGTTTTGGCTGGAAAACAGGATTATTTTGGACAAGTGAAATTTTTCATTTTATTTTAAGCATTTTATTTTCATGACAACCTTTCTAAAAAACCCACTTTGCTACTTTAACGAACAGAATGGAATCAGCAGAATTTGACCTTTTCTTTGTTGTTCAGTCACCATTTTTATAGCAGACTAATGTACGGGGCTCTATTACGCCGTACTTTAAGAGCTTCAGGAAGTATTCTACTCTGCCATTTTTCTGAATTCCTCTTAAATTGCTGATTGTTCAAGTTGGTGCCAATGTTGTCTCCTCCATGGTTGCTGTCACTTTCCAGGATCTTGCATTCCTCTAGTAGTAGCTTCCATGTTTCTCTGGCCTCTGGCGTCAGTGGGGTCTCAATTTAATTCAGTAACCAGTGCTAGACAAGGAGAGCATTACTTTCCCCTGGCCACTGGACTGGCTGATCTGATAATTTTGTATCTTATATAGTCCATGATTGACTTTTCTTGGATTTTCATTGTTGGCTTGAGGTTGGAGGCTTTCATAGAATCATAGACCTTCTGAGCTAGAAGCAGGCTTGGAGGTCATCTACCTATCTACCCACACCCCAGCTTCTTTACACTTGAAGAAGCCAAAGCCCTGATAGATTAAATGACTTGCCCAAGGCCACATAACTAGTAAGCTGTGGAATCGAAAAGTAAAATCAACTCTTCTGAATGTGATTAGTGGTGGGTTGTTTTTTTTTTTTTAACTATACCATTTTGCCAGCTGTCTTCTATTTATCTGAAGTTTCCTACTGAGGCCTTCATCTTACTTCAAAGGTAGACCACATTCAAAGATCTTGACCTCTGGCAGTATTAGAAAAAGAAACTAAATTTTTTTATTGGATCCAAGCTGTTTAGGGAGTTCTTTTAGGTTTGAAGTTATTTAGGTTAAATAGCTGAATCCTGGATGGGAGGAGGGGTTAAGTGAGGAGAAGGAGGAGAAGGAGGAGGAGGATGATGAAGAAGAAAATTATGCTGCCGTAGATTGGCTTCCAGGAAGAGATAGAAGACAGATTCATCCTACTCCTTTGTAGAAGTGGGGGTCCATGGGTATGGGACATTGCATATGATAAAGTGAGACTTTTGAAGTGTTGGCTAGTTTTGCCTGAACCTGTGATTTCTGCCCAGTGTGGACACTCCACTTACTAATACAGATCCACAATTTCTCTGTCTTATAGTCCTGGAAGGTTACATGGTGCCCTTGAGAGGTTAAATGATTTGCCCATGGTCCCATAATACTATGTTTTGGCATCAAAATTTGAACCAACATTTTTTTTTTTTTTGAGGAGGGAAGGCAGGGCAGTTGGGGTTAAGTGACTTTCCCAAGGTCACACAGCTAGTAAGTGCCAAGTGTTTGAGATAGGATTTGAACTCAGGTCCTCCTGACTCCAGGTACTCTATTCACTGCACCACCTAGCTGCCCACCTGAACCTGCTTTTGACAGTAATAGTAAAGTTTTGTAGGGGGAAAGGTTGGTGGGGGGGGCTCACTTATGGGAAAAGTTGTGATTTGACCAGATGAGACTCTGGTTAGCTGATGAGCTTTCCCCTCCATCCCCCTTTAAAAACCCAGATGTTGTTACCACTTCTTTCTCTGGTAACTAACTATCAATGTATGAATGGTCAGATAACCAGAAGCCCTGTCTGTTTTCTCCCTCTGTATTTTTTGTCTGCTTGTCATTTCTCTTTGTATTTTCTGAAGTTCAGGGTGCTGATTTTTTCCCCTGAACTAAGTGAACAATATATGTGTTTGATTAAAGTAAGATTGCTAACCCCTTTAGAGTTGCTTTCCTTTAGAAAAGCCAATCAAAGAACCTGTGCTAGCAGCCATCCTGGGTATGCTGGGGTGCTTGCTGTTATGGGGATAGGATAATGAGTGAGTTTAAGATATTTAGAGGAGGTAGAATTTGACATGTCTAAAATCTTCCTATCCATGCTGACTCACAGATTAGGACTACTGCTGTTAATTGTCTGGCTTTTGTTTAAAAAAAAAAATGATAATGCTTAAAGGGAATCAGAAAAAGCCTCCTAACTGGTCTCCTTACAAGAATCTCCACACTCCAGTCCATCCTCCATTGAGCTGCCAAAGTGATTTTCCTAGTACTCAATAAACTCCCAAGGATAAACTATAGACTCCCCTGTTTGGCCTTGAAAGCCCTTCACAACTTGGCCCCAGCCCACACTTCTAAGCTTATTAACCATTACTCTCCTTCACACACACTACGGTCTAACCAAAGCAGGCCTGTTTGGTGACCCTCAAACATTACAGTCAGTTTTCTGTCAGTGTCTTTGCATGGCTGTTGTCCAGGCCCGGAATGAATGAACCCTCTTATCACCTCTTAGAATCCCAAGTGTTTGTTCTGCTAGGTTCTACTATACACATAAGTGTGAGTGTGTGTGTGTGTGTGTGTGTGTGTGTGTGTGTGTGTGTGTGTTCTATATATGTGTGTATCCTACATAAACAAAAGCTCTTTGGGGTCCTCAGTAAATTTTAGGAGTATAAAGGAGTCATGAGAACAAAATGTTTGAGAGCCACTGATTCCAGTTTAATCTTTTTATTTTGCAGATGAGGAAACTAAACACCAGAGAGGTATTTATTTAACCAAGGTTACGCAGGAAGTGAATGCTAGTAGTTCCTGTAATTATTTTATTTTCCTTTGGACTGGACAGGTGATTTTATTGAGGTAGGAAGATCCCAGTGAAGAACTTCCTCTACCAGTGTAGATCCATATCTTTTCTGCAACTTAATCTTAGATTATGCCTCAGGCACCAGGAGGAAAATTGACCTGCCCAGGATCACCTGGTCAATATGTGTCAGAGGGCCAAACTTGAATTCAGTCTTTTCTGACTCCACAATCTATTTGTCTAGACCAGACTGCCTCTAATGGATTTTTATATCAAATCTTTTATGAGGATAAAATCTTAACCTATTCTACCTAGTTTCCTAACATTTTTAGCATCACAGAGCTATAGATTTAGAGTTGGAAGGAACCTCAGATGTTATTTAATTCAACCCTTTCATTTTATAGCTGAGGAAAATGAGACCCAGAAAGGTCTCTTACATGTCCCATTTAAGTGACCTATAGCAGAGCCAAGATTCATATCCAGATTCTTTGACTACAGATTCAATGCTCTTTCCATTTTGTGAGTGATGCATAATTAAATGCAACTGTTTTCATTATTTTCTCTGTCTTAACTACTCATTAATCTCTCATTAAAGGAATAATCTGATGAGTGATATGGATTTTAGCTTTGGGGATTAGTTCTCCACTCCATTACTTACATTCACGATTTGAGGTTAAATTTTGTCAGTCAGAATTCCTTTATGTAATGATGTGTTTACACCTTTCAGTTCTTGTGTTATTTAGGTCTCTGATTATATCATTAGCTTTGTCTTTTGTTAAATGTACTTTTCTGTTGTACTCTCCTCCTCCTCAGTCTAATCCATTTGCTGCTAGATCTCCATCATTTCTTGTAATATGTGCTGCAGGGTTACTTGGATGACATGGTTTATTTATTTTGCAAAAAGTAAAATGTTATTGATCTTTTGTTTTTACATTGCCTAAAATTCTCCTATATCACACTCCCTTTCTCCTCCCAGAGAGTGATCTCATTTAACAAAGATTAAAAAAAAGAAAAACAATCAGCAAAACTGATAATATGCAGAAAAAAATTTAACAGCAGACACAGTGTTTCAGACCCGTGGACATCCCGAACGGTGTAGAAAGAAGTGTCGTCTTCTTTGTTCTTCTTGTTCAAAAATCTTACAACATTTTTTTTTTATTGTTTTATGGTTCTTTCCGTTTATATTTTTCTCATCATGTATACTGTTTTCCTGGCTTGGCTTCCTTCACTTTTCATTAATACATGTAATTTTTTTTCCAGTGTTTTGTATTTATCATATTTGTCATTTTTCTTACAGCATAGTAATATTCCATTATATTCATATATCACAGTTTGTTTAGCCATTCCCCAATCGATAGGCATCTACTTTATTTCCAGTCCTTTGCCACCACAAGAAGTACTGCTATAAATATTTTGATGTATATGGGTCCTTTTTATCAATGATACCCTTGGGGTATCTAACATATCCATCCTCAGTCTCTCCTCTGATATTCAGTCTAGCACTTCTCATTGACTACTGGACATTTTGGACTGGAGAGATACTCTGTCAATATCCCAAACTCAACGTTCCTAAAGCCCAATTTATCTTCTTCCCCTCACCCCAGGCTCACCTTTCTTCCAATATTCCCTATTTCTTTTTTTTTTTTAAAGCGATTGGGGTTAAGTAACTTGCTCAAGGTTACACGGCTAGTCATTATTTATGTGTGGGTGCTCATTTTCTGAGGCCGGATTTGATCTTGGGTCATCCCAACTCCGAGGCTGGAGCTCTTACTCACTGCGCCACCTAGCCGCCCCCAATATTCCCTATTTCTGTCAAAAATACCACCATTATTTCTGATCTCCCAATTTGTAACTTTGGTGTTATCCTTGGTTCCTCCTTCTTACTCTCCCAATCTGTAAATATCCAGTAAATTGCCAAATCTATTTCTACCTCCAAAATATCTCTCTCATCCACCCCCTTACTTCAAATCATCATTATTTCTTTCCTAGAATCATTATTACACAGGCTTCCCTACTTCAAGACTCTCCTGACTTTAGTGGTTCCCAGTTGTCTCTAGAATAATATATAAATTCTTTTGTTGACCCTTTTTTCCAGCACGGTTGAAGTTCACCTTTTCTCTGTTCCTCACACATGTCACTCCATCTCTTATCTCTATAATATAGAGTCTGTATGTGCTAACCTCCCCCCATGCCCAGAATACACTCCCTTTGCTACATAGGATCCCAAGATTTCCTCAAGGTGCTGCAGGAATATCACATTCTTCATGAAGCCTTTTCTTATTCTCTTAACTGTTAGTATCTTTCCTCTCAAACTGTCTTGTATTTCTATCAAAAGAATATGCAATCATCTATTGCTTAGAAGTATCACCACGTCTTCCTGTTTTTGCAGCCATTATTCCTTGTTTTGCTCTTGTAATGGTCTTTTGTGCAGATACTCACCCTTCTGTCTTTCCCTAAGTTTTCCAACTTAGACTTATTTTATAAAAACCTGTCAATTTTAGGGTTATGTTTTATTCTGCAAAATTAGAGAGTAGATGAGTGGAGTCTGGGCACCAGTGATTGTCTTTTCCAGGAATGGTGGTGTTAATTTGATAGCTATTCCCTGAGATAGAAAGGAGAGGGAGAGAATGTGCATGGTGGAATGGAGGGAAGATGGTCATGGTGGACCTGGGGGTTCCTAGATATGTGGTGCACTTTTACCAACTGAGTGCCAGACTGCAGGGACTGCATACTTGGAGGCAGAGAATGGAATGTATCAGAATGGTGGGAAGATGGGCAAGTAGAGTTGTGGTCACTGGAGTTCCTCATCTGTTGGAACAGGAATAGCAACAATAACTCTCACTTTGTTCACAACAACCTTGTCAGGGGTTTCAGGTATCATTGTGTCCATTTTACAGTTGAAGAATCTGGGACTCAGAGAGGTAAAGCAACTTGCCCAAAGTCACACCCATAATATGTCTGAGTCTAGAATCATACCTAAGGATTTCTGTCTCCAAGACCAATGATACTCTTTACCTTCTACCAGGTACCTCTTATTTACTCTGTAGGCTTCTTGTGAAGACCAGAGTAAGTGCTTGAGATTGAGAAAATGCTATACAAATGTCTAATATTGATGCATTTCTCACAAGGATAGTGCTTGATATGAGGAGTAGAGTATTGGAATGTCATGAAGTGGAATGTCATGAAGTGGAATGCCATGAGGGCAGTTTCCCTCCCACCCTCCTCACCACCCTTTTACTAAGACTAGAACATTTGAAGAAATCCTAAAATGAATTAATCTATTAATCTATTATTTTAAATAGGAAAACATTCCTTATTTTCTACAGTTGTTAGATTTTTATTGAAGGTGAACACCATCTTTAAAAAAAAATCATGATTCCTCTTTTCCCCTCTTTATAATTCTGTGGCATTTATTTATCTGCTCTTTAGACTGGGAGACTACAAATGGGTTAATTGGGAACCGTGTACTCTGGAAAGATCAAGTCAGCTCCTAACAGTTCAAGTTTGAAGAGGATTAAACTCATTAGCAAGTCACTGGAATGTTGCTTTAAGCCTAAGGTTAGGACAGGTTGGTTTAATTTTACCTGTTATCCTGGATTATGTTTTAGCCTTATTTGTTTGTTACTGCCCTAGCCCAAAGTGTGCTATCAGTTCATTCAAGAATATAACACCCCCCCACCCCGAACCCCCACTTGGACTAGTTAGCTGCCTGACCAGTTTCTTAACAAAGTGTACCTCCAATCTAAAATGAGGCTGTGATGAAGGTCATTGTGCTTAATGAAGACCAGATTACTTGCAGCATAGGGAAAGCCAAAGGTAGGTTACTTGGAGAGAGGGATAAATTTCAGGTGTTCTGAGAAAAAATTAAGTGAAATGAGGCCCTTCCCTTCTTTTTGCTCCCTCTTTCCATCTTATCTCTCCCATACTAGTAGTGAGATCTTCCTTCACCCATCAGAATATCTTTTTTTCACACACACCCCCCTCCTCTTCCCACCTCGGCAATCTTTTTGACTCATCTTTCTTTATCTAGTCTTGACCCAGTCCTAAGAAAGGAGGTGATGTTTGCTAGTAATTCCCACATTTTTTAGAATTTGTTGTTCTGCCCCCTATGGGTGATTATTTACTTGAAAAGCCTTGTCTTTGAAAAGATTCCCCCCCCCCCACCATGTTAAGGAGAATTATCTGCACTTTGGGATTCCTGATATGGATGTGACTGGTTCACTTTTAGGCTGAAGGGCAGGAACTCTTCTTTGGTTTAGTATAATACCCTACTTCCTGACCACCTTATTGGGACAGCTGGGGTCTAAGAATATTGAGTTCTTTCAGAGATGGATAAGTAAGAACTCATTACTCCTAGTCTTCTCTTACTACTAGATGGATTTTCTTGATTCCTAACTCAACTGCTCATTCCTTAGGCCTGTTCATGGGGAAGGCATTTAGATGTGATGGTATGTAGTAGAGGACTAATAGATTCAGGTACTTCCTCTCCTCAACATACAGGGTGAGTCTACTTTGAATTGATTCCAACCTGACATTTAACCTAACCTTGTAAGTAAGTACAGGCCTGCCTCACCTAGTCTATTGGCTCCATTAAAAAAAAAAAAAAGACTAAATGAAACATTTTGGGGAGGAGAGTAATCTCTGACTCTATTCTCCCCAGAGGAACAAATAAATGGAAAGTGCTGAGACCTAGTGTTAAAGGAGGAGGGTAATGTATTAAAACTAATTGATTAAAGTGGGAGCCTAAAGGTTCAGAAGCCATGCGCCTGCAGACTGGAGAAAATTGAGCAGTTAATTTACTCTGATCTTGAACTTCCAGAAATTCACCAGTGATGGAGGGAGGCAGCAGTAAACAGCACCTGGGACTGAGGAGTGAAGAACCAACTCAGACCGGGCACCTGGGCTGGACTCCGGGCATTCCTGATGTAAGGTAAGAATTGCTTATGGTGTATTATCTGTGTTATTGTAAATTATTGTTGGCTGCTTTGTTTTACAGGGTATGTGAGTGAACATAAACCATTCCAGCCTGTGTGTAATTTTGTTGTTATTATTGTTGGGCTCCCTTCTTCCACTGAGGTTATAATGGTCATTAAAGAATGGAATTTGTGGGGCGGCTGGGTGTCGCAGTGAATAGAGCACCGGCCCTGGAGTCAGGAGGACCTGAGTTCAAATCTGGCCTCAGACACTTAACATACAAAATAGCTGTGTGACCTTGGGCAAGTCATGTCACAACCCCAATTGCCCCTCCAAAAAGCTAAAAAAAAAAAAAATGGAATTTGCATTCTCTTCTAAGTTATGATTACCCCAGGGCTAGTGTTTGAGGCTACTTTGTTGGGGCCTGGTCCTTTGAAAACTTTACCAATTCCTCCAATTCATCAGCTGAACTAAGTTTGGCTACTAGGTTCTCTTTATATAAAGTGTTAGTTTTTTGAGTCATGGAATCATAGATTTGTACCTAGAATGGAACTTAAAGATCTTTTCCCTCCCCTCTTTTTTTTTTTAAAGCAATTGGGGTTAAGTAACTTGCTCAAGGTTACACGGCTAGTCATTATTTATGTGTGGGTGCTCATTTTCTGAGGCCGGATTTGATCTCGGGTCATCCCAACTCCGAGGCTGGAGCTCTTACTCACTGCGCCACCTAGCCCCCCCCCCTCACTTTTTTAAACTTTATTTTTGGTCTTTTTTTTTTTTTTTGGAGGGGGGAAGGCAGGGCAATTAGGGTTAAGTGACTTGCCCAAGGTCACATAGCTAGTAAGTGTTAAGTGTCTGAGGCTGGATTAGAACTCAAGTCCTCCTGACTCTAGGGCTGGTGCTCTATTCACAGTGTCACCTAGCTGCCCCTTCCCTCCCCTCATTTTGCAGATGAGGAAACTGAGTTTCAGAGAAGGGAGGTGACTTGGTGGTGGTAAGTAGCAGAGTTAGGATTTGAAATTAAGGTCTTTCAGCTCCAGTGTATTTTGCACTCATTCCCAAATGCAAATGGCCATCCCCTTTGCTCCCATATATCTAATACTTTGCTCAGAACACTGAAGGTAGGGTCTTTCAATGCTCACACTATCAATTTAAAAGATAAAAGTTCAGTTACCAAGTTAATGTCATGGCCCTATTTTGTCCCTGTTCACCTTGACAGAAGGGGCTTAAAAGCTGATTGATGTAAGGTCCTAGGATATAGACATCACAATCTTTTCACTGTGGACCAGAAACAGCACCCAAGCAAAGGATAGGAGTTTTACTTTTATCAGTGAAACACATGAAGGGTTGTATCCAATCTTGTGGAACAATCCCTGGGCTCAAAGTGAGGAGATGTGTGTTCAAGGTCTGAATGACTTCACTAACTAGTGACTTGACTAACCAATCTCTGGTCTTTGCTCATCTGTAAAAAGCCTACCTCACAGTTAGTATGAGGAAGTGGCTTTGTAAACCTTAAAATGCAATATATAAAGGTAAGTCATTACAGTAACAGTGTAATACACATTTCCCCTTCTACATCGACTTTATAGGCCAATTGCTTTTTTCCTTTTCTCTGAAATGAAAAATATATTCAGTTCCCATTCTCACTTGTCTCTAGCATTGGACTAGGTTTCAGAAGAACTGGTTTCTCGTTCTTCCAATGGATAAGTTATTATATAGTCTCTATAAAATGAAAGTGTTGGATTATGTGATCTTGGGCCTCTCTAACTGCAAAAATAATTTATCACAGGCATAAGGAATGAGTGAATCCAGAATTTTAACTGTTTTGGGAAAGTTACTTCATTAAAAATGTAGTGGTATAGTTATCAGGAATGTTGGTATTAACAGAGATTTTGAGTGAGTGTAATGCTGACTGAACTGATATCCAAGATTCATTTTGAGTTTCTCTATTTAGCTTATGAAAAATTGAGTCTAAACATGCAAATATGGAAAAGAGGAAGTTTTTGCTTCATTCTGTTCTTTTAATCAATTGTCTAAAATGTTCCAAATGAATTTAAGTTTATAACACAGTAACAATTCATATTTCACTATTAAGTTTGGTTGGCATTCTATATAATATTTTATTTCTCAATTCATAGGTTTATATGTAATTATAGTAATAAATGCATTTATTTGGTTATAACTCATGCCTTGCTGTTTATTATCTTTGATTACCTGGAAGAATGTTGTCATAACATAGATTCTAGAGTGTTTACAGAAAGGATGTATTTTCAGTGCGGTGTGGTAGAGTGAATCTGAATTTTTATTGTAAGAAATAGTATTTGGGGGGGCAACTGGGTGGTGAAGCAGTGAATAGAGCACCAGCCCTGGAGTCAGGAGGACCTGAGTTCAAATCTGACCCCAGACACATAACATTAGCCATGTGACCTTGGGCAAGTCACTTAACCCCAAATGCCCTGCCTTCCCCCCTGCAAAACCAAAAAAAAAAATTATTTTTATAGTTTTTTGATTCTGTGGTTATTACCTTGGAAATTTTTCACTCCTCACCATCCTTTTTAGGCTAAGTAATGTGTTGCATTTTGTACAGAAAGGAGCCATTTTGTATTCTTTTACAACCTCCAAGTATATTGATAATCAAAGACAACTTCTTATTGCCCAATTTCCATGAAAGATTATTCACCATAGCTACACATTGAAGGATAGTTCTTAATTGGGTCCATAATATAGACTTAGCCTCCATCCAATGCTGATCTTCAATTAAACCCATAGAATCAGGGAAGAAGGGTAGGATCGATATCCTGTCCTATGTCCCCTGTCATGCCATTTTATCATACATACCAAAATT
The DNA here is from genome assembly GCA_011680675.1 of Gymnobelideus leadbeateri. Taxonomy (NCBI): domain Eukaryota; kingdom Metazoa; phylum Chordata; class Mammalia; order Diprotodontia; family Petauridae; genus Gymnobelideus; species Gymnobelideus leadbeateri. Next base: position 89,224 of record WOXC01000248.1, read on the forward strand.
CAATTACTATAAAGTCATAGAGATTTAATGAGGGAATACATATATTCAAGGAGAGAAAGGAGGGAACTTTAAATGAATCAAGGGAGGCTGTTCTTGACTGGAAAGGAAAAGAGTTCAAATAATAGAAAAAACTCTTGTAATAGATATTATGCCCAGGAATGGTGCTTAGATTCCAAATTGAGTTTTCTGATATATTTAGTCAGAATTTGCAGACTTTGGGATGTCAGTTTACTTTTTAAGGGAATGTGTAATGCTGTGAAAGAGACAGAGAGAGACTAAGACTCACTGCCCTGGTATTTTTACTGGTGACTCAGGTAAAGCAGAGACATTGATTTCATGCCTAGGTTGTGTGAGGACTTGACTAACGTTTTTTTTGTTTTTTTTTTTTTGCTTTTTGGAGGGCAATTGGGGTTAAGTAACTTGCCCAAGGTCACATGGCTAGGTTTTTTTGTTTGTGTGTGTTAAGTGTCTGAGGCCGGATCCGAACTCAGGTCCTTCTGACTCCAGGGCCGACGCTCTATTCACTACGCCACCTAGCTACCCCTTGACTGACTTCTTGCATGATGGTTTTGGTGTCTTTGATGCTGCTTGCAGCATTTTGGTAACTTTAATCAGTCTGATGTATTTTGGTGCCTTTGCTGTACAAAGTATTCTATGTTAAATTGACTAAAGTTACAGAGGGCTCAGAACTTTCCAGGTAAATCTCCGTTTTCCATCATTTCCCATGCTGATTACCCCCCAGTCTCCCACCCCTCCTTTTCAGCTTCCTTTTTTTTCTTTTATTTTTTCAGCTTCCTTTTGTGTAATATTTTCCCTCATTAGATTGTAAGCTCCTTTCTGGGCAAAGACTATCTTTTTCCTAATTGTGTCCCCAGTGTTTAGCAAAATGTCTGGCACATAGTAGGAGCTTAATAAATGTTTATCGAAATGAATGAATCCTCTAAAATTTACCATCATTCATATCATTGATGAGAATCCCTCAGTTTTTTAAATTTTTTGTCTTTACAGGATTGGTATTATATAAATTATTTTGTGATTCTGCCTCCTTCGATCCACATCAGCTCAGAATTCTCTGAAAGTCTCCATCATTTCTTATCAAGCAATAGTATTCTATCATAATCAGATGCTATAACTTATATAGCCATACCCCAATTGATGAGTACCCCCTCAATTTTTAGTTCTTTGCCATCACAAAAAGAACTGCTATAAATATTTTTGTACATATGAGTCTTTTTCTTCTAGTGGTTATTTGTTGTTCAGTCATGACCAACTCTTCATGTCCAACCCCTATTTGAGGCTTTCTTGGCACAGATACTGGAGGGGTTTGCATTTTCTTCTCCAGCTCATTTTACAGATGAGGAAATTGAGGCAAACAGAGTTAAATGACTTGCGCAAGGTCACATAGCTGGTAAGTGTGTGAGGCCAAATTTGAATTCAGGAAGATGAGTCTTCCTGATTCTGGGCCCTGCGTTCTATCCACTGAGCCACCTAGCTGCTCCTACTAGTTATCGTAACTACTTACTAAAAATTCTTTCAAGTCCCAGACTTTTATTACTCCTTTGACATGGTATCAGAGTTTCACATTTTGCTAATCTGAATCATTCCACACATTAAATGTCTTCATCCATCTGTGTAATAACTACTTGCTATACCAAAATACAAATTAATATCTGATTATTTCACATAGAATAAGAAAAAGGAGTCACTAGGACTCCTAACCTTGTTTCCTTCTGAGACGAATAAAAAATAAACAATCTGAGTTTTTTTTAGGGAGGTTCCTTTTGGAAAAGAGACTAAAAATCACCAAAGGCAGGGATTAGCTATCAAAGATAAACAAGAGAAGAGAATTAGTGTGAGGTAATTCTCACTATCATAGACATTTCTTGCTCTTTACTACTAGCCTTGCGAGGGATAGCGCCTGCTTCTTCTGCTAGGGACTGGCACTGTTCCAAACCCTGACTCTGCTCATTGTTCAATAAATTCTCCTAGGATGAAGAATTTTTTTATTCTCTTCATGGAGTTCAGTATTCTTCTAAAGAGAACTTTGAGTTTTTCGTTTCCATTTCTGCTTCATGGTTACTGACTAAAGTGAGTCACTCTTGTTAACCTTTATATAAATGAAGGCAGAAAGAGTGTCGTTTGTGGCTTACAGTTGGCAGGGTGAACCAGTGATCTCAGTAATAGAGGCTTTGCAGGGTTTACAAATCCAGATGAAAAGAAACATGGAAAATTACTTTGAGCATCACAGAATTGTAGAACTCCAGAGCTTGGAAGAGACCATAGCATTCACCTCCATCCCCCTCATTAGACATAATGACTTCCATAATTTTCAGTGTGCATTCAAGAAGCAAGATTCATTTTCATAGACTTCTATTATCTCAAACTTACAAGAACCAGGAAATTCCAGATTATCTCTGCATTGGCCACGTCTCACAGTGAGGACAATACCGTTTCTACTTGATCAGTAATCTGTAACTCCCCTTCTCCCAAAAAAAATTTTGACTAAAACTAAAAAACTCGTCCTATCCAGCCCAGGGCTTTGTTGTAGAATCAGTTCCCTTAGAAGGTCTGTACCAGTGGGGAACCCTTTGTCTCTGTGTGTTCCTTCTGTCTCTGAGATCAGTTCTGGGCCAACTCCTTTAGGGATGAGATCACTTTTGGATCATCTGGGAGTGGGATTCAGTCTGCAGCCCGTTATTGGGGGTTGGCTAGTAGCAGACAGTTGGTGGCAGTGATATATTGAGACTGCAGTATCTGTGATTTTTGTGTCTAAGTATAAAGGCTTTTAGCAGCTAGATGGCACAGTAGATAGAACTCTGGACCTGGAATCTGGAGGACTCATTGTCCTGAGTTCAAATGTGACCTCAGAAATGTATTAACTGTATGACCCTGGGAAAGTCACTTAACTCTTGCTTGTCTCAATTTCCTCTTCTGTAGAATGAGCTGGAGAAGGAAATGGCAAACCACTCCAGTATCTCTGCCAAGAAAACTCCAAATGGGGTCATGAAGAATCAAGCACAGCTGAACAACAACAAAATAAAAGCTTTTATCCGGACCAGAGGTTAAGGGGCCTCTAGCTTTTGGGTCAAAGCATTTTAAAATCTTTTACATCATTTGCCCTTGACAGTAACTTTGAAGGGGCTAGGGATTATCCCATATTTACAGATGAGGAGTCTGGGGAATTGAGCAAATACCTTAAGGCCAAATTCAATTAAATAATAATTTATTAAGCACCTATCACTCTCCAGGCACTGTGCTAGGTGAAGGGGATACAAAGATTAAAAAAAAAAGTCCCTGCCCTCAAGGAGCTTGCATTCAGCTAGGAGGAAACATTGTGTACAAAGATTAGTGTGTATATAACATAAATTAAAAATAAATTCAACAAGAATGGGAGAGCATTGGCTGCTGGGGGGGGGGGGCGGTGTGGATCTGGAAGGTCTTTGCGTGCTTAATTTGAGCCTTGAAAGGAGGTAGGGGTTTGGAGAAGTAAGGAAAGAAAACATTCTAAGCATGGTGCACTTGTGCAAAGGTATGGAGATGGAGTGTTCCCAGCAAGTCCTGGCAAGAAGGCCAATTGGACTGAAATATATAAAGTACCGTAAGTGGGGATACTTCAAAGTCACTTTGGAAAGAGAAGTTGGGGCCAGTTTGTGAAAGTCTTCACATGCCAGAGGAGTTTGAATTTTATCTTAGAGGCAGTAGGGAGCCACTGACTTTTCTTGAGTGAGGGAAGCAGATGTGGGCAGATCTTGCTATAGGAATATCAGTTTGGCATCTGTGCCAGGGAGGGATTGAACATCAGTCCAGAGTGGTACATCACCAAATTGTTCTGAAACCAAGGGAAGTTCTGGTTCACTTGTAAGTTTTCACTTTTCCAGTTTTTAAGGAATTGTGTATAGAGGTGGTGCTGTGATGGAACCTTATAATCAACCAACCAGCATTTATTAAATGCCTTCTATGTGCCATGTGCTAATGGGTGATATATGACAATCATAGACAATCATAGATATGGCAGAAAATATCACAGACCTATTCACCCATTGTAGTTTATTTCCTCCCAGTTCACAGAAGCTTTTGAAGGAATATCCTCTTCTCACTTTATCTTTAAAGAAGGGGATTTCGCGTCCTCTTTGCTGCAAGTCTGCACCTCTACTGGGGCATTTGGGTAAGCTTGCTAGCGCACCTTTCCATTTCCTGCTTACTCTTGTGTGGAGCACTGGCTAATTATCATGCCCAGGAAACATTGTTGGAGGAAAAAAGTCTTCTTTTTTCTTTAAGAGAAGAAACGATCCATTACTGTCTATAGCCAGGAATGATAGAGTGCTAACTGACTTTGTGCCATGACATAATGGCTCCCCATTAGGACTCCAGTACATTGGTTATTTATCAACATTGATTATTCCTCCCAAGCGTTTTGTCTGTGGGGCTCAGCTTCTGAATATCTCTAAATAACAAGGACCACCTGGAGAGCGTATTAACTCCCTTTCTAGGGCCTTTCCAGGTAGGAAGCATATTCACAGCTACGCATTCACAGCCCTTTATGCCCTAGCCCCCTCCTACATTTCCAGTCATCTGACATGTTACTCCCCAACTCTTTGAGCCAGTGACACAGGCCTCCTGGCTGTTCCACATACAAGATACTCCATCTCTTGGTTCTGGGCATTTTTTCCAATCATCCCCTATTCTTGGAATGCTTTCCCTCCTCCTCCTCCCTGACACTGACTTCACTGGCTTCCTCTTAAGTTCCAACTTAAAATCCCACCTTCTACATGAAGACTTCCTCTCTTCCTTATCTTCCATTTATCCTCTATGTAGCTTGCTTAGTCTATATGTGTTTGCATGTTGTCTTCCCTATTAGAATGTAACAGGGAGATGTTTTAGATCCAGAGGGCAAAATAGAGGTTGAAAGAATCCACCGATCACCTCCTGAAAAAGATCCCAAAAAGAAAACTCCCAGAAATATTATAGCCAGGTTCCAGAATCCCCAGATCAAGGAGAAAATACTACAAGCAGCCAGGAAGAAACAATCTAAATATTGTGGAAACACAATCAGAATAGCACAGGACCTGGCAGCTTCTACACTGAGGGATCGAAGGGCATGGAATATAATATTCCAGAGGGTAAAAGAACTGGGAATGAACCCAAGGGTCACCTACCCAGCAAAACTGAGTATTTTGTTTCAGGGGAAAATATGGTCATTCAGTGGAATAGAGGACTTTCAAGCATTCTTGAGGAAAAAACCAGAATTGAATAGAAAATTTGACATCCAGACACAAGAAGCAAGAGATGCCTGAGAAGGTAATCAGGGAAAAGAAATCAAAAGGAACTTATCAAAGTTGAACTATTTACATTCCTATATGGAAAAGCAATAACTGTGACTGATGATATCTTTCTCACTATGAAAATAATGGAAGAAGGGGGTGTGGTCATATGAATACATATGTGAATGTGTGTGTATATGGTTACAGTTATATATGGATAGAGGGCATAGGTTAAATTTGTTGGGAAGGGAGAATACTCAAGGGATGAAATTATGAGGTGAGAGAGGAAAGTGGCAAGAGGAGATGGGGAGAGACAGGGTAGGGTAAACTATCCCATGTAGAAGAAGCAAGGGGAAGTGGTTGCAAAGGAGGGGGAGAATAAGGAAGGCTAAAAAGGCAAAACCACATTCACATTGAATTTGGTTCAGGGAGAAAATGACATACATACTAAATGGGATATCTCAACCTGCAGCAGGATAGGGGGAAGGGGGATGAGAGGAGGGATGATGGATGGGAGGGCATCCTTGGGGTGAGGGGAGGTTGGAAGTACCCACTATAGAAGAGGGACAGGATCATGTAGGGAATGGACCAGGTGGGGGGTGGGATGAGTGGGAGGGAATTTTAAGCAGCCTTGTACAATATATCTACTATGATAATGTTTTGCATAGCTAGACATGTACAACATATACTGAATTACTTATCTCCCCAGAGGGAATGGGTGACAAGGGAGGAAGGAAATGGATCTGAAATTCGAGGTCTTAACATTAAATGTTTCAAATATATATAAATACTATTATTAATACTCTTTTGCTTGTAATTGGGAGACAAGATGTGCAGGCATTGGGACACAAAGATTCACCTTCCTCTAATGGAAAAGTTGATGGGGGTATGGGAGAGAGCAGATTGGAGGAAGCGATATCTTGTGGGACTGCTATTCTGGGAGGTTGGGTAGGGGAATAATGGGGGAAAATGGTTGTAACTCAAAATCTGGCGGAAATGAATGATGTAAAACAGAAGTTAATAAAGCATTTGTTTAAAAAAAAAAAGAATGTAACAGGGACCACCTTTTTCCCCTCTTTTTGTATCCCCTGTACTTAGAACAGTGCCTGGCACATAGTGGGCTCTTAATACTTATTGACTGATTATCCCGGGTCAACAAAACATTAAGCAATTAATGTGTGATGGTAGGTACATGACTACAGCCTGCCCAACCTAGATGCCTCATTTAGTAGGCTGCCAGCAGGGCAGGTCTGAGAGCAGTGAATCAGTGTTCAAATCCAGGGCCCATCACTTTATGACCTCTGGGTTGTTGTTCAGTCACGTCTGACTCATGACCCAATTTGGGGTTTTCTTGGCAAAGATTCTGGAGTGTTTTGCCATTTTCTTCTCCAGCTCATTTTATAGATGAGGAAACTGAGGCAAACGGGGTTAAGTGACTTGCCCAGGGTCACACACCTAGCAAATGCCTGATTCTAAATTTGTACTCAAGTCTTCCTGACTCCAGGCCAGTGCTCTATCTTTTGCCCATTACCTCTATGACAAGGGGGAAAGTCACTGCCTCTCTATGCCTCAGTTTTCCTGCTGTGTAAAATGAGGGGGCTATACCAGAAGATCCCTAAAGTCCCCTTCATTTCTAGATCTGTGGTCTTAAGTAAGGGAAACATTATATACATAGGAGACATAGAATGATATGTGCTAAATCTCTTGTATTCTTTTTCTTTTTTGAATGTGTAAGTGATCTGAATTCCCTCCCACTCCCTGCCTGGCTTTGTGAATAATTCACTTATCTAAGGTAATCTCTGGTGGTTAGTTTTAAAATCTCTTACATGGTTTGAATTTTGTGATGTGGAAGAGTTTGTATTTTATCTTAGAGGTAGTAGGGAGTCATTGAAGCTTCTTGAGCAGGGAAACAATGTGGTCAGATCCTGTACTCTGGCAATATTATTTTTATACCTGTAAGGAGGATGATTTAAGAGAGGGAGGAGACTGGAAGCAGGGGGGCTAACTGGGAGGCAGTTATAATCCAGGTAAGAAGTGATAAGGGCCTCAATTTAGAATAAAGCCCATGTAAGGAGAGAAGGGGTGAAAGATGTGGAATATGTGATGTAGGTAAGATGGGTAAGACTTGGCAGCTGATTGGTTGTGGGACAATGAGAGAGAGTCAAGAGTCAAAACTGATTCTTGAAGTTGTAAACTCAGGTGACAAGAAGCGTGATGATGCCTTTAACAGAAATAAAGAAGTTTGGGGGTGACTAGGTGGCGCAGTGAATAGAACACTGGACCTGGAGTCAGGAGGATCTGAGTTCAAATCTGGTATCACACTTAACATTTACTAGCTGTGTGACCTTGGGCAAGTCACTTAACCCCAATTGCCCTGGCTTCTGCTCTCCAAAAAAAGAGAAAAAGTTTGGGAGAGAGAGGCAGATTGGGGATGGGAATGAAGGGAGGGAGGATAATGAATTCTGGTTTAATTGAGCTTCAGATGCCTAAAGGACATCCAGGTAGAAATGTGTAACAGGCCAGTGGTGGTTGTAGACTGGATTTTAGGGGCAAGATTAGAACTGGAGCTGTAGATTTGGAAGATATTCTATGTAGAGATGACCTTTGAACCCAAAGGAACTGATAAACCACTGAGAGAGAAGGGTATAGACAGAGAAGAGAAATTCTGTTGGATAGAAGAGGTCACTGGTAAAACTGGAGAAAGCAATTTTATTCAAATGGTAAGTGTAGAAACCAGATTACAGGGGCCTAAGAGGTGTGAAACAAAGAGATTGTCTGAGTGGGAGGAGAAATAGAATGTAATATCTCAGGTCACATGCCGAGAACATGTTCCCTCCTCACCTCCACCTCTTACAAATCCTTTTTCTTCAAATCTCAGCCTGAACACCACCTTCTAGGTGAAGCTTTTGCTGATAACTTTCTGCTCACTCCTTAGTTAGTGCCTTCCTCCCCCAAATTACTTTGTATTATTAGGTTATATAATTATATGATATTATGATGTTACATATTATTATTTATGTTGTGTGTGTGTGTGTGTGTGTGTGTATACTTCAGTGTGAATTTTGGTGTGGTGGATAAAGAGCTGCCCTTAGACTAATGACCTAGGTCCAAGTCCTGATCACAGGCTGACTTTGTGATTCTGAGGAAACCATAACCTCCCTGTTTTCTTGACAGTTTTCTAAGGCTAGAAGTTCTAGAGGAGGTCCCAAGGGAATTTCCTCATCTGTAAGTTCTACAAACCAATGAACTCAAAGGGCCAGTCTCCCATTCATATGTTTTTAATATACTATATTTACATATGTGCTTATTTCAGCAATTAGAATGTAAACTTTTTTTTTTGCTTTTTTTGGAGGGCAATTGGGGTAACTTGCCCAGGTCACATGGCTAGTTTTTGGGTTAAGTGTCTGAGGCTGGATTTGAACTCAGGTCCTCCTGACTCAGGGCCAGTACTCTATTCATTACGCCACCTAGCTACCCCTATATTTTGTTTTCCTAACTAAATTTTTACTTAAGAGGCAAAACAGAGTAGCACTGTTGCCTCTGAAGAACAAAGGCCTAGTAAATGTTGTTTGGGTTTTTTTAGGAAAAATGTTTTTATTGCACATATTCAAAAAATAAGAGGTCCTATTTTGGGGAGGGATGTACTCCTAAATTCAGTTGGTTTATTAGTTATATTAATATGCAGATCCTTATACTGGAATATATGCCGTCATGGGGTGTGGGGGGAGGGAGGGAAGGGAAATTTGAAACTCAAGGAACTATGGAATTGAATCTTGTAAACTAAAAATAAACAAATAAATTAAATTTTAAAATTCCATGTGAAACACTTTTTGTATTTAGTTCAGTATTTGCTTTGCCTTTTTTAGGGAACTATGAAAATAGTCATGATGTGTCTTGATATCCTCAGATGTTATTTTCAGCCTATCGTGTGTAGAGCTCAGTTATAAAACATGAGAACGGACATCATGTGAATTATTGTTTGCGATCTGTGAGAAATACTGAGGTGTTTGGGAATGACATCTAAAATGTCTTTTGGTAATTCAGGTGAAATATTAGATAGATTTTTAAAAGAGCTTGGTGATGTTTTTTATCCAAGTTGATTTCTAATCACTTAAGGGTGATTTCATCATTGCTTTAACTTCCCATTAGTTGTGTTATAGCAGTGTGTATTTTGTGCCTGTTTGGGTCCTAAAGCTGCCCACATTATCAGTTATGAATAGGCAATGTTAGAGTTCTGATACATTCATCCTTCCAACACATTTGACTTGAAGGAATTTTGTCTGGTACATCCATGAAACCCTAATGGCCTTTAGTCCCCTGAGTGAGTAGTTTCATAGTAATAACAACTCATGTTTTTCTCATTCTTTAAATTTTATAAAGCCTTTCACAACAACTCTGTGAGATAAAGGGAGGCTAGATAGTATATCTGTTTTACAGATGGAAACTGAAGTTCACGGAATTTATTTTTTTACTTTGCACAGAGTTACTTAGTTGATAGAGGGACCTGAATCTAAGTTTAAAATTTTTTATTTGCCCTTCTTGTTCTTTTCCAATTTTTGTTATTATGTCATTTTTTTTTTTTGAGGGCAATTGGGATTAAGTAACTTGCCCAAGGTCACACGACTAGGTTTTTTTTTTTATTTGTGCGTGCATTAAGTGTCTGAGGCCGGATCCGAACTCAGGTCCTTCTGACTCCAGGGCCGGCGCTCTACTCACTGCGCCACCTAGCCACCCCGTTATTATGTCATTTTCTTAGTCATGTCTGACTCTTCATGGTCCCACTTGGGGTTTTCTTGGCAGAGATACTGGAGTGGTTTGCCATTTCCTTCTCCAGCTCATTTTACATCTGAGGAAACTGAGACAAACAGGTTTAAGTGACTTACCCAGGGTCACAGTGCTGCTGTCTGAGGTCAGATTTGAATTCAGCAAAAGTCTTCCTGATTTCAAAATCAGTGCTGTATCTGCTGTACAACCTTCTTTTCTTATTATATCTCATATCTCACATTACCCCCCAACATAGCCCTCCCCTTCACATTACAATTAAACAAAACAAATTGATAAAATAAAACATTGACGGTGTCTGCCTCGTTTCATTTCTGTAATTCACTACCTCTCAACAAAGGAGGGAAAAATAGCGTGTTTCCTTAGCAGATCTTTGGAGTCAAGATTGGAAGATTGGAAAGGCGTTGATCCTCGCTGTGGTCACAATGAGGATAACAATATTTGCATAGTGCCTTTAAAGTTTTGTGAAGCACACAACAACGCTGGGAGGTAGATCCTATTATTATCCCTATTTTTACAGAGGAGGAAACTGAGGCAGAGGTCAAGTACTGTCTCCAGGGTCACATGGCTAGCGAGGGGTCCAAGGTCTAGCCCTCTATCCATGGCATCACGTGGCTACCCTGATGATTTTTATCAGAACTTTCTTTTTAATTAATATAATTATATAATTAATATATATTAATATAATTATATAATTAATATAACCATTATATTCGTGGTTTTCTTGGTTCTGCTTACTTTGTTGTGCATGAGTTCACACAAGTCTTCCCAAATTTTCCCCTATTGTTCCCATTTGTTAGTTCATAGGATGCAGTAAAATTCTGAGATCTTTACCCCAGTTTTTAGGGTTTTCTTTCTGTTGTACCACACTATTTACACAGTTGGCACAGTGCTGGATACTGTAAAATCTCTTAGCCTTGTGGAAAAACTACCAGCTGCCATGTCACCCACTCAGCACTGCAGGGGAATTGGATGAAATTTACATGATAAAAATGTGTTGAATGGCTTGACCACAGAGCTATCAGGAGAACTGGCCCTTGAGGTTCTCCCCATGGCTCCTTCCCTTGTTATGCCTTTCCAAGTGCCTTGGATAGTGCTGCTGTGTTAGGCAAGTCACTTAGGCCCCTTTGGGGATCAGTGTCCTCTTCTGTGAGGGGGTTGATGGCATCAATAAAACACATTAAAATCGAAATAAAACAGAGTACTAGACGGAATGACCTCTGAGGTTTCTTCTAACTCTAAACCTAGGCTCCTGTGAACACTGGAGCTATTGTAATATGTCTGGGGATAATAACTAACTGGCTCTGGTCCCATCTGAGCAATAGATCTATAACAGGGAAGAGTTCACAAGCAGAGCAAGAGTAGATAGGACCTGTTTTTGAAGAGTGAGGGGAGGAGGCTGACCAGCAATACAACTTTACTTCAATTGAGCAGAGAAGTTAGATGGGACCCGCTTCTTGAAGAGTGAGGGGAGGAGGCTGACCAGCAGTACAACTTTACTTCAATCCCACAGGAACTGGAAAGAGAACTTACTTATAAGCAGTCATTTACTGTGTGTGTGTGTGTGTGTGTGTGTGTGTGTGTGTGTGTGTGTGTGTGTGTGTGTGTGTGTGTGTGTGTATGTGTTAATAAAGACTTGTTGATTGATTAGCTTTCAGGGTTTCTCCACAGGGCCCAATCTCTTAGGGGGTGTGGTTTCCAATTTTGAATCTTAAAAGTCATCAGCAGGCCCCTCTCCCCGTTTCGATTAATTGTTCCTAAAATTTCTACTTCAGCCTTTCCATTCACCTAGTGGTTTATAGGAAAGAAGGGGTGTTGTATTTGTCCGTTTTCAAAGAGGACCATGATATCAGGGAAATGGTGACATGACTTGCAGTTGGCTTTGATTTGAGTGAGTGAGGGCTGTGCAGGGTCAACAGCCTCACTTTCTCCTCCAAAGTCATCTGGGTCCAGTGGCCTGATATTCATCAGGATGACTGGAAATGGCCCAGGATGCAATGGGAGACCCTGGCCCTTTTAGGCTAAGGCCTTTTCAGGTTCTCACTAAATAAAACATTGACGGTGTTGTTAGTGCGGTTAGGCTCATTCAGTGAATAGGCCTCTTTAAGAGGTGAGTCAAAGGATGGCCCTTTAATTGGGAAAAAAGGGGAAAAAGATCAAGTTGGGAAAAGACCATCAGGGTTGTTGTTCCAAAGAGAAACAGTTACCATTGACATTTACTCTAAGCCAGGAGGACCCAAAATACAGCCATCAAGTGGAGTTTGAACAGGGACCTATTGTGGTCCAATCTATTTTGTGAAAGGAGAGAGACAGAGAGAGACAGCGAGAGAGAGAGATCTAGCCAGTAAACCCAAGTTAAGTGGGCAGCTTCTGGCCATCAAAATTTATCTTCCTTTGGAGAGGAGAAGGAGAGGGAGAGAAGGAGCTGAGTTACCCAACTAGCTGGGTCGGGTTCAGGCAGCTTGGTCTCCTCACAGGTTGTATTTGTTCTTCTTTTACGAGGAGGACCATGGCATCAGGGAAATGATGATGTGACTTGCAGTTGACTTTGATGTGAGGGAGGGCTGTGCAAGGTCACCAGCCTCATTTTCTCCTCCCTTTTACATCTTACTTTTTCTTGCTTCAGAGTTATTTGGGTAATGTTGTGCAGGACCTGGGTTCAGATTCTGCCTTTGATTCCTATTATTTATGTGACTTGAGGCAAGTTACCCAGTGAAATGAGTGGACTTAACATGGTGGTCTCTGAGCTCCTTTCTAGCCTTACATTTATGAGTGCATGAGTCTTGTCCCTTTATTGTGTGCCGATTCCTTAGAGGCATTGTCTTTGCCATTGTATATCCTCATAAAGTAAGCCCTTAGCATACATAGTGTCTTACATACAGTAGACACTTAATATCTATTTAATGAATGAACAGTTAATTGAAGCATTGAGTATTAGTTGAATGATCAGTAATCAAATAAATAGGCTTTTTATAGTGAGGATACTTCTTCTATAACCAAGTAACTCTATCTTAGGTTAATGATTATTGTTGTCTCCTTAAACACCTATACTATGTATTTAATAGTGACCCTATTTAAAGAATATTATTGTTAAGGTCTTGTGCATGTCCAGAAAAGATATTTCGTTTTACTTTTATTTTTTATTTATTAATTTATTTGCTACATTATACTAATACTATTTTATACATAGTATACTTTAACCAGACAAGATGTAGTATGGTTTTATCTATAAATTTTGATAGGTACACTATTATGCCTGCCCACCAGACCCTTTTAAAGGGAAATTGTAAGCAATTTATGGGCTTATGTTGGGGGTGGTCTACAGAATGCCAAAACCATTGGCTGACCTAGTTTGAAGAAATAGAATCAGTCATTAGGCATTTGGCATTGTGTAGCCAGTAACAAATAGCACAAAGACCAGTTGATTACACTTTTCACTTTTCTAACAACTCTTACTTGTTTAGTTTTCGTTACTTTCTGTCATACATTGAATTTCTACCATGCCAATTTGAATTCCTATCTCCCTTCTGCAGTCTGAAGGATTAGGGGATGTACAGTATATTGGGTTTTATTTTTTAAACCTCTTGGTATAAATCCTGTCATATTAATTAAGATCAATATTTCAAAGTAATATTTGGTTAAATGTCTAGAATTTATACAGTTAGAGATAGCCTCAGCCACTCCCACAACCTGCATATAATTTGCTTAGAACATTTCCTTTTCTCAGGACTTGGGAGAGATCACCACAATAAAATTATGATCTCAGTAAGCTACTATATTTTGATCATTTATGGTTACCTGTTGGAATTGGTGTCCCATAAATATTTCATTGAAATCCCATGGTTATGAACTATGCCTTATCTGTGAAGCCTTACTGGGAATTTGGGGGAAATAATTGATGTATTTTGGTAGTTTGTTACACTTTTTGACGACAGAAATTTGTTAGATTGTGACAGAAATGGAGTAAGCAAGTAGTAATTTAAGAGAATATTTGTTTCTGTGTCCCCAGCACCTAACACAGTACTTTTCATAGAGTAGATACTTAAATGTTTGTTGATTGAATCTTTATTCTTCCACTTGAATTTTGAGGGAAAGGGTTCCCCCCTCATTCTTCCCCCTGTCCGGTTACTCAGTAATGATTAGGGATATTCGCTAAGGCCCTATTCACTGAATGGGCCTAACTGCACTCTGAGTGAGAACCTGAAAAGGCCTTAACCTAAAATATATCAGAGAATATCTTACTTTGATCTAAAGAAAGCTTCTTTAAAATTCAGGAGGCAAATGCTTCCATAAGGGTTGTGTTGTTGGGATGGATGAATTTTTTTTTTTTGGAGGGCAATTGGGGTTAAGTAACTTACCCAAGGTCACACGGCTAGGTTTTTTTTATTTGTGTGTGCGTTAAGTGTCTGAGGCCGAATCCGAACTCAGGTCCTTCTGACTCCAGGGCCGATGCTCTACTCACTGCGCTACCTAGCCGCCCCATGGGATGGATGAAATTTTCTGTTAGACTGATATCCATAGGGCTAAGAAAGAAATTAGTCTTGTTTTTTAAAAAATGAGGAGTGTACTAGTAAAGAAACAAGGCTGGGCTGGTAACATAGGATAATGTGGAAGAAAGGAGCCAGACAAGGTGCATATCAGCATCCAAAATGAGTACTTTTATCCTTTTCCCCACCATGGAAATATGGGGTTAAAAACCCTAAATGTACCTAACCTTGAAGGTTAATGTAAACACGGGATCTCGGGTCGTGGAATTATGATTATGATTATGATTATTTGCTTTTTGGAGGGGGGAAGGTAGGGGAGTTGGAGTTAAGTGACTTGCCCAAGGTCACACGGCTAGTTTTTTTGTGGTTAGTGTCTGAGGCTGGATTTGAACTCAGGTCCTCCTGTGCTCTATTCACTGTATCACCAAGCCTGCCCCGCAGGTTGTGGACTTATAACTATCAAGTTGCAGACAAACTAGAGGTCATCTCACCCAGCTGCCCTTTTTCTTTTAGAGATGGGAAGTTAAGACCCAGAGAGCAACACAACGTGCCTAACATCATTCAAGCAGGAGGTGGCAGAGCAAGCTTATAAGACCATACACAGAGCTTAAATGGGGAAATGGAAGGGAGCTTAAATGAGGAAACTGAGATACAGAGAGATTATAGAGCTTGTCCAAGGTCATACAGAGTATTGTCGACTGGACCTGACTGGACATGTCCCCTGGTAGCTTAAGTTCGATATTGGAATGAAATGTAATACTCAGAAATCATTCACCACTTAACAAAGGAGATTTATTTAGCTGTAACTGAGGAAAGATATTCGATAGCAATATTCATTGAGGATACCTTAAGTTGATTTAGCTGAGTGAAACTCTGCATGTCTATAGAGAGCTTTTGGAGCACCTTGTGGCTGTTTATACTGAAAGGATCTGGAATTGATACCAATGACTTGAGCCTTTAGTTTCCTGAACCAGTTAAATTTTAAATTGTAAGGTAGCTTGGAGTTTAGAGTATTATTCCAACTATAATCAGTTGACTCAGTGAGTAGAGTGCAGGTCCTGGAGTCAGGAAAATCTGAGTTCAAATTCAGCCTCAGATACTTACTAGCAGTGTGACCTTGGGCAAGTCCCTTAACTTTTTTGCCTCAGTTTTCTCATCTGTAAAATGAGTTAGAGAAAGAAGTGGAAAACCATTCCAGTGTCTTTGTCAAGAAAACGCCAAATGGGGTCAAGAACAGAAACTGAATAACAATGTGGAGCAGATAAGTAGCATAGCCCCTATTTGAACCCAGCTTCTCCCACCTAAATCCTGTTACACTTTGCACCATACCATGAATTGGAGGGAATCTCAGAGGTCATCTACATGGAGCCATAGCTCAGTAAGGAAGCCTTTCTATACTATTTCTTTCTTTCTTTCTTTTTTTTTTTTTTTTGTAAGCAGTTGGGGTTAAGTAACTTGCTCAAGGTTACACGGCTAGTCATTATTTATGTGTGGGTGCTCATTTTCTGAGGCCGGATTCGATCTCAGGTCATCCCAACTCTGAGGCTGGCGCTCTTACTCACTGCGCCACCTAGCCACCCCCTTCTATACTATTTCTGAAAAATAGTAACTAAGGTAGTGGCAGTGATGGACTTGGACTTGGGAAGACCTGAGTTTGAATCTCTCCTCAGGTATTTACTAGCTGTGTGGCCCCGGTGTGGTCACCTACCCTTTCTCAGCCTCAGTTTCCTCATTTGTGAAATAGAGATCAGTGATAGCATCTACCTCATCAGGTTGTTATGATGAAATGAGATAAACTATACAGGGTATTTTGCAGACTTTAAAGTGTTTTATAAATGATAGTTATTGTTATTATTATTATCAGTCATACATTGAAACAACCCATTCCATTTTTGGACAGCTGTCAAATCATGTTGCCAATCTCAAAATTGGTGTTGGTTTTCTTTAAAAGGGGACAGCTAGGTGCAGTGAATAGAGCACTGACCCTGGAGGCAGGAGGACCTGAGTTGAAATCCAGCCTCAGACACTTAACACAAAACTAGCTGTGTGACCTTGGGCAAGTCACTTAACCCCAATTGCCTTGCCTTCCCCCCTCCAAAAAATCCCCAAAGCAATACTGTTCTTACTGTAAACAATGCTCTCTTGGTTCTGCTCATTTTCCTCTTCTCTATTTCATGCAAGTCAGATCACTGAGCTCATCAGTTCTTGTATCACAGTAGTATTCCACCACAATCATATACCATAGCTTTTTCAGCCATTCCCCAGTTGATAGGCATCCCAGCAGGTCCTGAGTAGTTTTTGGGAATTGTGTTCTAGACTGGCTTCCTAGAGTTGCTCAGATTATATCTCCTCTGGGCTCGCCTCTCTCTGGACCTAATTATCATCCTATGTATGGCTGGAGTAAAGAGTAAAGTATTTACAAGTGAATAGGCCCTGCCAACCCAAATAAAAGCCACAGGGACCTAGAATTGTTACTTTCCACTCTGGACTACCCTTTTCTTCTGCCTTCTACCCAGTGTGAAGTAATGACTGGGCAGACCACCAAAGCAGAAGGTGCCTTAGGTTGGATCCAGCAGGAACAAAGGTGTCATGTGAAATGTGACTGAGGCATAATTGAGTAACAGCCTTGAAAATGATGGGCCCTTTTGTGTCGAGTTTGTTCAGTCAAGTTCCATTTCTGTTATGAAAACAACAGGAAGAAATTAGATTAAACTTTAGCATGAAGGATTCAAGTTTGTATCAAAGAAAAACAACCTTGTTCTAAAAGGATAACTTAATATCAAAGGCATGTAGAAGGATACTGTAAAATCTCTAAATGCTTTTCTATAGAAGACAGGTTTTTTTTTTTTAAAAAAGAGGACAGATTCTTACCTGTTGAAAGTAGTTCATGTGTAGACTCATTTGAAGGAATGGACATTGACTGGGTGATTTTTCAAAGACTCTTTAATCCCTGAGATTTTATGGAAGCATAAATTAGGAGTCTTTTTTTTTTCTTAGTCCTGTTTGAAAGTTGATATTTATGATAAATATATATTATTTGACTGTTTTGAGTAGTCTGTTTCTTTCTGTTTTTTTTTTTTTTGACTAAATTAAATCTGTTCTTGCCTTGAACAAAATAGGGGTCCAATAAATGCTGAAAGAATTATGACTCATGGATTATTTTTGAAGTTCCACTGAGATTTGGGAGAGGAGACTGAAGTCACTGACATATTTTAGTAGTATATTTGTTAAAGTATGGGACAGAAATGGAAGATGCAATATAATTCTGCCATGTGAATACCAAAAATAACACAGAAATATCCTCCCAGACCTAGTGGAAGTTGGTAACTATTTTGTATTAAACCATTTGTGTCTTTCAATATAGCACATCAATTGGCAGACATTAGATGCCTGCTGTGTGCCAGAGATGAAACTACCTTTGTCCCATTGTTGTTATTGTTAGGGCAGCTAGTGGTGAAGTGGATAAGAGCTCGGGGCCTAGAGTAAGGAAGATCTGAGTTCAAAGGTTGCCTCAGACATTTACTAACTGTGTGACCCCCCGGGCAAGTCACTTAACGCCTATTTGTCTCAGTTCCTCATCTGTAAAATGGGGCATACTGGAGAAGGGAATGCTAACCCACTCTGGTATCTTTGCTAAGAAAATCCCATGGACAAAAATCTGTGGGGTCACGTAGAGTTAGGTCCAACTGAACAACGACAACATGTCATGGATTGTGCTATGTATAGGGGTTAACGAAACTCCTAAGGAACCTATTTTCAAATTGTAAAATTTTGTCTGTACCAAGACTGGCTCTCTGAAATGCTTAGGCTTCAAAAATTGCCCTGGCTTGAAACCAAAAATCCTCCAGTCTTTTTCCTTCTTTCACAACTTTCTCCCTCCTTTTTACAACTCCCCTGAGCAATCCCTAACTCTCCTTTAAAAAAAAAAAAAGACACAAAGCCAAATTCTCTTTATCTGCAAAGAAATGGCTTTTAAGCACTGGGCAGCAAAACATACATAGAGAAGACCCAAAGATTACACTAGTTTGGCATTTAAAGTACTTCAAACTCTGGCTCCAATTTATCTTTTCATACTGATGACCTCTCACTCCTCCCCACTCTGGCTGTAGCCAGACTGACTTACTCTATTCCCCCCCCCCCCCCCATCTCCTGCCTACAAGCTTATGCATAGACTTTCCCCCATGCCTGGAATGCCCTCCCTCTGCACTGCCAGCTCTTGAAACATAGAGCTCCCTTCTGGAGCTCAGCTCAAGTGCCACTTCCTTCAAGAGACTCTTGAGGATCCCTCTGTTTCCTCTGTTTCATTTGCTGTCATCCAGTTGTTCTGACTCTTTGTAACACCAAATAACAGATTTAGGACTGGAAGATACCTTATCAGTCATTTAGTCCAGTTGTTCTCAAGAGTGTTTTCCAGGGGCCCTTTCAGAGGGTCCTTAGGTGAAAACTATTTTTTTAATAATCCTCAAACATTTTAATTTTTAATATGGTAAACAGCAACAAATATAATCTACTATAAACAAAAGCTCTTTGATGGATTCTCAGTTTTTAAGCGTATAAAGGGATACTGAAAACAAAAATCTAAGAACTGTTGACCTGATAATAATTTGTTGTTGTTGTTCACTTGGGTCCAGCTCTTCATGACCCCAATGGGAGTTTTCTTGGTAAAGATACTGGAGTGGTTTGCCATTTCCTTCTACAACTCATTTTACAGATGAGGAAACTTTGGCAAACAGAGTTAAGTGACTTGCCCAGGGTCACACAGCTAGTAAGTGTTTGAGACCAGATTTGAATTCAGGAAGATGAACCTTCCTTACTTTAAACCCAGCATGTCCATTGCACCACTTAACTGTCTGTCCTGGAGCTGCCTATAGGTAATATTTATGTATCACTCTTGCTATTTGCCAGTCTATATGCTACTGCGCTAAGAACTTTATAGGTATTATTTTATTTTGAACCTCACAACAGCCCTGGGAGGTAGATACTATTATTCCCATTTTACAAATGAGGAAACTAAGGCAAATAGGTTCAGTGACCTGCCCAAAGTCACAGGTAGAATTTGAAGTGGGGTAGGATTGGACTCCAGGCTGTGTTCTGTCCTCTTCACCATGGACTCCAGGCTATGTTCTGTCCTCTTCACCATGGAGCTGCTTGTAGTACAGACTCCTTACTCATTGTACAGATAAGGAAGTCAAAGTCTAGAAGGATTAAGATTACTTGTCCAAAGTCTCATAAGGAAGTAAATCAGAAAGAATTTGAACCCCATTCCTCTGATTACAAAGTCAATGTTCTTCCCATTGAACTACCCTGTTAGTTTTCAATAATAAAGATTTTTCTGTACCATGTTATTTAAAGACATAACACTACTGAAAATTTCCTAAAACATTCTACTTGTGTCTCACTCTTCTTATAAAAAATCCCATGAGGTATATAGGAGAGAAGGGATTTTATGAGCATTTCCTTTTTATGAATAAAATGACCACAAGTCTGAGTAGCTAAAGCCTGGTAATCAGTCAGGAATTCAGGACTAGAATACCCATCTCCACAGTCTTCAGTGGTGCTGCTTTCTGCTTGAAATTTCATGGGAATCTTTATATGGAAATAACAAGACTTTATAAAAATGATTGTATATATTTGGTCTCTGTATATACAATAATGAAACAGTGGTGATCATATATATCAAAATTCTGGCTTCCAGATTTCCATGCTTTGAGCAGGTATTGGTTAAAAAACAGTTCTTTAAATTTGTGTTTATTTATATTTATATGTATGTATATACATGTATACATATATATACTCATACATATATATGTACACACATACAAATATATTTGAAGTTGGGAGGGGTGTAATTGTTAACCATGAGGCAAGATCTAAGCTTACTGAAAAATTCCAGGGTTTTCATGAGTGTTTGTTAATAATAATAAGGGGAGAGGACACCATAATCAACCCTTTCAACAGTGATTCTTTCACAAACATATGTAACTCATTCTTTTCCCTAAAGACTTAGGGTTGCAGAGATATTGCAAGAAATGTTAATGCTTCATTCAAACCACTAAAGCATGGGGGAAAGCTGTTAGAAACATGTTGGGCAATAATGATCTCCTTAGGCATGTTTTCTTTTTGGCTGAGAATTTTCTGTAAATTCAAAGGCTTAACTGCTATTGTAAGAGTATTAGCAAACTTATCTCATAGACTGTCACCTTAAAAAAGAAACTGACCTTTGAAAAGGGGGAAGTGTTCAATTGGGAAGTTTTAATTTCCTTCTATTGCACAAATTTAGTAAAAATAGATATGTGATGGGCCCAGATTGTACCCATTTGAAGTAATTTTCATCATTGCATTTGACTTATTTCCAATCTACTTAAAAAGTCACTTTGAGAAGGTATGTGTGGAATTCTAGCTTCTTAAATACATGGTTTTTACATCCAGCATTTATTTGACCCTTGAGGTCTGTTGTATGAGCACCCTTAGTGTGTGATTGCTTTCATTCACTATATACAAATTTCAAATGTATTTCAATTGAAGTACATAATTGATCTCAGAGATGTTAAATTGAAGACTTTGACCCACATTTAATAAAGTCGTGAAAAATCACTTTCATTTTTAGAAGTCACTCCCCCTTGGGGTGGCTAGGTGGTGCAGTGAATAGATCACCAGCCCTGGAGTCAGGAGGACCTGAGTTCAAATCCGGCCTCAGACACTTAATACAAAAACTAGCTGTGTGACCTTGGGCAAGTCAGTTTACCCCAATTGCCCTCCAAAAAGAAAAAAAAAAGTCACTCTCCCAGAAGTATATGAAAATTTCTCTTCCTAATTTCTGCTTACCTTTGAGAAGCTAATAAGCCTGAGTTATTGCATTAAAGTGTAGCTTAGGTGAATCTTTTCCTTTATCCCCTCCTCCCATCTGACTATTTTCTTGCTCTCTGTTGGTGGCTTTCTTTCTCCTTTGTTTCTTAGGTAGAAAAGCATGATTTGAGTGAGTCAGAAGCTAGGAGATAAGTAAATTGGCAAACTCATTACTCTGGATTATGTTGTAAAAGGTGGGGGATTAAAAAACAACTGTTCTGAAACTCAGCTGAGAAGTTGAAATTCAGCTTTTCCATTTCTGTGATTTCAAAACATTTTAGTTGAGGAAAATTATGTGAGCTGGGTTAAGTTTCTAATTTTGGGGTCTTTCTTATTTTTCCTCTTTAATTTGGTATGATTTAAAATGATAGAATCTTAGAAGGTAAAAGCTGGAAGGGGCTGTAAAAGTCCTTTAAGACAGAAGATGGACAGCGGCCTGGTCTAGAGTCAGGAAGACTTGAGTTCAAATGTGACTTCAGGTACTTATTAACTTTGTGATCCTGGGCAAGTCAAGTCACTTAACCCTGTTTGCCTTAGTTTCCTCATATGTAAAATGAGCTGGAGAAGGAAATGGTAAATCACTCCAGTATCTTTGCCCAAGAAAACCCCAAATGGGTTCAGGAAGAGTTGAACACAACTGAACAATACAGAAGTTATGTTTTTATGTTAGACTTCTTTGTCAGTCTGGTGAAACTTATGCACCCTTTCTGAGAAGAATGTTATTAAATGCATAAAATAAAATACTTATTATTACAAAGGAAAAGAATTATGTTGAAGTGCAGTCATCAGAATTTTTAAAACAAAAACAAGTTCACAGAGCCCAAATGAGGAAGCCTTGACACTTAGTTCACTGACCTTGTGACTTTAAAAATGTTTTTACTAGTCAAGTCTTAAGTGTTTTTCATATGTTAACATATATATTAAAAGGCACATAGATCTGCGAGGGAACTGAGTTCAATTAATTTATTTTACACACAAGGCAACTACAGCTCAGGATGATCCAGTAATTTGCCCAACATCAGGGCTTCTGATTTAGGCATCAGTGTTTTCCCTGTTGTATTGTGCCATCCAGGCCAGGAATTCTCGATCCTAATGGCCAGATTCTCTGGAACCAAGAGCAGTGTCATCCCCAGAAGCTAACTATCATTCTCAAGCCCTAGCATTTTGAGGGTAGGGTTCCATACAAACCCAGACCAAGAGGCAGCATCCTGTGACTAGACCAGCCTTGGAGGCCGAAAGGCTTAGATTCAAATACTTCCTCTGACACATGCTAGCAGTGTGACTCTAGGCAAGTGGGCTTAACCTCTCAGTGTTTCCAGGCAACTCTAGGAGACTGTAATTTGCAGACCTACATCAGTAGAAGGAGTTTTCACACAACAGGTTATATATACCAGTAAATCACAGGTCTGGATCAAAAGCAAGGTATATGTAATGTTCACACAAATTACTTAACCCATTCTAGCTCAGACTTTCCCTGACAATAAGGAATCAATCCACTAAGTATCCCTTAGTTGATATTTATAGGACAGCTACTGTGTAGTTGTCCAGTTGTGGGCACTGTGCCAGGTTCCATATGGAATGTAAAGACGTATGAGATATTTTCTATACTGTGTCTAAGAATGAAAGGTTCTTAGTCAACAAGCATTTTCAATATGAAATATTTTATTTTATTTTTTTCAAATAGCAGGTACAAACAATTTTTAACATGTTCTTTAAATTTTGAGTTCCATATTTTCTCCCCACGCACTCTCTCCTTGAGAAGGCAAGCAATTTTATGTAGACTATACATGTGTAGTCATGCAAAACGTATTTCCATGTTAGCCACATTGCGAAAGAAAACAGGCCAAAAAAGTGCCAAGAAAAGTAAAGTAAAAAAAAAAGCATGCTTCAGTCTGCATTCAGATTCCGTCAGTTCTTCTCTGGAGATGGTTTTCACTTTTAATTCATAAGACATTTGAAATTGTCTTGGGTCATTGTATTTCTGAGAATGGCTAAGTCACACAGATTCGTCACACAATGTTGCTGTCACTGTACCCTGCTGGCCTGGTTCTCACTTCACTTTGCATCAGTTCATGTAAGTCTTTCCAATCAACAAGCATTTCTTAAGCACCTGTTGTATGCCATGCACTATGCTAAGAAAGGCAAAAATACAGTCCCTGCTCTTAGGAAGTCCATAGCTGATGAAGAGACACCATGCAGATAATTATGTGCAAGCAAGGGGTCGCCATAGTCTCACAGGGAAGGCACAGTAAGGACTGGGAAAGACTTCTTGAAGGTTGAACTTCAAGGCAGGAAAAGGAGGTGAGGAGGGAGAGATTTCTAGGCTTAGGGGACAGCCAGTGAAAATGCACAAAGTGGGAAGGTGGAGAGTCATATCTGAGGATGGCAGTTCACTGCCACTGGAATAGCCCTGTACAAAGTGGGGAAGGGATGGTATTAAGATATATGAAAAGACCAGGTCATAATGGGATTTCAGAGCCAAACAGGATTTTATATTTGATCCTGGAGGTTATAGAAAGCTACTCTAGTTTATTGAGTAGGGTTGTGACATAGTTAGACCTGTAATTTAGGAAGATCTATTCTAAAACTGAGTCTAGGGACCGCTAGGTGGTGTAGTGAATAGGGAACAGGCCCTGGAGTCAGGGGAGGACCTGGGTTCAAATTCAGCCTCAAACACTTAACACTTACTAGCAATGTGACCTTGGGCAAGTCACTTAACCCCAATTGCCCTGTCTTCCCACCTCCAAGAAGACCAAAAAAAAAATTAATGGGAGAGTAGAGAGCCAGGTTGACTTTTGCTTGGTATTGCCCTGAGCTTAGTTTTGAGTTTTTCCTTTTTTAAACAAGGGTGGGGCCAGTATTTTAATTTCTTAACCGTTTCTGACTCAGAGACAGCTCCTTGGAAAAAGCTGCCAGTTATTTAATTGCCCATTAGTGTCTCTGTAGTCCTTGAATGTTTTTTCTATTTTTCCTTTCCATGCATACGTTTTTATCTCAGCCTAGAACCTTTCTCCATTATGTCTGATGCCCTGACCCCAGAGCACTGTCAAATGCTCAGTAAACATTTAGTATTAATGATTCAGACAGATTCCCTTGGCTTTTAAAATTTCATGTCTTTTTTTTTTAACCAAGCCAGTTTAAACAAAGAGTGTTTTCCCAGTATTTGTGATTAAAGAAGTTAGTATTCTTGGGACATCTATTATGGGAAGGTGTTTTGGATTTAGAGTTTGGCTTTTCACATTCTTGCCAAATTTTAGGTCTACTAACTTTAGTTCTTTCCAAATGTAGCCTCTGCCCTGCTTACAGATACTGTTTCATGGAAGATAGAACAACGCAGACATGTCTTTGGTGTTCTAACCAAGTTGTTCAGGAGTCTCCAAGCTCCTCCTCCCCTCGTACCTTCTTCAAGTGCACATAGACTACTGCCCTTTTATTTTCACCTTTAAAGGAAGTAATAGTTGAATAGAAACACAATTTGGGGGTTATTTGGTGCCTTTTCCTGTGTGAAAAGAATTACATGGGTGTAGGCAGCAACCGTGTCATAGTAAAACACGGGACAAGAGTGTCCCTGCCATCATCTATGTACATGACCTTAGGCAAGATGGAGCCTCAGTTTACTCATCTGTTAAATGAATATGTTAGACTTTTCCACTTGAAAAGCTTTATGTTTCTTTGAGGTTTGACAATTTAAAGGATTAGCTTTTTGGTGAAATAGTCCAGCCTAAGGGAATGATCCACCCTGGAAATGACATAGATAGAATCTGGAATTACTTTTTTTCCTAGAGGGACTCATGTCAAGTAGGAGCAAGGAAATAGAAGGCAAGTAGGGACAAGAAATAGTAAATTTAGAGCAGAGATTAGCTGGTAGGTTATAAATGCCTTATATGATTGTGAAATAATGGAACTGAGTGCTCAGACCCGGATCTTAGAAGCCATCTAGTCCAACGACTACAGATGAGGAAACTGGGGCCCAGGAGATGAAGGGACTTCCTCAAGGTTCCACATGCAATAAGTGTCAGAAGTGGGCCCCTGGGAACCCAGGTCCTGGTCTGGTCCCTGGCTGATTTATGCATTCTCAGCTTTGAAACCAAATTTGAAGTGTGTGTGTGTGTGTGTGTGTGTGTGTGTGTGTGTGTTTAAGGAAGTCGTGAAGTTAAGAATCTGTAAAAATTCATTATCTTGAATCTAAGAGAAAGACTTCAGAGTATTCATGATAGGGAGTTGGAGATGGAGGCAATATCTTTTCTCCTTGCCTCATTTGTTGGTATTCTAAGGAAGTCATAGTTCATGCCAGGTCCACTACCCTCTTCGAATACACACATTCTAGGCAAACATTCCTATGGTAACATGCCTCAACACCTTTGGGGTTTCAAGTAGCTTCTCATGTGTTATGAGTAACAACATGCCGGGCAAATAGCAAAAATGAATTTATTATACCTACCAGATTGGCTGAAATAATTGAAGGGGAAAGCAACTGATGTTGGAGGGTATGTGGTAAAACTGGGACACTAATTCAGTGTTGGTGGAACTGTGAACAGACCCAGACATTTTGAAGAGCAACCTGGAATTATGCCCAAAGTTATTCAACTGCCTATACCCTTTGACCCAGCAATACCACTAATAGGTCTGTTTTCAAAGATGATTAGGGAAAAAGGAAAAGAACCTAAATGTTCTAAAATATTTATAGCAGCTCTTTGTGGTGGCAAAGAACTGGAAATTAGGGGGATGCCCATCAATAGGGGAATGGCTGAACAAGTTGTGGTATATGATTGTGATGAAATACTACTGTGCTACGAGAAATGAGGAGCTCATGGATATAATTGATATATTTGCAAACATTGATATACTTGCACGAAATAATGAAGAACCAAGAGAACATTGCATACAGTAATAGCAATATATAATTTTTTTATTTTAAATTTTATTTATTTACTTACTTTTAGTGTAGGGCATTCAGTTGCACAAGCTTTTGAATTACAAATTTTCTCCCCCTCCCCCCAAGGCAGTATACAATCGGATATAGGTTAGCAATGTTGTTTTAAAAACAACTTTGAGCATCTGTCATTTTGACTATTATAAATAAATACTCTACTACAAAGGACCTCTGAAGGAAGATGCTTTCTGCATCCAAAGAAAGAGCTGATAAATAAAAGTCTATACAGAATAAATTTACATATTTATACATACTTGTGTCTAATGGTAGCCATCAGGGGAGGGGGAAAAGAAAAAAATATTACATGATAACTTTTTATTATATATTTAAAAGTAATAGCAAGTTGTATATAACGGATTTGCCGTTTTATATGCAAACATCTTTTTTCATTCTGTTATATTATGGAAGTACTTGTTTTATTTCATAAATTTTTAAAAAATGAATAAATTTTTAAGTGAATTTATCTTTATCCTAAGAAGGGAGCAAATAGCTAATTATTTTTGAAGGACAGTAATAAATTTTTGTTACCTCTTAGAATATTACTACTGCTATATGCTGTCACTGGTTTATAAGGACCTTGGAATGTGGTCTAGCATAATCTCCTCCAAAATAGTGTGCAAAGAACAGAAGTCAGCAAGTTTGGCCATTGTAATTATATACTAAAACCTTCAGTCCTCTTAAATTTAATTTGAAATAACAAAGTTAGTTTTGCTGCCCCCAGGGCTCATAAGGAGCTTAAGCTGTAGCTTGAGTCAGTACTAATAAGCATTCTTCTGTTCAGAGCCTTACTATCTATCCAGATGTTTTTGCACTTTTCCCATCCTTTGTCTTTCATTGGGAAGATCGTCTTATTAACTGCTGCTCCATGGTCTCCTCCCTTTGGCAGCAGTTTCTGTTCCAGTCCCTTCTCAGTGCATTTGCTGCCTTCATTCACAAGGCGTATTGATTGATCATCAGAGAGCTGGCCTCACCTTTAAGTAGTCATCATAAAGAGGTATCGTTCCTATCTATTCTACTACTGTAAAACACAGGATTATTTTTCTAAAGCTGGAATGGCTCTCAGAAGCCATCTAGTGCAGTTCTCTCATTTTACAGATCAGGACACTGAGGCACAGGAAAGTCCAGTGACTTAGTCAAGGTCCCACAGGGAGCAGATACCAAAGATTCTCCTGTTTCTAGAGCCACTTCTTCTCCTATTGCCTTGGTGTTCCAATATGAGACAGAAGCACCACTTAGCTTTCATTGCTTTCCTTTTTTAAAATTAAAAAAAATTTGGTTGGTGTTTGTTGAATAAAGTCTCAAACATTGTCACGTATTACATAGTATTAAGCAATTTAAATTGTTTAAGTTTATCACAGATTACAGTTTACACACTAAGTAGACCCCTCCTGTGGTGTATCCCACCTCCACTCCCACCCCCATCACCTCTTGAAGGATTTTTTTTTCCTTTTGTCTAACAAACATTCATTTTAAAGTTGTGGTTTATTATTATGACTAGGTCCTGTAGTGCAAATAACATATCCCACATATTCAAGTTCTACTATTCTAAGTTATAATTATGTAAAATATGGTCATTGGTTTCAGTCCCATAGATATGTACAGGCTGAGTTTGTTGATAACTTTTGTAAAAGGTGGTGGAATGGGATGTATTCTTCTCTTCAAAGGAAAGGTGATGACAAAGCACTCCATAGACAGAGTCATATTGAAAGGAGGTCTGAAAGAACTTCCACTCCGTTCCCTTTCCTCCACGCAGAAATGCAGCTTTATGTGTCCCAGACAGAGTTTGTTGACAACTCTTTTAAAAGGTGGTAGAATGGCATGTCAGTTCTCTTTTTCAAAGAAAAAATAATGGCAAATCACTGCATTGATAGTTAAAATGATCTCTCCAAAAAAATGATTCAAATTCAACAATAAACATTTGCCAGCTAACTAATATGTCTAATATGCTGTCCTAAGTGCTAGGAATAATACACAGAACAAAATTACAAAGTGCCTAACCTGAAGAAACTTGCTATCTTTTTTTTTTTTTTGGCTTTTTGGAGGGCAATTGGGGTTAAGTAACTTGCCCAAAGTCACACGGCTAGGTTTTTGTTTGTGTGTGTTAAGTGTCTGAGGCTGGATCCAAACTCAGGTCCTTCTGACTGCAGGGCCGATGCTCTACTCACTGTGCCACGTAGCCGACCCTAGAAGCTTACTATCTTGTTGGTAGAAAAGATATACTCAAAATCTGTTCATAGAAATTGCAGTGTTTGCTAGGGAGGTCAATCAAACAGAAATATAAGAGATTAGAAGGAAGGCTGTTGGGGAGTACAAGACATCATAAACAAGCCAGCATTTGAAAAATATTTTGCTAGCTTGAGTTATGGAGATAGTTTATTCAAATCTTAGAGAAATCTCTACACTCTTTTAAAAAAATGCATAACATTTTATTTTTTTTCTCCAATTACATGCTAAAACAATTTTGTAGTGGTTGAGTTTTGTTTTGAGTTCTAAATTCTATCTTTCCTTTCCTCCCTCCTCCCTGTGACAGTTAAGCAGTCAGATGTAGGTTATATATGTGTAGTCATTCTACCTCTCTTAATGTCTGTAGTAAATTACTTTGAAAGATTAAACTTTGTGTTTAAGAATTATCCCCAATTCTAGCATTTAATATATATATATTTCTCTTGAGGATTAACTTTCTTTTCCTTTCAAATGTATTCATCCTCTTTCACCAACTGCTTGAATGACCAGATCCAAAAAGTAGTTATTAACAGATCACTGTCAGCTGGGAGGGGTGAGTCTCTGGTGGAGGCTCAGGAATCTGTCTCTGGGGCTCTGATGTTCAACATTTCCATCAACAACTTAGAAGAAAGCGTCAGTGGTGTGCTTAATAAATTTGCAGAAAAGAAGTTGGGTGGTGTAGCTAATGTATTAAATAATACAATCTGGATCCAAAAAGATCTCAACAAGGTAGGGCAAACTGATAGGATGAAATGTGACTTGGCAATGCAGTTAAACTCTCTGAGACTCAGTTTTTTCATCCATAAAATGAGGGGATTTGGTTTACATGACCTCTGGGGTCCCTTCCAGATCTAAAGCTGGGACCTTATGATTCATGGTCCATACAAACAGGTATGATGTTCCTTCTGGGTGAACTGAATATGAATTCCTCATTTTTATTCATATACCATCCCTGATATTGGTCTATTTTAGTTAACATGGTGTGTTTAAAGGGTTTAGTCTCTTGCTTAAAATTGTGAAGTCAAATATTGGCCTCAGTCTTAAATGAATGATGAACACAGTGGATTTTCCCCTCAGTATACATACGTACTCTTTTATTCATTCATTCTTTTTTTTGTTTGGTATTTTTCCCCAATTACATGTAAAAACAGTTTTAAAAATTTGTTTTAAAACTGTGAGTTCTGAATTCTCTTCCTTCTTCCTTCCCCAACCCCCTCGTTGAGAAAGCAAGCAATTCAATATGTTATACATGTGTAGTCATGCAAAACATATTTTATATTAGTCATGTTATGAAAGAAAACATAAACATTTTTAGGAAAAATAAAATAAAATAAGTGTGTTTTGATCTGTATTCAGATGCCATCAGTTGTTTCTCTGGGGATGGATAGCATTTTTCATCATAAGTCTTTCAGAGTTGTCTTGGATCATTGTATTGCTAAGAACAGCTAAGTCATTCACAGCTGATTATCTTACAATATTGCTGTTACTTTATACAGTTTCTTAAGCCTTTCTGGGTTTTTCTGAGAGCATCCTGCTCATCCTTATAGCACAGTAATATTTCATCACAAGCACTTACACAGTTTATTCAGCATTCCCCAGTTTATCAGCATCCCCTCAATTTCCAGTTCTTTGCTACCAGAAAAGAACTGCTATAAATATTTTTGTACAATAGGTCCTTTTCCTTTTTCCTTTTTTATCTCTTTTGGGATACAGACCTAGTAGAGGTATTGCTAAGTCTAAGGGTATGCATGGTTTTATAGCCCTTTGGGCATAGTTTCAAATTGCTCTATAAAATGGTTGAATTAGTTTATAACTCCACCTACATTTTTTCATTCCTTTAGTTTTGTTTTATTGTTTCTTGATTTCTCATAAATTCATTAGCTTTCATTTGTTCAATTCTTTTTCTTAAGAAATTTCTTCAGGGGTGACTAGGTGGCTCAGTGAGTAAGAGTGCCGGCCTCGGAGTTGGGATGACCCGAGATCGAATCTGGCCTCAGAAAATGAGCACCCACGCATAAAATAATGACTAGCCGTGTAACCTTGAGCAAGTTACTTAACCCCAATTGCTTTAAAAAAAAAAAAGAAAGAAAGAAGTTTCTTCAGAATTGTACTGCTTTTTCCATTTGGCCAAATCCACTTTTTAAGGAGTCTTTTCTTCAGTGAACTTTTGTGGCTCTTTTTTTCTATTTGACTAATTCTGCTTTTTTAAGGCATTATTCTCCTCGTTGGCTTTTTGTACCTCTTTTGCCGTTTGGCTTAGTCTGTTTTTTAAGGTGTGATTTTCTTCAGTATTGTGTGTGTGTGTGTGTGTGTGTGTGTGTGTGCGTGCGTGCGTGTGTCTGCTTTACTGAGTTGTTGACTCTTCCTTTATCTCTCTTACGTGGTTTTCAAAATCCTTTTTAGAACTTCCATAAACGAAGAGCAATTCAGATTTTTCTTGGAGGCTTTGGACGTAGGAGCTTTGCCTTTGTTATCTTCTGAGTGTTTATTTTGACTTTCCTCCATAGTAACTTTCTATGGTCAGAATTTTTTTCCTGTTGTTTGTTTGTCTTTTTGGTCTATTTCTTGACCTTTAACTCTTTGTTAAAGGTGGGGCTTTCCTTCCAGGGTGAAGGGTGCACCTGTCCCAACCTTCAAGCTTTTTGTACAGCTGTTTTCAGAGATACCTTTAGAGATCTCTAAGTTTTCATTCCTTCCAAGGTAGTATGATCCAAGCAGAAGTGTTTTGTTACTCTCCTGGCATGTGCTCTGGTCTCTGAGTGACCACAAGCACTCTTTTCTGCCCTGGAGCTCTGAGGAGGGTTCCCACTTCCCTTTGGCCACACGTTCTGGTATGCCAGTGCTCTTTCTCCCCCTGGGACTGTCATCCAGGACTGCAACTCATATAGGAATATGGGCAAAGCAACAGAGTCCTACCGCCAGTGCCCCAAAGAGACCCTTGTGATCTCCTTCTGACCAGTTGTTTGACCCATTAACTATCTGTGGACTGAGAGCTCTGGAGGCAGCCACTGTAATTGCTGATTCAGTGGTTCCCAAGGCCTGCTTCTGGTTTGCTGGGGCCAGGCTACATTGGCGGGACCTGTGCTAGACTGTGCCCCACTCACATCCTGTTGCGATAGACTTTTCCTGCTAACCTTCAAAGTTGTCTTTAGTTGGAAAATTATTTCACCCTGTCTTTTTGTGGGTTCTGCCACTCCAGGAATTGTTTTATGGTGTTATTTTAAGGTTCAGAGGGGTTTTAGGTAAAACTCAGGCAAGGGGCTGCCTTTTCTCCACCATCTTGGCTCTGCCTCCTCTACATACATATTCTTAAAAAGCTTAACTAGTTTCTTCTTGCATATACCCTTTTATTGGGAGTATAAACAGAAAGCTTTTTGAAAACAACAACTACTTCAGTCCATTAAAGGAATCTAATTTGGGAAGTAAGGATTGGATTAAAGACCTCATATTTTCTTTCTTTCTTCTTATCTCACTCCCAGAAATGCTTTTTGCATGCTATAGTAAAAATGTATATGTTTGAGACCTTTAATAAAGTTATATAGTAGTCTGCAAGTGGACAGTTTCAAAATGTGACTCACATTTCCCCTTTAAGCTATTTTTACTGAATTGATCCTTTACATTTGGATATGTAATCACTTATTTCATCAATCATTATTTCATTGCACTGAGTACTCTTTGATTTTTCTCTATTCAAATGTAACCTTTTATGGGAAAATTTATTTTGAAATATTTCTGTAAATTGGTGTTAGAAAAATTCTCGCCCATTTGACATATTCCAGTCTATAAAGTATTTAACAAAAGAGTTAATGCTTTCACTGAACTCTTAAAAGCACTTCAACTGTGGGAAATATTGGCAGTGTTTATTTGATTTCCAGGAATGTAAACAGTTTTTTAGATTAGTTCCCATATATGCGTTAGGGGACTGGAAATAACTTATGGCCTACCCCAAAATTATGTTCAGAGGAGTAACCTTTCCTTTGTTCCCAAGAATAGATTTAATCTTAAATCAGAGTTCAGTCCCACATATTTGTAGTCTTCAAGACTTAATGCATGCTTCCTGATAAAATTACCTCATGTTCACTTAACCATATACATACAGTATCCTTCCAATAGAATGTAAGCACTTTGAGGGTAGACACAATCTCGTTTTGTTCTTCCTATCTCTAGTGCCTTGCATATAGTGAGTGCTTAATATTTTTTGAATTATAATCAATTTCATGCTGAGCATGTTTTTCACAATCAGTTTTAACCTTTATAGAATCTTAGATTGAGAAGCAATTTCAGAGATCATCTGGTTCAATACTGTTGTTGCAGAGGCTTGATCTGAGATGGGGCAAGATTCCTGCCTTCCCCTCTCCAAAAGAAAAGAAAAAAGAAATACCTGACTATAAAGCAGCTGATATATATGAGTAAGACCCTGTGGCTCTGCTCTGGATCCTGCTCCCTGGTCATTCATCATGATGGTGATGGTGGTGGTGATAGCAGACATTTATATAACTCTTTGAAGGTTACAAAGTACGTTTCATGTATTATTACCTCGTTTGATCTTCACAGTAACCCCAGGAGGTAAGGTCTATTATTATTCTCATTTTACATATAGGAAACTGAGGCAGAGGGAAATAATTAAGTGACATGTCCACACAGCTCGTAAGTCTGAGGCAGGATTTGAATTCATGTGGTCCTGACTCCACATTCAACTCTCTATCCATTGTGTCACCCACATGCCTCTGCTAGAGCTTGGGTCCTACCTCACTCACTGTTTTCTTTCTTTTTTCTTTTTTTTCCAATGTTTTCTTTATCTCCTTTTTTCAGGGCCTTCTTTCAGTGATTACCTAGGTCATAGGGGTGAGGAGCCTATGGCCCCAAGGCCACATGTTTGGATTCAGTCAAAGACCCTAGAGGGCCATATGTGGCCTCAAGGCTGAAGGTTCCCCAGCCCTGATCTAGGACAATTCTCAGAAGTTAAGTGAGGTAGCCAGAGTCACATAGACTGTGGCACAACCAGGTTTCTACATGACTAGTCAGTTGCTTTTCAAATGGGACAGAAAAAGGGGGGGGAAGTTGCAAAATAAGGATTATTAACTAAAATCATAATTAAGTGATTTGGGGGGCACATGTCCTGGGTTCTGACTGACACTAGCTCTCTTATGTTCTGCTTGTGTGGCCTTAAGCAAGTCTCTTGATGTCTCTATCTATGAAATGAAAGAAGTTGAGTAAGATGACCTCTGACAGTCTTGCTCGCTCTTAAATCTATGATCCTGTGAAATTTTGGGTGGTCTAAGGAAGGCAAGGGTTGTCCAACCCCTTGGAAGTGAATATTATGATATTATTCATGGTTTCCCCTTATTTCCCCTCAGTACTATCCCATTTACCCTGTTTGTCCCCTGTCTCAATCCCCCCTCCCCCCCAGCCTACAAAAGTAGTAATCTCATCAACGTTAACATTACTGGAGAGCACATGTCCATCAGTTATTTGTCCAGTGATTTCAATCATTATTTCCTTTGACTTCTTCCTCCTCCCCCCACCCCTCCCACTGCCTTAGATGTGCTGTCTTTCCTGATTAGACTGTAAACACCTTGAGGGCATGGGGTCTTGCTTGTTTATGTTCCTAGTGCCTACTCTGCCTGGCACATACTTGATCATTTTTATATGTTTCTATGGTGTTTTTCAGTGCTGATTTAAGTACAGAACAACCTGGGCAGGGGTGGATTTCTGTTGCTCTGGGACTTAGAGTGATCTGTACAAAATTAAATGAAAGCCAGGGCAAGAAGACAGGAAAGATATGATTTATGCCAAGTCCCAGGGTTTCCAGAACAGAGAGTCATAGGGCCAAGGTCCTTATCCTGGCTAGATTAAGTCTCAGGGCAGGCAACTACTAAGGGCAGTGTTCAGTATGGGGGGAAAGGGAATAAAAACAGGGTATTCTTAATTTTTTTTTTTTTTTTTTGCTTTTTGGAGGGGGGGAAGGCAGGGTAATTGGGGTTAAGTGACTTGCCCAAAGGTCACATGGCTAGTACATGTTAAGTGTCTGAGGTCAAATTTGAACTCAGGTCCTCCTTGACTCCCAAACAGGTGCTCTATTCACTGAGCCACCTAGCCACCCCTTTAAAAAAATTTTTAAAGCATGGTATTCTTTTACCAGTTACCCCATCAATATCCTCTCCTTCCCTGACTAGTAGGGATCACCCAATTACTTGAAGATAAATTATTTTCCTTGTTGAAGGTTAAAATATATTTCTAATCTGGGAGAGGAGCCACGTGTAAGAGACAATGGAGAGCAAAGACATTCTTTCATAGAAGGGAGAGGCAGGCTCTTACCAAACGGGACTCCCTCAAGCAGAGCATAAAAACCGTGGACCGAAGAGGGATCACAAATCTGTTTACTATGGAGATGACAAGTGGTAAAGGGGCCTTTATGAAAGTTTTGCTTGATGATCCAGGATTTAAACTTAGTTATTAGTTCAAAGTACTGTGAAGTCCCGGAATATTAGAGCTATTTGGATGTGGGCATGAGTCTTAAGAAAATACCCCACAATCAAATATAAATAACTTTTTTTATTTATCTACTATTTCAAATTATTTGTGTCACCCTTCCATTCTGTAATTAGTGTGAGTGATCAGAAATTGACAATAAATTGAAGAGACATTTAAGCAGTTAGATTGATGTATCTGAGGGAATTCAGTGCAATATAGTATTTTTTTTTTAATTCCAGGATGATGATAATGGTCTAGAATATTGACTTAAGGAAAGGTTTTCTTCCTTCTCTCTCTTTAAGACTTTGGCATTTGCTGCCTCTTTAGATTATGGGCTGCCAAGAAAACAAAGCCCTACAGAATTTACTTAGTCTGAGAAAGGCATAGAAAAGGTACACAAGCCAAGACATGTTGATAGCTATAGTAAGTGGTTGTTTTGATTTCTGGTTTCTTTTAGGCCATGAAATTTTAGGTACCTTTCAGAGGTGATGGCTTGGCAAGCATCGATAAGGAGAGTTGTTTTGGTTATTGAACATGGCAGAAAAGAATGTAAAGATGTTGACACTTGTGAAAAATGTACTCAGTTCCTGGAAACCAAAGCAGAGATGAGAGGAGATAGTGAGTATGGCTCTCAGAAAATGAAGAGGCTTTTTTATCCAGCCATAGAGGAAAAGTGGTTCCTGAAGGTATTTTATTTAGAGAAACTACCACAGAGGTCAACAATAAGTCAACAGGCATTTATCAAGCCTTTGCTATATGCCAGGCCTCTGCAAAGCCCTGAGGTATGGAAAAAAGGTAAAAACAGTTTCTGACCTCAAGGAGGAGACAGCATGGAAAGAGCTACTAGGTAAGAACAAGATAAATAAATGTAAGCTGGAGGAATTAGTATGAAGGGATGGAGGTGGAGGGAAGGGAGTTGTGACCTTGGGCAAGTTACTTAACCCCAATTGCCCTCCAAAAAAGCAAAAAAAAAAAAAAAAAGAGAGAGAGAGAGTGCAAAGGTAGAAATGATCAGGATGTGGCAACAGATTGGATAGAGAAGAGTGAGAATGAGGAGTCGAGGATGATTCCAGAAGAGGTGCTAGAGAAAAATAAGAGAGAGCTTGGATTTCAAGTGGGAGTCTGTGGTGCCATGAAGCTCATTGGCTCCTCATCCGTGTGCTAACTGGTACAGAGGATGCCTGACAGTCCCCTCTCTAGCCTCTCTCCATTCCCACCTCTCTCCCAGAAATGCCTTCACTGACTTACGTTTAATGTTATGCCCTCAGCATTTTTAGAGAATCAATAAGAATTGTCCATTTGAGTAATATTTCCATGCCTTTTAAAAAGCCTGTGTTGGAGATGTTATCTGCTGCATTACCCAGAGTATTTTATGCAGGGACCTGTGTGATAAATCCCCACTATGTTTCATTTCCAGAGGAAAAAAATTGTGCTTATCAATGTGGACACTATCAGACAATGAATACTATGTAACCCATTCATTTCCCTTGTTACTGTAGCAGCCAAGAACCTTGGAACCAAATTTAGCACCCACTGGTAGTAATTCATTTATCTCAAATATCTCTTAACTCCAACCCTTATTCCCCTGTGGTCTTTGTTTGTTTTATCCTTTAATTGTTCTATTTTAAATTTGGTAATGCAAGTAGAATATAAGCAAAAGTAATAGTAAACAAAGGATTAGAATCTTAAATATGACTGATGAATGTGAATGGAATGGAAAGGTACTTGTTTTAGACATGGGGAAGTAAGAAATGACATTGACCTTATTCAAACGCTGGAGATTGACCTTTTTAAAGGTTTTGGCCTTTAAGCACTATTGAAAAAGAGAAACAAAAGAGGGTGGATGAGTGACTAGGGTGAGGGAAAGCAAGTTTAGGTCCATAGGTAGGTGGGGGTGGTGGTGGGAGTGGTAGTAATAGTAGTAGTAGTAGTAGTAGTAGATTTATATAGCACTTATTATGTGCCAGACACTGTATTAAACTCTTTATAATCATTATTCCATTTGAGCCTTACAAAAACCTTGGAGATAGATGCTAGTACCCTTATTTTACAGTTGAGGAAACTGAGGCAAACAGCACTTAAGTGACTTGTCCAGTATCACACAGTTAATAAGTGTCTGAGCCTGCTTTTGAACTCGGATCTTCTACCTAGATGCCTATACAAAATCCACTCATTGTTGGAGATTCGCTTCCATAGCAATAAGATGTATTACATATTGGGGATAGAGAAACTGAATGAATGTGATTGATTTCAGGGAACAGTTTCAAAGGGGAAGCAATTAGTTCAGATTAGCAAAGAATATAAGAAAGAGATGCCAAAGTATAAGTGAAATCAGACAACTCAGAAATGAGGGATATATATCCATTTAGATAGCAATATTTGAAAAATATTTAATCTGATTTCTTTGTGTTTGTGGAATACTTTTTCTTGTAAAGAAAAAAAAATAGCACTGAAATTTGTGGGTAAAAAGTCTTGGAAATGTGTATGTATATAGCAATAGAAGGAACTTAATAGATCTCTGGTTCCATCTGCTGGAATAAAAAAAGAAAATACTCATTCCTTCTTATCAAAAGCTTTCTAAAGAGCTTTTTTGCTTTCAGGAGTAGATTTAAAAAAAAATGCATTCGTATCTTTTATCTTTACACTACCTTCATTTCCAAGTATATTCCTCCCCCCAAAACACACACATACATCTCTACCAAGAAAGCCTTCCCTTGTAACAAAAAATAAAAGAGAAAGAAAGGGATAAAATAGTTGAGCAAAATTAACCATCAACCTATTCTGACAGCAAATTTATGCATTATTTCACATACCCTACTCCATCATCAGGGAGAGAAAAATACATTTTCTCATCATTTCTTCTGACCAAGGTCAGTTTTAGTCATTATAATTGCACAGTCTTCAGTTTCCTGATTTGTTGTTTTTTTTTTATTGTTCTTCCAGTTTACTTTGCTGTAATCAATGTGTATTGTTTTCCTGGCCCTGATTCTTTTGCTCTGAATTAATTTATATGTCTTTCCATGTTGTTGTTGTTCATTTGTTTCAGTCATGTCCAGCTCTTTGTGACTCATTCCTTGGCAGAGATACTGGAGTAGTTTGCCATTTCTTTCTCCAGCTCATTTTACAATTGAGGAAACTGAGACTAAGGTGACCTTCACAGAATCACAGTGCTAATAAATGCCTGAGTTTGGATCTGAACTCAGGTCCTTCTGACTGCAGGGCTGGCATTCTATCCTGTACCACGTAGTTGCCATAAGTCTTCCCATAGCAGTCAGGGTTTTTAGGAGAATTCTTTTTTTTTTTTTTTGCACTCTAGATTCTTTCTTCATATGACCTATGCACTTATTGAGATTTTAGCTAAAGGAACAAATTCGGAAACTTTCCTCGAGAGAGAATTCCATATCCTGGAGGCTGCCACTTGGAATGTTGTAGCCCTGCTTTGTTTCTTCCTGGAGGGAGAGAGACTGACTGCCTGCCAACTATTTATGAATGGCTGTGGATCCTAGGGCTGATCCCCAGAGAGCCTACAGCTCTCCCACACATAACTTTTTAGCTCCAACTTCCTACTATAAGTTCTTCCCCGCCCATCACTCTGCATCCCCCTTCCAAAAGAGGGAACACACACACACACACACACACACACACACACACCCTTGAGCACAAAAGCACACACATGTCAGTTTTCCAGTTCTTCTGTAGCTGGTTTGATTATTATGTGAGAAATCTAAACCATTCCTTTGTAGCTAGACTTTAGAATGGAATGAAAGAGCAGCATGTGTGGTCTGTTTTTTTGCAGATGATAATTATGTCCTGGTCATCATTCTCATAAAATATTAGAGCTGGAAGGGGTCCCACAAATTATATCATCTGCCCCCATCCCCTAATTCTGTGGGCAAAATTGAGGCCCAAATGAGTGAAGTGACTTACCCAAGGTGATAGTGACAAGCAGAAGTAGAATTTGGATCTCCTTACTCCCAGTTTTAATGTTCTACCACATATTCTGTGCTGAAAACAAAACAAAACTCAGAGAACCCAAGTTCTAACCTTGGCTCTGCTACTAATGCTACCATTTTTCATCTTTGAGACCAATTTCCTTGTATACAGAATAAAACGGGACAGCTAGGTGACACAGTGGATAGAGTACCAGTGCTGGAGTCAGGTCCAGACATTTCCTAGCTGTGTGACCCTGGACAAGTCATTTAACCCTGTATGTCTCAGTTTCCTCACCTGTAAAATGAGCTAGAGAAGGAAATAGCAAACCACTCCAGGATCTTGGCCAAGAAAACCACAAATGAGATCACGTAGAATGGGACTTGACTAAGCAACAACACACACACATACACATGCACACACACGTACAGAGGTACGAAAAGTTTCATTCCATGAAAGTTCAGTGATTTGCCCAACAGGATATGTAGCATTACAGATGTTAAATGCTCAGGTAGTACTCATCTGCATGACCTCTGAAGTTTGATCATTTCCAGAGTTCTAGGATCCCAGAATAGCTTTTTGAGTCACTTTCTGTAGCATTTGGAATTGTGGTTTTTTGTTTTTTTTTGGGGGGGGGGCGGGGTTGACGATCCCTTTTCTTACTTGCACACATCCTGGCTGTCGCTTAAACTCTCAGTGCTTTACACAACTCTTTCAAAATGTAAGTTATAGAGAAGGTTCTGGCCTGCATTTGTACTGGGATTTTTCTCATGAGATTTCCTTGTATTAATGGAAGCACCCATACTCACTCTATTCCTATCCCTCTTAGCAGTAACTTGGTTTGCTTGTACGTTTCTTGATCTTAGAATATTCAAAATAATTTGTGAGATTCCAGAATAAAGTAGCCTAGCTGCAGAAATGACTAAAATAGTATAGAATCTAGGTGTATGCCCATTCTCTTCTAGTGGGAAACAGAACCATTTTTACCCAGGTATGTTAGTGTATCTCTCTGACAAAGGGAGGTGGAGCTGGGAGATTC
This sequence comes from Gymnobelideus leadbeateri, assembly GCA_011680675.1. Taxonomy (NCBI): domain Eukaryota; kingdom Metazoa; phylum Chordata; class Mammalia; order Diprotodontia; family Petauridae; genus Gymnobelideus; species Gymnobelideus leadbeateri. Next base: position 129,199 of record WOXC01000248.1, read on the forward strand.
GACTTCTGGGAGTCAAGAAGGCAGAATATGCAGTAAATTGCTGTAAGTCTCCCATATTTATCTCCAAACAACCATAAAATAGCATCCCAAAACAAATCCTGAAACAACAGAACCAGCAAAAAGATGGGGGTGAAAAATCTTTTAGCCTAAGAAACTTGGAAAATTGATAGAAAAGGTCCCTCTCACTCAGGTGAAAAGGGAATGCATTCCAGGACAGAAGTGTCCCAGCAAGTCAGTAACATGCCCCCACTCAGCAAGCCAGGGGTCTCAGGGAGATCCTGAGCCACATTGTGGTGGAGCAGGCAAAAGCCAACACCAGGACCCCCACATGCCTTAGCATAGTCTGGGGAACCAGTATACTGCGGCTCAGAGAACCACTACATGCTTCAGTGTAGCCCTGGATAAAACAGGCATCCTACAGCATGACAAGAAAGCAGGCCAGACCTCCATGTGCTTCAGAGTAGCCTTGGGGAAACACAGAAACATCCCACAGGGCCTCAACACACACTAGACAACAAAATTAGCACCCCAGCTCAACACCAGGTAAACTGCCAGACCCCCAGACTCTCTGGCAGTACCAACTATCTCCCACCCCAACCCCTTAGCACAGCATCAGACAGGAGGGTCTCTCCAGGGCCTCAGGGTAACATCAGTGCAACATCAAGTAAACAGTCAGGGCCTGCAACCAACCAGAGACAGTGCCCCTTCCACTCTGGGTGCAGAGCTCAAATGTAAAAGAAAGGAAAAAGGCCAAGGGGGGAAAAATGAGCAAACAACAGAATCTCACCATAGAAAGTTATTATGATGATGGGGAAGACCAAGATATAGACTCAAAAGAGGACAACAGTTTCAAAACACCTATGGGCAAAAAACCACAAAGAAAAATGGGAAGTGGTTTCAAGCCCAGTAAGAACTCAAAGAAGAGCTCAAAAAGGAGGTTAACAAGCATGTAAGAGGGGGTGGAGCCAAGATGGTGGCATAGAAGCAGGAAAACTCCCTGAGCTCCCTCCATAACCACCTCAAATACCTATAAAATACGACTCTAAACAAACTTGAGAGCTACAGAACCCACAAAGTGACAGAAAGAAACAAATCTCCTGCTGAAGACAGTCCGGCAAGAAGGGTCCATCGCAGCCTGCTGGGAGCAGAGCCCAACCCCATGTGAGCCCACAGTTTTATCCCCAGGGCGCCTTGACCAGCCATGGTTGGAGGGACTCTGGGAGAGTGAATCACCAGCAACTGTGGCGTTTTCCAGAATTATCAACCCATAAATGCCAAAGACAAAGTGAGAGGTCAGTGTGGACTTTGGGAACAGGGGGTTTGGGAGTGCCGTCTGGCCACTGCCCCCAGAGGGAGAAGTGACTGAGGCGCATGCTTGCTTCAGAGCTCGTGGCCTGCAGATTGTAGGGGGACCAAGCCACTAGTCTGAGGGGTAACTGCTCTTGCTTTAACCTGCTTGCATCTGGATTCCTATCTAGGGTGGAGGTCCTGGGGTATGTGACCAGGTGCCAGAGCTGGTGGAGGCTTCAGAAAGGACAGCCAACTAATCGCTCTGGCAGCTGAGAAAACCCCAGTGATTTGTAACAAAGCTCTCCTCTCTGGAAGCAGAGTTCTACTGTGGCAAAAAGCTCAAAAGCCAAGTAATCAAGTGGCAACATGAGCAAGCAAAGGAAGCAAAGCAAGCAAAGGAAGCAAAGCAAGCACAGCAGTCAAACCTTAGATTCCTATTTTGGGGACAAAAAGGATCAAAGCATGGAACAGGAAGAAGACAATGAAGTCAGAACTCCTGCACCAAAAGCTTCCAAGAAAAATACGAGCTGGTTACAGGCCATAGAGGAGCTTTAAAAGGATTTTGAAAACCTAATAAGAGAAGTGGAGAAAGAATTGGGAAGAGAAATGATAATGACACAAGAAAATCATGAAAAGTAAGTCAACAACCTGACTGAAGAAAATAACACCTTAAAAAATAGACTGGGGGGGGGGGGAGGCGGCTAGGTGGCGCAGTAAGTAGAGCGTCGGCCCTGGAGACAGAAGGACCTGAGTTCAGATCCGGCCTCAGACACTTAATGCACACACAAATAAAAACCTAGCCGTGTGGCCTTGGGCAAATTACTTAACCCCAATTGCCCTCCAAAAAAAGCAAAAAAAAAAATAGACTAGGGTCGGCTAGGGTGTGCAAGGAATAGAGCACTGGCCCTGGAATCAGGAGGATCTGAGTTCAAATCCGGCCTCAGATTCTTGACACACTTACTAGCCATGTGACTTTGGGCAAGTCATTTAACCCCAATTGCCCTCGAAAAAGCCAAAAAAGAGACAGAGAGACAGAGAGACTAACTCAAATGGCAAAAGAGGCTCAACAAGCCAGTGAGGAGAATGCCTTAAAAAGCCAAATTTTCAATATGGAAAAAGAATTTCAAAAGCTCAATGAAGAGGATCATTCCTTCAGAATTAGATTGGAGCAAATGGAAGCTAGTGACTTTATGAGAAATCAAGATACTATTAAACAGATCCAAACAAATGAAAGAATAGAAGGCAATGTGAAATATCTCGTTGGAAAAACCACTGACCTGGAAAATAGATCCAGGAGAGATCATTTAAAAATTATTGGACTACCTGAAAGCCATGATCAAAAAAAGAACCTAGAAATCATCCTTCAAGAAATTTTCAAGGAAAATTACCCTAATGTTTTAGAACCAGAGGGCAAAATAGAGGTTGAAAGAATCCATTGATCACCTCTTGAAAAAGATCCCAAAAAGAAAACTCTTAGGAATATTATAGCCAGGTTTCAAAGTTCTCAGATCAGGGAGGAAATATTACAAGCAGCCAAGATGAAACAATTTGAATATTGTAGAAACACAATCAAGATAACACAGGATCTGGCAGCTTCTACATTGAGGGATCGATGGGCTTGGAATATGATATTCTAGAGGTCAAAGGACCTGGGATTAAAACCAAGAATCACCTACCCAGAAAAACTGAGTATCATGTTTCAGGGGAAAATGTGGTCATTCAGTGGAATAGAGGACTTTCAAGCATTCTTGATGAAAAAACCAGAGTTGAATAGAAAATTTGACATTCATATACAAGAAGCAAGAGATGCTTGAGAAGGTAATCAGGGAAAAGAAATCATAAGGAACTTACCAAAGTTGAACTATTTACATTCCTACATGGAAAAATGATAATTGTTAACTTATGGAACTTATCTCAGTATGAGAATAGTTGGAGGGAATATAAATGTATATATGTGTGTATATATATGTATACATACATACATACATATGTCTATATAGGAGGGTATATGGGCATATGAGCACATATGTGAGTGTGTGTATATATGTGTACAGGTATTCATAGACAGAAGGTACAGGACCAATTGAATAGGAAGGGATGATACTTAAAAGGTGAAATTGAGAGGTGAGAGAGGAATGTAATGAGAGTGATGGGGAGAGACAGAATGGGGTAAATTATCTCATATAGAAGAGGCAAGGGAAAAGTGTTACAATGGAAGGAAAGAATAGGAAGGCAAAAGGGAATGGGTCAACCTTACTCTCATTGAATTTGGCTTAGGGAAGGAATCACATACACACTAAATAGGGTATCTAGTCCTACAGGAGAGTGGGGGGGGGGATGAAAGGGGGATGATGGAGGGGAGAGCAGGCTATGGGGGAGGGTAGTTAGAAGTACATACTTTTGTAAAGGGACAGGGTCAAAGTAGAGAATAGAACAAGTGGGAGGTGGGATAGGAGGGAGGGAAATATAGTCAGTCTTTCACAATATATCCACTATGAAAATGTTTTGCATAGCTACACATGTACAACCAATATTGAATTGGTTATCTTCCCAGTAAGCGTAGGAGACGAGGGAGGAAGGGAATGAATCTGGAATTCAAAGTTTTAAAATCAAATGTTTAAAAAATATATTATTATTATTATTATTATTATTTTACATGAAACTGGGAAGTAAGATATACACACACTGGGAGATGGAGATCCATATTGCCCTCTGAAAAGTCAGAGGGGGTATGGGAGAGGGCAGATTGGGGGTGGGGGCATACAATAAGATTGCTGTTTTGGGGTGGTGGGTAGGGGAAAGATGGGGAGAAAATTTGTAACTCAAAATCTTATGGTAATGAATGAGGTAAACTAAAAATAAACATAAAATTTAATTTAAAAAACAATAATTTTAAAAACCATCATGTAAAAGAGTTAGGGAAAAATGGGAAAATAAATGAAAATGATGCAAGGGAATTATGTAAAAAGAGCCAACAGTTTGGAAAACTGCTTTAAAAAGGGAAGTGAAACTGAACCTGGAGGAAAAATATATCTTAGGTGTAACAATAATTTTCTAAACCGTGATATAATCCTGTAGGAAGTCTAGAATAGTGGGTTCTAGTTGCTTTTTTCCCATTACCTATGTACTTGCATGATACTGAATATTCATTTTCCTTCTCGGGGCCTCTCAATCTGGTGAAACAAAATAGGTTGAACTAAATGATTGCTTCCATTTATACATGCTATGATCTTTAAGTGATATCTGGATTACCCTTAAAAATACTACTCTAAGCCTGTATCAGATAGCACACCATCTTGAATTGGGGGAGGGGGGGATGGAGAGAAAATATGGAACTTAAAATCTTATGGAAGTAGGGGCGGCTAGGTGGGGCAGTGAATAGAGCGTCGGCCCTGGAGTCAGAAGGACCTGAGTTCCGAGCCGGCCTCCGACACTTAATCCATACAAACAAAAACCTAGCCGTGTAACCTTGGGCAAGTTACTTAACCCCAATTGCCCTAAAGGGGAGGCTAGGTGGCGCAGTGAGTAAGAGCGCCGGCCTTGGAGTTTGGATGACCCGAGATCAGATCCGGCCTCAGAAAATGAGCACCCACGCATAAATAATGACTAGCCGTGTAACCTTGAGCAAGTTACTTAACCCCAATTGCTTTAAAAAAAAAAATCTTATGGAAGTGAATGGTGAAAACTAAAAATAAATAAATTTTTGAACAGAAAGGAAAAAAAATGCTACTCTAAGAGCAACTTTGAAAGACTTAGAAACTCTGACCAATACAATGGCCAACCACAATTTCCTTGGGCTGGGGATTTTGTTTTGCTTGACTATACATGTGTGTAACTTGTTTCTCTTACTTTTTCTATGAAGGGTGTGGGGGAAGGGGACTTGAGAGAGAGAGAGAATACAGACCTGAAAATAAATAAAATTGAATGAAAAAGAAATACTACTGTAATATCAAGAAATATTACAGAATTCTTTTGTTATATTCAAAGTGAAACAGCAAGGAAGTCTTTTATAGGGAGATCTGGATTAATTACTTAGGAGGTTTTCTTGTGGCCTTAACCAAAGAATCCTTGATCTTTTGATGGAAATCAGGCATTGAAGAATCCCAGGAGGCCTTCCCATTCAGGAATGACTAAATCCATTCTTGTGCAAGGGTCTTTGGAAGAATTGGCATCCTTCTCTTTCATGGTATCTGTCAAATATACTTAAGGAGAGGGTAGAAAGGTTTTGGAATATTAAATTGCCACTGCTAAATGAGACAAAGACTAGTGTCTTAGGTGAACCTGGACTGTTTTAATAAAGCTGGAGAGCATTACACTGACGTGTTTGAATGTGATTTACAAGATGTTTAACATACAGGTTTTAAAGACCAGCCTGTGGGGCAAATTCTCTCCTAGGCGGTCTCTTGCCTTGTCTTGCCTGGAAGGAGGGTTCCATGTCACTTTTTGGCCATTTCCCAATGATGCTGCCATGCATAGTCCCTGTTGTAACTCTACTTTGTGCCATTTCCCTCTAGTTCCTGTCTTGATTTCTTCTATTGGTGTTCCCAGTGTTTGGCACAGAGCCTGGCACATAGGAAGTACTTGATAAATGCTCTATCATTAATTTATTCATGAGACTCATGAACACTCAACAAAGAAATGTTGTGTCTCATAAGAGTCTCATTGGACAGAATATAAAAGATAATGTTCTCTGAAGCCTTTTTAAAAAGGCTTTAAAAATTAAAAAGTTTTATTAATTCCTTTTGTTTTGTATCAGTCATTTCTAGATATAATATTTTCCTTTCTGCAGTGAATATTCACTTGTAACAAAAGGTAAAGCAAAACCAACCCACACAGGGATCATATGTGACAGTGTATGCAGCATTCTACACCTGTGGTTTCCCACCCCTATACCAAGAAGAAAGAGGTAGATTTCATTTTCTGTTTTCTAGAAGTAAGATTGTTCATTACAATTACCCAGATTTTGGCTTCCTATTATATAGTCATTGTGTATATTGCTTTGCTCTGATACAGTTCTTATGAGTCTTCCATGTTCTTTGAATTTCTCATTTGTCATTTTCTGCAAATATTATTCCTCCATATTTATATACTTATAAACTAGCAGTTTGTTTTGCTACTCTCCCATTTTGTTTCTAGGTCTTTGCTACCACAAAAAGTCCTATAGCCTTTCCCCCTTCTTATTGATGCCTTTTGCTTATATCTCATTTTAATTTCATGCCCCTTCTTATTGATGCCTTTTGCTTATATCTCATTTTAATATTCATGCCCCTTTCCCTTCCCCCATCCAAGTAGCCTCCCTTTATAACAAGACTAAAAAAAAAAAGAAAGAAAAAATAAATAGTTCAGGAAAACCAACTCATATATATATTGACTATTTATTGGCACATACAATCATCTGCACCCATTGTCTCCCCCATCTATGATGAGGGAAGGAAAGTTTGAGCAGGGGATGTGGTAGAATGGAAAGTTTAGGCTTTGGAATTCCAAGGACTGGGTTCAAGTCATTCTCTGATGCACCACCTGTGTGATCTTGAGCAAGTTGAAAACTGACTTTGTTTCTCAGAATTGTTCATATTTGTCATTTCTTACAGCATAGTACATTTTCCATTAAATTCCTGGAGTTTTCCTTGTTTCCACTTCTTTGATACCATAAAAGGTTCTGCAGTGGATTTTTTTGGTATGTTTTTAGGAGCTTTTTATGTTTGACCACTTTGGGCTCCGTGCTTAGGAGTGGGATATCTAGGTCAAAGGAGATGGATGTTTTAGCCAGCTTTTTTTTTTTTTTTTAAGATGATTGGGTTGGAGTGAATAGAGCAGAGGCGCTGGAGTCAGGAGGACCTAAGTTCAAATCTGGCCTTAGACACTTAACACAAAAAACTAGCTGTGTGACCTTGGGCAAGTCACCTAACCCCAATTGCCCTGCCCTTTTCCCCTCCAAAAAAAAAAAAAGATCATTTCAAATCACTTTCAAGAATAGTTAAAGCTATTTTACACTTAATCTTAGCATGAATTAGATGAGAAACAACTAGTTGATACAATTCACTAGCTCCATGACTACTGTATTAGTGTGCCTTTCTCCCCATAACACTACATTAACATTCTCATTTTTTGTCATCTTTGCCAGTATTCTGTGTGTGAGGTAGAACCTCAGAATTGTATTAATTTGAATCTCTTTTATTAATGACAGAAAAATCTTTAATATAGTTAATGGTTTGCGATTCTTTTTTTTTCCTACTTTTTGTAGGGGAGAAGGCAGGGCAATTGGGCTTAAGTGACTTGCCCAAGGTAATGCAAGACTAGTAAGTATTAAATGTCTGAGGCTGGATTTGAACTCAGGTCCTCCTGATTTCAGGGCTGGTGCTCTATTCACTGCACCACCTAGCCACCCCATTGTTTGTAATTTTTTAGAGAATTTTTGTTGTTTGCCATTATTTATCCACTGGGACATGCTCCTTGGTGTTTAGTCTTTGTATTAATTCTTTAATCTTGATTATCTGACCTCTGTCAGAGATTTGATACAATTATATTTCCCCTCCCCCCATAAACAGTTTCCCTTCTCCTGTCTGTATTCCTTTCATCTGATTAAAAGCACTTCAATTTTATTTATTGAGGCTCCCTATTTTGTCTTTTGTGATCTCCTATTCTTTGTTTAGTCCTGTTATCATCGTTGTAAAAGATACCTCTGACCATTTTCTGCCAATTTTTTTGATGATGAGTATCCATTTAAAATTTATTGTGGTATGTCTTATGAGATGTTGATCTAAACCTACTTTTTGCCATACTGCTTTCCAGTTTTCACAGCAGTTCTTGTCAAATAAAGAGTTCTTCCCCAGTAGAAGGTACCTGATAAATGTTTATTGTCTAACAAATAGTTTATATTTTCTACTGTATCAAATGCTGGATTGTTTCTGGCCCAATCTCATCTAGCGCCCCCCCCCCCCTTTTTTTTTTAACTGATCTACCTTTCTATTTTTTAACTAATTAAATAGTTTTAATGATTTCAGCTTTATAATAGAAAGATATAGAAATACTACACCCTCCATTCCTACATTTTTCCCCGTGAAATTCTAGATTTTTTTCTTCCTCTAAGTGAATTTTGGCATAATTTTTGTCTGGCATAGTAAAGTAACCTGTACCTTTTTGAAAGGAGAAGATGCATAGCTTTGGGGAGTCTAACAGGTTAGCACTCATCTATGAAATACGGATGTGCCAGTTCCTAATTGATTAGTTTGTAGCTCAATTTCTTCTCTTGTTAATAGACCTCCAGTAATAGTACAACAGGATATGAGATGTGACAACATTTTAGGGTGTTGTCATGTTCCCTCAGAAGCGTGGAGTTATCATGCAACACACTATGTCACATGTCTCTGAATGCAAGGGAGAAAACCCAGTTTGGTTTCACTGGTTTAAATATAGTTGAAGGCTACAGATACAAGGTTGAGAGGAGGAAGTACTATGCAGTATATAGGAAATAGCTTTGAAAGATAACCCACTGAAGTTTAAAATTGACTTCAAAAGGTCCTGATAATTGAATTTAAAAAAGAATAGACTTGCTGAAAAGAAGGTTCTCTGCTGGATCTGCTGAAGGGAGAAAGGGAAGCAAATTAGGTAAAGTACTGAGATGGGAATTGTCTAATATAGGAATAATACTGAGTGCTTAAGAATGGAAATATGTGAAGTTTAAGAGAAGAAAGTAATGCCTAAAGAATTGTGATATAGGCACTTAATGTCCCTGAACTGAACTGCAGAAGAGTATGAACTGGACATGTTGAGAGATTCTTTGTGTTTCTTTAAATGATTTTTTCTCAGGGTCATTTATATTCTAGTTTAAAGAATGATAGCTCCCAATCTAACCTTTTATGTATGCTTTTATATATTTAATGTGTAAAAACAGTTATGTCCTAGGCTAGTTTCAAGGCTGAAAATTTTGAAACTTTGTCCTTTTTTTTTTTTGCCAAAAAAATATTAATCATAAAATACAGAATGTACTTTGACCATCCTAATATGTAATGGGCAGAGTAACTATTACCAGTTAGGATTCATTGCTTATTTCTAATATGCCTTGAGGAAAGTAACTATTACCAATTGGTATTTTTTTTTTTGGTTGTCCTGGATTTGGCACATTTATCTTAAGTACTGATTGGAAATATGCAAAGCTAGTAGGGTTAGTGTGTATGTTGAAGGGTATATGTTAGTGGTAAGATTCCCTCCCCCGCCCCCATCAGTAAATTAGATGATAAGCCTGAATCTTTTGTTGTTGTTCAGTCATGTTCAGTCATACCTGATGACCCCATTTGGAGTTTTTGTTTTGTTTTGTTTTGTCTTGTTTTGCTTTTTGGAAGGCAATTGGGGTTAAATGTCTTGCTCAGGGTCACAGGGCTAGTTTTTGTGTTAAGTATCTGAGGCCAGATTTGAACTCAGGTCCTCCCGACTCCAGGGCTGGTGTTCTATTCACTGTGCCACCTAGCCACCCCCATGGAGTTTTCTTGTCAGAGATACTGGAGTGGTTTGCCATTTCTTTCTCCAGCTCATTTTACAAACAAGGAACCTGAGGCAAGTGGAGTTAAGTGACTTGCCCAGGGTCACACAGCTAATAAGTATCTAAGACCAGATTTGAACTTTAAAAGAGAAGTCTTCCTGACTTCAGGCCATGCAATATCCACTGTGCCTAATCTAATAAGAGAAAAAAATTCATGGCGTTCAGTTTTGTTTTTAAAACCAACTATGCAGTTACAAGATGAGAACTGAGGGCTGGACAGTGGTCCGCATTGAAGGGATCTGGCTGGGCATTTTATGAGCAATAAAAGTCAACATTATGCTATGGCAGCAGCAAAAAAGCTAACCAAATCTTAGGCTTCATTAAAGGAGGGCATGGTGCCCAGAACGAGGTAGGTAATAGTCAAATTGCATCCTGTCCTGTTAGACTGCATCTGGATTATTACATTCTGGGCACTGCATGTTAGGAACACTGACAAATTGCAAAGGAGGGCAGTTCAGATAATGAGGAGGTCTTGTGAGGATCACTCAGAAAAGTTGAGGGAGAAGAGAATACTTGGGGAAGACATAATTGTCCTTAAAGGCTGTGAAAGGGGAATAGAGCTGTTCTACTTGACCTTAGATAGTAGAACCTAGGAAGGAGTAGCAGGTGAAAGTTGCCAAGCAGTAAATTTCTTCTGGAAAAACTTTCCAATGATTAGAGCTGTCCAGAAGTGGTATGGGCTGCCTGCCTCAGAAAGCAGTATGTTCCCCATTACTGGAAGTCTTCAGGCAGAGAAACTGAACAATTTTTTGTCAGGCACATTGTCAGAAAGATTCCTATACAGATATCAGGTGGACTAATTAAGGTCTGAGGTCCCTTCCAACTCTGAGATATTCTAAGGTCTCTGTTTGCATTTTAGAAGTATTCTAAGCCTCATAAGATGATCCACTGCAAGGCAGTGAAGTGTAAAAGAGAGAGTGTCAGATATGTAGTTAGAAGAATCTTGGATTCAGAGCCCAGTGGTGACCCCTAGACAAGTTAGTTCACTTTTATGAACCTAAATTTCCTCTTCTGTTAAACAGGAATAATGGTAGTTGACATTTTATAAATCTTTAAAACACTGTATAAATGTGAATTTTCCTTTTACATTTAAATTACACAATCCATAAAATTCTCTGTGCAGGGAACTTTAAGAACATTCTTATTGCATACAGATGTATGTTTTATATTTTTATATACACACATAATGTATTCATATATTTCTGTTTACATATACATTTAGCTACACCTGTATCTATAGACTTGGGGTACTGATTAATGCCTTTTATGGTTATGCAATAGCAAAAACCCATGTGTATCCAAGAGTAGAAATGTTTGTCTATTCTTTTCCAGAGAAACAAGGAGGGGAAGTTGTTCGGGGGAACAAGATCTTTTAGTTCTATTTTTGTACTAATGTTAAGCATGATTTATTTATCTACAAAGGCTTCCTGGCAATTAGAGTATTACAACGTAACTTCGAAGAGATGTCACTTCTGTCACTCTCTGATGGAATCATTGACTGGTATTTAAACGTTGGAAGCTCTTGGTCTAAAATTTGAAGTCTGGCTTTAATAAATGATGATGAAAAGTCATTGCCAGCTCATATGCTGGTGTGCGGAGTTAGAGAATTTGGAAGCTAGGAAAGCAGAGGGTTCTGATCCCACCCTGTAACTGTTGCAGTCATTTATTCCTACCTCCACTCCATTTATGGCTCCATGTTGCCCACCAACTGGATGCTAGTTACTGTCTTAGACAATCTCTTCATCCAGTCTTGCTCCCCACCCTCAATTACCAATGTGAAAGTATCTTTTTGCAGAGGCTCTTTTTGCAAATGGAGGCTCTGAGGTTCCAAAGTGTAAAAGAAAGTCAATGAGAATCCTCCCAGACTACCTTGCAGTAGCGTGGGTAGGGCTCTGGAAGGGCAGAGAGAACCAATGAATCTTAGAGCTTAAAGGGCCCTTAAGAAATCATTAGGAAGGGGCGGTTAGGTGGCGCAGTAAGAGTGCCGGCCTCGTTGTCGCGATGACCCGGGATCGAAACAGGCCTCAGAAAATGAGCACCCACACACAAATAATGACTAGCCGTGTAACCTTGAGCAAGTTACTTAACCCCAATTGCTTTAAAAAAAAAAAGAAAGAAATCATTAGGAGTATTGATCAAATTCCTGTATTTAGTGCCTATTTCATCATGTACATTTATGGGACCAGAAAAGGAGATGGACTGCTTCTTTAGCCAGAGTAAGAAATGTGAACAGATGGACATCCCAGAATCTTGCACTGACATTGGTGAAGTGTTTAGAAAAAAAGAAAAGAAAAAAGGGCCCCTAATGTGTTGAGCATCCTTCCTTGGAGGATTTTTGGACAGTCACAGACAAGAATCAGCCAGGGTGAGAAGGCATGAATGGGTTGGGATCCATATTGGTAGAGGGAATAACCATACTAATGCTATCATAGATCCACAGCAAGTAAGATTCTATATTAAGGCATTTTGCTTCTTCCAATCCTAGGAGATGGTTACCAGAGCCAGTGTGGTACAGTGGAAAGAGCATAAGATCCAAATAAAAAATTTTTGCTGTTTTGTTTTTCATTCATGTCCAATTCTTTGTGACCTCATTTGGGGTTTTCTTGGCAAAGATAGTGGGATGGTTTGCCCTTTCCTTCTCCAGCTCATTTTACAGATGAAGAAAACAGAGGCAAACAGGGTTAAATGACTAGCCCACAGTCACACAGCTAGTAAGTGTCTGAGGCCAGATTTGAACTCAGGAAGACTCTTCTTCTTGACTCTAGGCCAGGCACTCCATCCTCTGTGCCACCTGACTAACACACACACACACACACACACACACACACACACACACACACACACACACACACCCCTCTCTTTATAAACTTTAGCTATATAAATGAATGATGATGATAGAAAGTGACATTCCATTTTATTTTGATTCTTTAAGCCAATGTGTCTTTATTCAGCAAGCATTTGTTAAGCACCTTCTACACAGCAATATGCTAGGCACTAAAATACCTTTAGAAAATCAGATCCTAGATTGAAAAAGATAAATCATTCACACACTATCCAATTAGAGAATAGCTACAAAGAACATGTAAGACAATAGAAACTGAACAGTAGAATTATAGTCTGTTAGACCTTCCAGGGACTTTAGAGATTATCTCATTTAACTCCTTAATTTTTTACACATAAGGAAAGTGAATCCCAAGAAGACGCTGAAAAATGTACAGAAAATGGGTTAGCATATTTAGGATTTGACCCTGTTCTCTTTGACTGCCTGTCCTATGCCTTATTCCACCATCCCTCTTTCTATTATTTGTAGTATCCAGCAGTTCTTATAGAAGATTCTGCTTAAGTGGTTGCTAAATGAGTAAATGGATAAATGGAGCTTTGAACTTGGCCTCAAGAACCAGTTCAGAAATTACAGACTTTCCTTGGCAGAGTGGGGTGGGAGATGGGTTGACTAGACATTTTGATAAGAAGGAGAATATTATGAGCAAAGTCATAGAAATGGAATGGGATATGTACAGGGAAGGACATTGGTTTGGGTAGACTGTAACACCATAGTGGGGATCTAGGAGGTCTTCCCCGTGTCTGACCTGGTAATTGGATCTGTGAATAGATCACCATGATAGACGCTGTCATTTGTGTAATGCATGAGAATGTAGGTTTTTGAGAGCAGTGACTTCTCATTTTTGTCTTTGGATTTTTTTCTCTATTAACATTCTTGGCAAGAAATATGTGCTAAGTAAATATTTATTGAACTGAATCTTTTATTTACATATCACACATCTCCTAGTCAGTGTAAATGAGTAAAGGTGGGAGTAAAGCAGAAATTAAAACTAGCTTCATTGTCTGCTCCCTTATTCTCCCACCCCAAGAATGAGGTCAAACTATGAAGCTCATTTTAATATCAATTTTGGGAATACTTACATAATAACCTATGGATTTTAGTGGTCAAACACTAGTCGACAACTTTGGGTCACCAGTTAAGAAAGGACAGAATAAGATATGTTTACATAACAGTTTCAGGTTTGCAAAACTCTTTTCTCACATCTCAGTAGCTAGTGTAAGCATTATCATCTCTAGAACACTGAAGTTCAATGGAAATACTATTGATAATTGTCAGAACTAGGATTTTTACCTGGGTCTTCTGAGTGAAACCAGTGCTACATACACCGGACTGTCTCTTAGGATTGATCTTTTGACCTCAACTATGGGAAGGTCTGCAGTACCATTCCTCAAAGTTACCTATCCCCACCCATAATGAGATGAGTTTTAATGCATGGAGCTAGGCTGTAATATTTAAGTGCTTTAACAATAATTATAGGTAAAGGACTTCGAATAACTACAATGTTAGGCCTTGGACTAAGATGTTTTCCCCTAGGTGGCTAGGTTGCAAAGTAGATAGAAGGCTGGATATGGAGTCAGGAAGACCTGAATTCAAGTTTGGCCTCAGACACTTACTAGCTGTGTGATCCCGAGCACACTGTTTGCCTTAGTTCCCTCAACTGTGGAGTGGAGATAACAAGAGCACCTACTTCTTGGGGTTGTTGTAAGGATCAAAAGAGATAATGCCTGTAAAACCTCTTAGCACAATGCCTAGCATTTACAGAAACGCTTACTCCTTTCCCCTTCCTTTCCCCTTAATTTTGTAGGTACTCACAGCCCTTTTCTTGCTAAAGCCTATAAAGTTTCTCTGAAAAACCCTTTAATACCTTTTTAATTATATGTCTCCTACACCTTTTCTGAGCAACTAGGTGGCACAGTGGATAGAATGCTAGTCCCGAAGTCGGGAAGATTTACCTCTGTGAGTTTAGATCTGGCCTCAGATACTAACTGTGAACCTGGACAAGTCACTTACCCTGTGTACCTCCATGTCCTCATCTGTAAAATGAGCTGGAGAAACCACTCCAGTATCCTTGCCAAGAAAACCCCAAATAGAGTCATGAATAGTAGGACATGGCTGCATTGACTGAACAGTAATACCTTTTCTAAGGACAATTGAGAGAAGCATTACTGAAAAGAGCCCTTTGGAGTTAGGGGACCGTGGTTCAAACCTCTTTCTGATCCTTACTATGTGACCTTGAGTAAGTCACTTCTTCCTAAGCCTTCATTCCCACCTCTGTAAAATGAGGGGACTAACTGCCAAGGTCTGTCCTTTCCAGTGCTAGAACTGAAAAGCTGAAGGAACTCAGTGGAAAAGTTCCAGTTTGAAGGATACTTTGTGGTAAAGTAGGCCCAGTGTTATGCTTAGAGGATTATTTGTGGAGGCTGAGGCTCATGAAGTTTATTTAGCTTTTATCTCCCTTTGTCAGTAAAGAACACAGGAAAACGAGTGCTGGCTGCTTTATGTTGAACTATATTTGGGGAAAATGACATGTCTTGGTCTCTTGACTGGCAAATCTGCAAAGGATTAAATATGGAAATAGCACTATCTTTAATGTATACGGAAGCAGATGCCAAATTATCTCCTTCCCAAAGGGCTGATATCTTTCTCAGATGGAAAAGCTTAATGTGCATTTGAGGAAATGACACAGAACAGCTACTATATATGGGAATTTTTGCAGAACGCGGCTGTCAGAGACATATGATAGATGATGGCCTCAGTTTGACTTCCAGTCCAGCTGTTTCTGTGATCATATGTCTTTGGTATCTTGAGTCATTTTTTCCATTCCCTCTTTACCTTGAAAGCTGTGTCTTACTAGTCCTAGTTCTTCCAGAGATAAAATGAAGCCTACCCCTTTGGGTATCATTTGACAGTTCTTTTCCCAACTGATTTGAAATCTCCAATCTCCTTTTGTTCTCACAGCGAGCTTATGAGGTGAAGCTTCCTGAAGGCAGAGACTCTTCATTTTTGTCTGTTCTATTTCTGTCATATAGCACATACAGTGCCTGGATCATGGGCACTTGATAAATACTTATAGATTGAATGATAGCTAGATAAATGTTTTATAGGTGAGGAAAATGAAGCACAGAGAGGTTGTCACTTTCTAGGGATCACTTAGACTGGTAAACAGAACGGTAAACAGAACAGAACAGCTAAGACTAAAGCCTGAAACTGCCCTCTCCAAAGCCTACTTAGTGATCTCTTGCTTATCAACTCCAATGACCTTTTCTCAGTCTTCTTCACCTCTTAGCAGCCTTTGACTGTTGATCGCTCCCTCCTCCTTGACACTCTTCTGTCTAAGTTTTTGGGACATTCTCTTTTGCTTTTCCTTCTACCTCTCTGACTGCTCCTTCTCTGTCTCTTTTGCTAAATTGTCCTCCAGATCATGCCCTCTAACAGTAGGTTTCCCTCAGGATTCTGTCCTGGGACCTCTTCTCCCTCCATACTGCTATATTTGGTGATCTCATCAGCATCCATGGCTTTAATGACCATCTTTAAGCTGATAAATCTCAAATATACCTTTCTTACCTCAACCTCTCTGCTGACTTCCAGTCTTGCATCTCCAACTACCTTTGAGACATGTTGAATTGGATGTCCAGTAGACATATTTAACTCACTAAGTCAAAAATTAAACTCATTATCTTTCCCCCTAAGCCAGAGATGGGGAACCTGCAGCCTTGAGACCACAAGTGGCCCTCTAGGTCCTCAAGTTCATCTCTTTGACTTAAGTCTGCCCCAGGCCCACTCCTCCTCCTACCTTCCCTATTACTATAGAGGACAACACCTCCCTCCCAGTCCTTCAGGCTCACAACCTACGATTCAACCTGCATTCCTTCCATATCCTAGTTCTTGTCAAGGCCTATCAATTTCCCTTTATAAATATCTCTCTTATACATCCACTTTTTACCCCTGACACTACAACCACTCTAATGCAGGCCTCACCCCCTCACACCTAGATTATTCCAATAGCCTATTGGTAGATCTGCCTGTCTCAAGTCTCTCCCCATTCCAATCCATCCTCCATTTAGCCACTAAAGTGATTTTTCATAAATCAGGTCTGATTATGTCATCTTCCTACTCAATAAACTCCAGTGGCTCCCTGTTGCTTCTAAGAACAAATACAAAATGTCCTCTTTGGCATTCAAAGCTCTTCAAGACTCTACCTAGACCCCTCCTCCCAAACTACTAGACTACCCCTAGATCCCTCCCACAGTCTTTCTGTATATAAGATCCATCTTGCCTCCATGAAAGCACTCAGATTTGGTATAGCTCCAGTACAATCTAGCCTGCTTGTCAATACAAGCATCACAAATGCTTAAGCTCCTTAAGAGTCTACCTAATATGGCAAATCTTTAATAAACTTTGTCAGAGAAAAGACTTGAGTTGAATTCATTCAGCAGTGTCCATATTTTGGCGTCTTGAACACCCTTAAACCCAGACCTCAACAGTGTGACATGGTCAGATCTTGTGCTTTAGGAACCTTAATTTAGGAGCTCAGTGGAGGATGAATTGGAAAGGAGAGAAACATGAAAAAAAAAAAAGAAACTTTCCCTGGGTAGAGCTGGGGTAGTATCACAGCAGGGTGTTACAACAAAGTGGAGAGAGAGTCTAGGGTGAAGTAAGAGGGGAAAAATAAGAGTTTTAGAGCAATTTGAGTGACTCTAGCAGTGACTTAAATATGAAAACATGAAAGCTACTTTCTGGGGCAAAAAAAGAAAAAAAGGAAAACCCACTTTGAGGCTGTCATAAAAGTCTAGTTGAGATGTGATCAGTACCTGAACTAGTGTGGTGGTCCTCTGAGTGGAGAGAAGAAGGCAGATGCAAGAGCTATTTTGGAGGTAGAATCAACAAGACTTGGTAACTGATCAGATATAGGGAATGATGGAGAGTAAAGAGTGGAAGATGACTGACTGCAGGGTTGCAAAATGGGTTGACAGAAGGTCAAGGTACCCTCTGTAGAAATAGGAAAATAGAAGAGGTGGGTTTGGGGGAGACTGATCATAAGTTTTATTTAAGTTGCACTTGAGATGTACCCACCAGACATTCAGTTCAGAATGTCTAAAGGGCAGTTATCTGTTGGATCTGGTGAGTAGGACTGGATTTCATCTGCATAGAAATGAACCCTTAGGAGCTGTTGAGTTGAGTTTGTGTCCTTTTTTCTTTTATTTCCCCTACTGAATCCTCCTGCCTTCTCTTCCCCACCCTCATAATCCCTTTGCCTTTTTCTTTCTTTTGTATTCCTCAATTTTTCACAATTGGGAATTTGAATTCAGCTCTTAATAGGCTTATAGAGTAAAGTTTTATTTCTCTTGTTCTCATTTAACAGATAAACAAATGAACAAGTGAATTGAGTATTAGATGTTTCTTTCTCTTGCCTCTAAAAATGTGTTTCAGAGTTGGGGCTGACCTGCATTAATAGAGGGAATTTTTTCATTGGGAATTCCCTATTACCATTAAAATCACAAGGAGAGAGAGAAAGATATTTCATTTAAAAAAAAAGCCAAAAGCCTCACCTTAATTTAAATGAGTTGTACTTGGGTGGTCCTTTTTTATGGTCTTTGGCTCATGATTTAATTTTCTTGAGTTCCCCACCCCTGTCTGTCAATGATCGTTCTGCCTAGTGTGTATCTGAATTATTCTATATAGTTTTTCTGTTCCTAATGGATTGTTAAGGGTTTTGAATTTTTAAGGGGAAAAATAAAATTAATTTGTTTTTAAATAATGTCTAATAAATTGGTGAAGAACTGTTTAAATGTGTGTTTACCTCGAAATTAGTTAGTGCTATATACTTATTTCAGCAGTTCCACTTTGAATGGGTAGGGATTTTACCCCAGACAATGTGCTTTCTTTCCTTCAGTTCTAATTAACAGCAGGGCTAGATGACTATGACTAAAGACAGCTAATGGAAATTTTTTTTTTAAGCAGTTGGGGTTAAGTAACTTGCTCAAGGTTACAGGGCTAGTCATTATTTATGCGTGGGTGCTCATTTTCTGAGGCCGGATCTGATCAGGTCATCCCAACTCCGAGGCCATCACTCTTATACTGCGCCACCTAGCCGCCCCCTTTAGGGCAATTGGGGTTAAGTAACTTGCCCAAGGTCACACGGCTAGGTTTTTGTTTGTGTGGATTAAGTTCGGAGGCCGGCTCCAAACTCAGGTCCTTCTGACTCCAGGGCCTGCGCTCTATTCACTGCACCACCTAGCCACCCCCCTAATGGAAAATGTTAATATCCCTTTCTGCAGTCACACCAGAAAGGCTCCTTTTCAAATGATATTCCTAAAGGGGTATTACTAGGGAGGAAGCTTGGCAGAGTGGAAAGAAGACTGGATTTGGAGTCAGAGAACCTGAATTCTAATTCCTTCAAGGCTCAGCTTAAGTGCCTGGTGAACTCTCTTTGCAGATGTGCTAAGCCAGATTGAGAGCAACCAACTTTCCTCAAACCTATCTGTGAGTTAGGGGGATGTCTACCCTGAGCATGTGAAGACTTTCCCTGGTGGAAGGGGCAGATGGGAACAATTTGCTCCAATGGCTATGAATATGACTGAAGCAGATGCTAGTGCTTAGAGCTTGGTCAGACATCAAAGACACCACATCATCCACTGCATCCCAGGCCATCTCCAGGCCTCTTGACTTTTGTCCTGCCACTGGAATTCAGTGACTCTGGAAGAGAGTAGCCTGACAACTTTGTGCGACTTTGTCTCACTTAAGTCCAGTTCACAGGCAAATCAAGACATTACATGACGTTATTGGTCCTTTTCAAAAAAGAAAGACCAACACCAGTAACAACAGCCTTTCAAAAGAAGTCATCCCCACTCCTCCTTAATCTTAGGGGTGCCTCCCTGAGGTCACCCCGGATTTATACCGGGTCTATCTCATTTGCACATAGTTGTAGGCGTGCTGTCTCCCCTTTGAGGCTGTGGGCTTCTTGAGAGCAGGGATGTTTTTATTGTTTTTTTTTGGGGGGGGGTTTGTATCTTCAGTGCCTAGCACAGTGCCTGACACATGAGCACTTTAAAGAAATGCTAGTTGACTAAGTGTGTTAAGTTCATCTCTGTTTCTGCTTATTGTTTTGCTTTTCTTTGGAAATGAATTTTACTGAAGGTAAAAACAGTCCAGTCACCCATCCTTTTTTTTCCTTTGCTTTTTGGAAGGGCAGTTGGAGTTAAGTGACGTGCCCAAGGTCACACAGCTAGTAAGTGTTAAAGTGTCTGAGGCCAGATTTGAATCTATGTCCTCCTGATTCCAGAGCCAGTGCTCTATTCACTGTCACGCATCCTTTTTAAAAACTGGCTTCTTTCACCCCAGCATTTGACAGTCCATAAGTTTGTGTCTTGGAGGGATTATGCACTGGACCCACATTCAGAATAATCAAAAGAATGTAGATGTTGAGATGTGGTCCTCTGTCTTATTTGAATACTGCTGTATAGTATTTGTATCGTAAAAACATAGGCTCGTTGTTATAAAGTTGGAAGGGACATTAGAGTTACTTTAGTCCAACCTTTTCATTTTCCAGATGAGAAAACTGAGACCCAGAGAAGCAAATTTTAATTCAGATTCTCTGACTCCAAATCTGTCATTCTTTCCACTGTGTTACATTACCTCAGTTTTAATCTGTCAGTGGGGTTGAACCAAGAAGCAAAAGGATATTACATTTCGCAAAAGTAAATTTAGGGAAATTGAGAAACTTTCCCTGGGTAGAGTTGGGGTAGTATCATAGAAGGGTGTGGTGATATGGAGTTACACAAAGTGGAGAGAGAGTCTAGGGTGAAGTAATAGGGGAAAATGAGAGTTTTAGAGCAATTTGAGTGACTCTAGCAGTGACTTAAATATGAAAACATGAAGGAAATAAAATTACTTCATAGAAATAGAATACAGCGTATTTAGAGAGTACAAATAAAACGATCCCTATGGCGTTGACATAGACTTTGTGTATTTGTAGCTTAGTTCATTTTGCTTCAGTTTGGAGGAGAGAGAGATTTTCTATTCATGGAACATTGGCTGTATACATAGTGGTGTGCTAAGCATTGGGTATTGGGGCTCAGGATCACGGATTATGAGTTAAAAGAATGGTCTCGGGGGCGGCTAGGTGGCGCAGTGAATAGAGTGCCGGCCCTGGAGTCAGAAGGCCCTGAGTTCGGAGCCGGCCTCCAACACTTAATCCGCACAAACAAAAACCTAGCCGTGTCACCTTGGGCAAGTTACTTAACCCCAATTGCCCTAAAGGGGCGGCTAGGTGGCGCAGTGAGTAAGAGCACCGGCCTCGGAGTTGGGATGACCCAAGATCAGATCCGGCCTCAGAAAATGAGCCCCCACGCATAAATAATGACTAGCCGTGTAACCTTGAGCAAGTTACTTAACCCCAATTGCTTAAAAAAAAAAAAAGAATGGTCTCCAAAACCCAAGTCCAAGCCCCACATTTTACAGAAACAGAAACTGAGACCGAGGGAGGGTAAGTGACTTGCTCAGGATTGCCTGGTACAGAGTTATAAGTTTGTATAATCAACTTAGACTACATGCAGCCACTTAAGGAAATTCTTTCTTCATATTAATCAGGACCTAACTGGAGTCAGGAAGATATGAGTTCAAATCTATCCTCAGACACTTTCTAGCTGTGTGACCCCGAACAAGTCACTTAACCCTGTTTGCCTCAGTTTCTTCCTCTGTAAAATGAACTGGGGAAAAAAGTATCCAGTATCCTTGCCAAGAAAACCCCAAATGGGATCACTAAGAGTTGGAAACAACTGAAACTATAGTAAAGAGTCAGGATTTAAAACCAGGTTCCCTGGCTCCAGAATCAGTACTTTTTCTAATATACCACATATAGAGAAGGTAAACAAAATATCACCAGTCATTTGGAATATTTTAGACTACCCAAAGTCTAAATGTAAAACAAAGATGGAATCAATTAAAATCTTGTGACAGCGCATAGTAATTTAATTTCCTGAGAAAATAAGTATAACAGCAGTGGTCACTAGAGGGCAGTGTTTCCAATAACATTGAAAATGAACTTTTCAGGACTATGCCTGTTAGTTTTCAATTAGCCAAAAAAAAAAAAAGTTTCTTACCTTCAGTTTGGAGATTTCTCCCTCCTCCTCCCCTTCCTTTCCCTCCTTCCCACCCTCTACGTATGGATCACCATCGTCATTATGAGGTACATGATGTTCCCTAGACATTTATAAGAGGCCAAAGCCCTTGGAAAGGACTGCCAAGTCCTTTTATCCCTTTGTTTTACAGATGAACAGACTGAGGCCTGCTTAAAGTGATTTACTCAAGGTTGCACAAGTAGTAAACATACAATGATGTTTTCTTTAATACTAAATTATGTTCTGTTAGAGTCATTCTGTTTCTGTATTTTATTGTATTAGTTATATAATCAGTTATTTGTGTATAGAATACATGATTTATTTAACCAGACTTGTGATTTCAGTGGAGGAAGGACAACTTCAAACTCAAGGGAAATGGAGGCCGTTAAACTATTTATTCATAAGAATTCCTGCAGGCCACATATTGACTTAGAAACACATGTGTTTATGTGTGTATATGTGTGTATATATACATGTACATATATACCTACCTACAGAGCTGTAGAGATAAATATATAAATTTGCTAATAGATTCAAATCAGATAGGAATTACATTTTAATCTGGTTCAGGCCCACTTGGCAATATTGTAGGCTTCATGTGGCCTATGGATTACATCTTTGATACTTTTGACATGGGGTGCTCCTGATGAGAAAGCATATAGGGTATATATTTTAATATCTGCTTTCTAATCATGGCTGATGAAGTAGATTTGTTTTCCCTACATATTACTTGCTCAACATCTGCTTTCAAAAATTTTCTACCTCCTCCCTTCATTGCGCTGAGACAGTTAGCAATTTGATAAAAGGTTATACATGTGCAATCAAGCAAAACATATGCTGTTAAATTTTAAAACCACTCATTGCGACCTTGGGCAAGTCACTTAACCCCAACTGCCTTGCCTTCCCCTCTCCAAAAATAAAAAATAAAAACAAAACCACTCATTGCTACTAGTTCTCACCTGGGGTCAAACAGCCCTGTGTAATTTCTTTTTTTTTTTTTTAGGGCAGGTAATCGGGGTTGTGACTTGTCCAAGGTCACATGGCTAATGTGTTAAGTGTCTGAGGCTTTGAACTCAGGTCCTCCTGACTCCAGAGCTGGTGCTCTACTCACTGTACAATCTAGCCGTGCCCCCATGTCTAATTCATATACCACAGGAGACAGCCTTTCAGATACTTGAAAATAGATATTATGTCCATGTTTGCCTTGCCTCTCCTCCCTTATTATCCCCATTCCTTCCCTTATCCCTTTCTCTATCTCTTAGGAGGCAGAGTAGATAAAACCCTGAACCCAAAGTCAGGAAGACCTGAGTCAGATCCTGCCTTAGACACTCACTAGATGTGTGAACTTGGGCAATTCATTTAACTTCTGCTTGCCTCAATTTCCTCATCTGTAAAATGGGGATAATAACAGCACCTACCTCCCAGAGTTGTTGTAAGGATCAAATGAGATCATATTGATAAAATGCATCAGTTTTTTAGTCCAGGAAGGCAGGACAGATACACAAAAAGATGAATAGCAATAAAAGGTAACAAAAGCCAACTGAGTGCATACCACACTAATACAGCTCTAAAAAAGACCTGATTTCTTGGGTCTGAGCAGGCTGATTTGTGAGGACTAGGCAACAAAATATTTATTTCAATTACATAAACTCATCTTAAATACCTATCGAATAACCATAATCCAGCCACTTGAAGTAAAAAAAAAGTAATTATTCAGGACTTTCCTATTAGTGATTAAATGCTTTCTCCTTCCTAATATCATTCAATGCACAAAAAACTAATTACCCAACTGTAATTGCTTGGACTGGGAGCCACTCGGGTGGCCCCTCATTCATGTAAGCTATTACTGATGATTATAAGCTTTTCATAGCTTGTGTTCAGTGTTTATGGAGAAACTTAGGATAATAAAGAATTACCATTTTGTGGCAAATAATTAAGAACATCGATTTTTTTAAAAAAAAGTATATTCCTTACAACTCTTACCAAGGAGAACAGAGAAGGTTATTGAATTGATGCATACCGTTCACTAAGTTAATTATCATAAAACTAAATCTGCTTTTATTTGTTTTGGGTCAGTTATCTTCCAGTGCTGACCCCAAGTATGTTTTGAAACATAGAGTCATAGTTAATTCCTGAATGAATCCGTGCACAAATTATCCTTTGAATGGGCCTCTTGTATGATTCTATCTTGGAAAGTATGCATGCTTTTGGTCATGATCCCTCAGTGGCTGAAATTCCCTTATTACTTCTTTGATTTAAGTTTATAAGGCTTGAGAGTTGTTGGGTGCAACACAAACCATTTCCACCTTTGTGCAGATTAGTTCATCAAACCAGCGAGGCAGTTACTTAGCCCAGTGGGAGGGACTGAAGCAGACATATATCTCTGAAGGGATGGATGGATTGTAGTACTGGTACAGTGCCCTGGGCAGGTAGGGGAGTCACCATGAAGGTATCAGGTCCTGGACAGAGAGAAAGAGAGAGTAGATGTTCCAAAGCACCGGGAGCAAGCCTAGATACAAAAAGCAACTTTTGCCTGCTTCAGAGTTTTACTTTGGAACTGTAGTATCTTGGGAGGAGAAAAATCTGGAAGGAGAGAAAAAGTAGTCATGTATATTTCTTGCTTTACTGTAATGGATAATAACTTTCTCTACTATAATAAGAATTTTCTTACCAGTAGGTAGTTAGGGAAGATTTTGGGGGTGAGAAGAGGGAAATGTGATCTTGGGTTTTTATCTTATTTATGAGGTAATAAAGTGGCTAGGTCCTGGAATCAGGAAGACCCAAGTTCAAATCCAGCCTTAGACATATGTAACCTTGGGCAAGTCACTTAAGGGGGTTAACTATTTACCTTAATTTCCTCGACTGTAAAATGGGGATTGTAATAGCACCTCTCCAGTTGGTTGTGAGGAGAAAATTAAATAATATTTGTAAAGTACTCAGCATAGGACCTGATTCATAGCAGACACTTAATAGATATTCATTCCCTTCCCTGCTTTCTCTATCCCTTTTAAATCTTCTATACTCATATAGGAATTGACATGGATAATGAAAGCTGATTGTTTTTTCTTTTTCCATTTTTATGGTTGTTCAGTCGTATCTGACTCTCTGTGATCCCATTTGGGGTTTTCTTGGCAAAGATACTGGAGTAGTTTGCCATTTCCTTCTCCAGCTCATTTTACAAATGAGGGTTAAGTGACTTGCCCAGGGTCACACAGCTATTAAGTGTCCAAGGTCACATTTGAACTCTGAAAGAGGAATCTTCCTGACTGCAGGCCCAGCATTCTATCTACTGTGCCACCTAGCTGCCCCCTTCTCTAAAAGGCTTCCACTGCATATGCCTTTTGGGTACTCTCTTGAAATGTATCTTTCATGAAATGTATCTTTAATACAGTATTCTGTTTAGGTGATCAGAATAATAGTAAAGATACTCATCTCCAAGGATCCACTCTTGTTGTTTTCATCCAGTCAATTGCATTGCATAGCTCAGCCCTATTTTAGCAGTATTGTAGCAGAGGGTTAGATGGTTTAGCATTCTGGAATTTGGGGAACTTTTATTCTCAGCCTGCCAAATGGAGCCCGGTGGTTCTGAGCTGGTTTCGTGCCTGGGATGTTACTGTCTGGTAGCTGTACTGGAATTTATTTAAACAAGAATTAATTTGATTTGGGGTTTGGGGCAGGAGGAAACTTTAGTTGAAAAACCAGGATCCATAAAACTGCTTCAAAATAGCTCCCTTGTTTTCAATCCAGGCAGAAGAACAGAGCTAAAATTACTGTTCTCTTGACCCCGGATTATATGTCTGTAAATTGTCATGATAACACAATATATAGTAAAATAAAGCCAAGACTTCTGGTGGCTGGTTCCTGGCTTTATTGAAGGTGCTCAGGTTCAGAGGGCAGCTAGGTGGTGCAGTGGGTAGAGAGAACACTGGTCTTGGAATTTGGAAGATTCCTCTTCCTAAGTTAAAATCTGGCCTCAGACACTTACTTAAGTGACCCTGGGCAAGTCACTTAACCCTGTTTGCCTCACTTTCCTCATCTATAAAATGGTTTGGAGAAGGAAATGGCAAACCACTCTAGTATCTTTGCCAAGAAAACCCCAAGTGGGGTCAGGAAGAGTTAGACACAGCTGAAATGACTGAACAGTAGGATCAGAGGATCATAGAATCATAGCTGTAGCGATGGAAAGGGGAAGAAGCTAAGAAAAAACTTACTTGAGTGACTTACTCAAGGCCCTCTGGGGAGTGACTGTTAGAGAGGGAATTTGAACTCAGATCCCCTGGCTTCGGGTCCAGCTCTCTTTCCATTGCATCACATGGCCATTTATTCAACAGAACTTCTGGCAGCCTGATCTCTGACCCATCCACCCACCACATCAAAAGCTTGAAATTCATTAGAAACTCTGTGCTTGTGCTTGGTTGAGACTGAAGGGCAAGGGTCAGATGTAAATCCATACCTCAGAAATCAGAATGAACCTTTCAAGAGTAGCCTATTACTCCAGGGAATTTTGTTTCCCCCAGGTCCAGCTAACATAAAAGTCAAAGAGTGTGCTAAGTGATGGAGTGAATAGAGCACTGGTAATGAAGTCAAGACCTCAGTTCAAATGCAGGCTCAGAAACTTACTAGTTGTGTGACCTTGGGCAGGTCCCTTAACTGCTGTTTGCCTCAGTTTTCTTAACCGTAAAATGGGGACAACAATAGCACCTACTTCCCAGAGTTGTCATGAGGTTCAAATGAGACATTTATAAAAACACATTGCACGAATATCTGGCACATAGTAGGTGTTTAATTCTGTAAACATTCTATTCTATTCTATTCTTTATTTTGCTTAGCTTCTGGGTTACTAGCGGTGCCTTCCAAAGAGAGGTGAAGAGACAAAGCCTTAGAGACTGTGTGGGACACGGGACACCAAAAATCCCCTACCCAGATTTTATAAAAATTTAGAGATGTTTCAAGGTAAAAACAGGAAGCATTTATTCAGTTCTCGTGAGAAGAGGGCATCACCTCCACCAGGATGGACTAGTGGAAGGATGCGCGTTACCGAAGACAAAGCAAGGTTATATACTCTAGCGGCAGACAAAACCCCTCCCACCACTATCCCTTATTCCCATTGGCTGGGAGGCCAGCTTACAGTCTAGGCGCAAAAAAGACAAAGAACAAGGAAACAGGGTATAGCCAACCCAAAAGTACATGTCCTTAGTTGGCAGTCTTAATGCTGATCTGGCAGTAAGGAAGGGGGAAGGGGTCCTGAGTTGTGTAATTTCTTAGGAAACCAGAACTTAGGCCTGTCCAGTCTTACGAAAGTCTGTCTCTAATTTCGAATTAGTCTCTCTCTCTCCCCCCCCCCCCCACCTTGAGGAGTCTTCACAGAGAGTGTACTCCACTCAGAGACCAATTTTGAAGTGTCAGTAATGGGGAATCATGGGAGAACACAGGTTGTGTGGAATCTTCTGTTGAGTGAATGAGTCTTGAGGAATGGAGCCCACAGGAGGGAGGACAAAGGCCTGTGATTTCAGTAACAGACCCGGCCTAACTTATTTCCACGGAGTCCATTGCAGTATAGTTATGGGGCTCATTTTCCTTTGGCCTGGGCATTTGGAAAGATCTCCTTGTCTTTAATGATATTAGAGAGTCCCCAGCCCAGACTTTGCTCAGAAAGCCTGGTGAAAGTTTTCATATGTAAATCTTAGTCAAATGCTTCTCTGCTGGCCTTTTCTCTTCCCTATTTGTGCCAAATATTTACTCTTGGTATTTTAAGCTTCAGCTAGGAAAGGCTCTTTATTCAACTGTTCCAATTGAATTTGGCAGGAACACAACCTACCCCTTGAATTGACATTGTTATTAGTCTTATAACTGGGTGTTCTTTTTTTAATCTCTCAGTTTCAGATGTGTTCCATTCTGATCTTTGTCCTTTACCAACAGTTTACCTCTAATAACTTTCTGATTCAGTATTCTTATGCTGAGTAGCTGTTAAACATTCCCTTTTCTCCCCTTCCTCTAGGCTCTTTTTTTTAAAAGGCTTATTCATGCCTTTTATTTGTATAGCACATTCCTTTGCTCCTGTATCTCTCTTCAGTGAACCCTCCCTTGAAGCACAGAAAACAAAAAACAAACAAACAAAAAAAACCAAACTATTAAAACCAACCAGTCAGCATTTATTCAGCATTTACTAGGTCCCAGGCAGACTGTGGGCTTAACACCAAAGATAGAAAAAAAGGCAAAAACATGACCCCTATCCCCAAGGAGCTCACCAGACTATTATTCCTGACAACCTGTAGCATCCATAGATGCCCCTCTCTCCTCTTCTGTACCAAGAGGAGCGAAGGTGTTTAGTGAAACAAGCACTTTAAAATCTCTTCTATGTGGGGCCATCAGAGAAATGATACAAAGATTTAAAAAATGCAAAACAGTTAAACTGTTAAACCAGCCCTAATAAGTAAACACAAAGTGTATGTCTGTGTCTCTGTGTGTGTATACAAAAGCATGTACTTTACATAGACAAAGTATAATATACAAAAGTAACTTCAGGAGAAGGGATAAGGAAAGTAGTGACAACTGGGTAGTTGGGGAAGATGGGTAAGGAAGATCTGGAAGGATCTCATAACAACTAGGTAGGACAGTACAGAGAGACCTGGGCCTGGAGTTAGAAAGACTCATCTTCTGAGTTCAGAGGTGACCTCAGACACTTAGAAGCTTGACCCTGGGCATGTCACTTAACGCTGTTTGCCTCAGAGGTCCTCATCTGTAAAATGAGCTGGAGAAGGAAATGGCAAACCCCTCCAGTATCTTTGCTAAGAACACCTCAAATGGGGTCACCAAGAATCATACAGGACTGAATGTGACTGAACAACACCAGTAATGGAGATGACCCCTGGACTGAGCCTTCAAGGGAGTTAGGGATTCTGAGAGGGGGAGGTGAAGAGGGAAAGAATTCGAGCTATCTGGGAGAGCCTTGGCAAAAGTTTGGAGACAAGAGAGACTGTTATGTAGGAGGACCAGCAAATGGGCCATTTGGGCTTGAATGTAGAGTGTGTAGTATAATAAGCAGTAATAAATCTGGGAAGGACTTTAAATGGCAAACAGAAGAGTTTATATTTTATCCTAGAAGTAACAAGGAACTATTAAAGACTTTGGAAATAACCTCAGAAGATAAATGCTTTATCCCCCTTATTTAACAAATGAGAAAACTAAAAAAATTTTTTTAAAAATTAGATTAAAAAAAACAACAAGGAAACTGAGACCTTGCCAGATCTGTATTTTAGAAATATCAGTCTAGCAGCAGTATTTCATCAGAGGAAGCCTATTGTAGTAAATAGGTTCAGGATCTTGCTTTTGACCATTCTCACCTATATGCCAGGCAAATAATTGAACCTCCTTGAGTCTGTTTCTAAAGTTATAAAGTGGCACTAGTAATATCACCTATATCTAAGTGTTGTTGGCAGGATCTAATGTGAGAAAGTATGTAAAGCACCTTGTAAAGGTGATGTATGTGTATAATGTATGTGTGTATATATGGAATGTATGTAAATTACCTTGTAAACTTTAAAGTGCTACATAAATGAAATCTCCTGCTTTTATCATTCTTTAGAACCAAGAAATTGGCTGCCTTGTAATATTGCTTTCATTTACTCTAGCATATTTATGTATATTTTTATTCTGTATCAATTCATTCAAGTCTCAGAATTGCCCATATTCTCCTATTTGTTTCTTAAGGTGCAGTAATATTCCACTACATTTGTAACCTGGCCCTGGCCCTGGCCCACTCTCAGAGGAGACATTTCCATGGTAGTTAATAGTAGACATGGAAAGGCAATTTAGAGCAGAGGTCACAACATTGGACTTGGAATCAGAAAGATCCAGTTCAGATCCTGTCTCAGCTAATTACTAGCTGAATGTGACCCTGGGCAGGTCAATTAATCTCTCAATACTTTAGTTTCCTAATTAGTAAAATGAAGAGGCTGGATTCAGTGGCCTCTCAAGCCCCTTTCAGCTATAATTCTGTGAAACAGGTATCTATCTGCCTGGGGGCTGAACCGGCTACCAAGAATTCCTCATGTTCTTGTGGTAATTATTACTCTTGAGGGAGATTGGGAAAAGAAACTCAAGGACAGCCTTCAAGGAGAAACCTCTGTCTGACCCAGGAGCTACTTAGCTACCCCACCAGATCTCCAGGTCATGATCCGGGAGCAAGCCAAATCTGAATTACACATTCAAACACCATAATTTGTCAGCTATTTCCTCAAATGATAGTTACTCACTTTTTTGTTTTGATTTTAGATGTCATTTATTTTTGCTACCACTAATAGCTACTTAGCACTTCTTCACTAGTTATTATTACCCAGGTGAGGAGGGATGCTCTCAAAATTTTCTAGAAGACCTTTCTGTGATATGTCATTGAGGGTTAAGATGACAAATTGATAAGGCTTGAGATGGAGGCAGTGGGAAGAACACTGGATTTTGAGTCAGAGGACCTGGATTTGAATTCTGACTGCTCCTTATGACATATGTTATTTAATTTTTCTGGACTTCATTTTCTGCATCTGTAAAATCTGATGATGGGACTAGATGACCTGTGGTCCTTATCAACTATGTATCTATAAGAAGAGAAATTAAAAATATTTTCCCTGGAGGGATTGTTTTGGCCTTTCTTGTATTTCCAGCACTTAGCACAACACCTGACCTGTAGTAAGCATTTAGCAAACATTTATGGATTGATTTTCAGACGTAGTCTCCTTCCCTCATATTTTTCTAAAAATTGATGACTTAATAAACCACATGGGGGCAGAAATAGCATTTGGAAAGATAACTAACTTAAAACTATGATCCTCTAAGAATGATTGACTTTGTAAGGGCCCTGAAAGGACCAGAGAGCAAATTTCAGTTTTGAGTTTTTCACTGATACTCTTTAATAGAATTAAAAAAAAAAAAAGCATATCTTAGAAAGCAAGGGGATGCCCATCAATTGGGGAATGGCTAAACATGTTATGGTATATGACTGTAATGGAATACTCTTGTGCTATAAGAAATAAGGAGCAGACGGACTTCATAATAACATGGAGAGACATATAAACTGATTCTGAGTGAGGGGAGCAGAACCAGGAGAACTTTGTATATAATTACAGACACATCTTATCTGCGATGACTGACTTTGATAGACTGGGCTCCTCTCAGCAAGGCAAGGTTATAAGACAGCTCCAAAAGACTCATGAAGGAAAGGGCTATCCATATCCGGAGAAAGATGTACAGAGTCTGAATGCAGATTGAAGCAAACTACTGGCTCTCTCTTTTTTGTTTTGTTTTGTTCCTTCTTTCTCATTGTTGGCTCCATTGGTTATAGTCCTTCTTTACGACTTGACTAATGTTTAATGTGAAGGTATTTGTAGGTTCTATATCTTATTGCATGCTGCCATGGAGATGAGGGGGGAGAACAGGAGGGGGAGAAAATTTGGAACTCAAAAGCTTGTGGAACTGAATGTTACAAACGAAAAAGCTAATTAATTTTTAAAAAAGCATATCCTTCGTCTTGTCTTTTTCAATAGCTGTACAACAGCATCCTTTCCCATTATTATAAGATAGATGTTCAGTCAGTGGTTAACTATGGTGTTGGGCAAAAGAAATATAGGAGAAAGTCACTGTGAAGAATCCTTGACCTATGGGGCTTATGGTGACTTTGTGGATTGTTCAGGTATTGAAATAAACTGGGCCTTGAAAAAATAAAATCACACACACTTGAAGGTTCACAAAGCATCTTACATAGTGTTGTCTTTGTGTTGCTTCCCTGAGAATGCCCTCGTTAAGAATTTTAAGTCTTAAAGCCACTGAACTAATTCAAAAATATTTTTTTCTGTTTTGTGAGTCTGTATTCAATAGGATTATAATAATATGATGTTAGTAGTTCGTGTTCATATAGTACTTTAAGATTTGCACAGCACTTTACATTTCAGTCACTGTGAGGTTGGTATTACTATAATTCCCATTTTGCAGATGAGGAAACAAGACACAGAGTGGTTAAATGACTTGCCCAGGGTCTCAAAGGTAGGAAGTAACTGAGATAAAATTCAAACACAAGTCTTTCTAACTCCAAGTCCTAGACTCTTTCCACTTCACTATCTAACAAGGTAGAGAATATGAGGTGTTAGGGAAAGGAGGAAAGAGAGCAAGGATTTATATAATGCTACCATGTGCCAGGCTCTGGGCTAAGCACTTTTACATATATTATTTCATTTGATCATATTATGAGAGTAATTATGGAAGTATTCGAGAAGACAGGAATAGTTGTAAGAGTTATTTATTCATTCATTCGCTTGTTTTATTGACAATGATTTATCCTAAGTCAGGTCTCTGTCCTGGATCTTATATCAAGTTTTTTCTTTCTTTCTTTTTTTTATTACTTAACAGTGAATAGAGTACCAGCCTTGGAGGTAAGAGGACCAGAATTCAAATCCAGCCTCAGACACTGGACACACTTACTAGCTGTGTGACCTTGGGCAAGTCACTTAATCCCAATTGTCTTGTTTTTCCCCATCCAAAAAAAAAATCAAAAATTAAATCATTTCGCAGCTTAAAGTGAAAAAAGTTTGGCTCTTTAAGAGGGTTGAGAAGAGATATAAACATAAGCTAAAGACTGGAAATTAAGACCTATAGAAAGGGATGGTGAAAGAAACAAGGATTTTTCAACTTAAAGAGATAGTTGGTATCAATTAATGATGGTCTTCTGGGTTATTGTTGTTCAGTCCTTTTCAGTTGTGTCTAACTCTTCATGACCTGGGTTGAGGTTTGTTTTTGGTTTTGTTTTTGTTTTTGCTTTTTGGAGGGCAGTTGGGGTTGACTTGCCCAAGGTCACATGGCTAGTAAGTGTTAAGTGTCTGAGACTAGATTTGAACTCAGGTCCTCCTGACCCCAGGGCAGGTGCTCTCTTCACTTCATCACCTAACTGCCCTGGGGTTTTCTTGACAGAGATATTGAAGTGTCTTGCCATTTCCTTCTCCAGCCCATTTTACAGATGAAGAACTGAGACAAATAGGGTTAAGTGCCTTGCCCAGGGTCAAACAGCTGGTAAGGGCCTATGGATGATGACCTTATGAAGCTGAGCCTTCCTGATTCCAAACCCAGTGATCTATCCACTGCACCACCTAGCTGCCCCAGGAGGCAGTTAAAGGGGGAAGAAAAAAATGGGAAGAATGCTAGATAAAGAGTCCACAGTCTATGGTCCAGATCCCAGCTTGGATACTTCTATCCATCGGACTTTAAACAAGTCACTTCCCTCTGGGCCACAGTTTTCTTCATCTGTAAAATAAGGAGACTGACCTAGATGGTCCCTAGGACCCCTTGTTGCTTCAGAACTGGGCTCCTGGTTGTCCTGTCTGTGCCTCTCCACCCAGGAGTGAGGGACAGGTACTGTTTGCTCTTACTTTTGTCTCAGTCTTTTCTGATTCTGTCTTTGATACATCATTTGCCCAGAGTGTGAGTAAAATGGCTGTTTGTAAGTCTTTGACTCTAAAACCTTGATGTGCTATATAAACCTTAGACATTATTCTTGTTTTTATTATCTCGGTAACACTGCCTTCCAAGGTTGTGAATCGCTGTGGTTTCTGCTGTTTCTTTGGCTGTCATTATCTTCATAGTTGCCATGGAAGTACTTTGAAAAGGACAATTAATTTAGAAGGGAACATCTGGCCTTAGTAGTTAGAATTCTTGGAAACATTCATGAATATTCAGATACAGCCTCCAAGGAAACCATTGCAGACATGATTATCTGAATCCAACCAGACCCCAGAAAAACCAAGATTTCCGTTAATCCGGAGGTCATCTGTTTGACTTCTTTCGCTGTAGACCATTATGAGAAAATTAGCCAAAGATGCATATTACAATTCTCTGTGTTAGACGTTCAGAAGTGTCTTTGTTTCTTTGCCTAAATAACATAAAAAATTATATATACACTCAGTTATTTTTAATTACATCTTATTTTGTTTGTAAATGAAAAGCCATCTTATCTCACTCCAACCTTCTCTCCCCTTCATTGAGAAAAAAACCCAAAACTGTTACAGTTTGGGTGTCATGCTTGTGCAGAGGCTGTGCTAATCTTTCTTGTGTCATTCCAATTTTAAGTATATAGGCTGGCTAAGTCAGCAATTCCATGTACTTATTTATAACATGTTAGGAAGCAGAGAAGAAGCAAATGGGCACCAAATTGCCCTTTAGGTCTGGACATGATGTCAGTTTGGAAGGGCAAAGACAAGTGCCAAATGGGAATGGCATTGATTTACAATCTGCTTATCCAGGTCTGTCTGAGCAACTGCCCAAGGGACGGACGTGAGGGGAAGAGAGACAGAAAGACAGAGAGAGGCCTTTAGTTGCTAGGGTTAAACTCTGCTCCACTGGCTTCTGAACCTGTAAAAATTCAGATACAACCTCTGGTTTATAATTCATTTTAGAAGGCCCTTTGGAAAAAAATACTCCGTGTGTGTGTGTGTGTGTGTGTGTGTGTGTGTGTGTCTGTGTGTGTCTGTGTGTGTCTGTGTGTGAGAGAGAAAGAGAGAGAGAGAGATGAGGGGTAGGAGTGGGTATGGGGATGTTCTAAGCCCTAGATTAGAAACTATTGAAATCATAGAATCTCTCATTTAAATAAGACCTTAGAGAAATCATCTGATTCAGGCTCTACCTTAAGCAAGAATTCCTGTAATAATCATAGGTAGCATTTGTATAGTGCTTTAAAATTTGCAAAGAACTCTTTATATTTTAATTCAGTTAATCCTTTTATTTTTGTCTTTTTGGAAGGGGAAAGGCAGGACAATTGGGGTTAAGTGACTTGTCCAAGGTCACACAGCTAATAAGTGTTAAGTATCTGAGGTCAAATTTGAACTCAGGTCTTCCTGACTCCAGGGCCTAGGATTAACCTTCTGTAGGATTAACCCCTTATATAGCAGGTGGGGGTGATATGGTAGGGTTGCAAGTTGATGTTTTGGGAAGACCCCAATATGTCATATATCAAGAGATCTTAGTTTTAGTCTGTTCTGTGTGTGACTACAAGTTATTTGAAACCTCAGAATTAGTTCCCTTATCCAGAAAACTTGGGGGGAGAAGAAACAATTTATATAAACATTGTTTAAAAACTCTTCTGTCATTTTGAAAATGTGCTTAGAAGGTCCTGAGAAAAGCAAAGAAACTGTAAAAATTTCCTGAAGAGGTCTCAGACCTAACAAAGAAATTAAAAGGGAACTAAAATTTATAAAATGCATATCTTATTTTCATTAGGAAGGAGGTAGAAATAAAGAATAAGGGGGCCTAGAGACCCAAGCTTTGGATTTGGGAAATATGTGAGCAAAATGACATCTGTTGCAAAACCATGATGACCAAAGTGTACTTTCCCGAATGGGGACAAAGCCATCAAATTGCTATATTTCAATACCAGGTAACTTCATCTTCCCTTAATTAAGTTCAGGTCATAATTAAATTGGACTGGAAAAAAAATCTAATTTGATTAAGTTATGCTGAAAAGCAAGTTTGCATAGTGCATAGAAAGCCAGCATCCTGGGTTCAAATTCCCTGTCTTACACAATAATGACTGTGTGACCCTGGGAAAGTCTCTTAATAACCTTTCATTCCAACACTTCAGTTGAAGAACAGTTATAGCCTTCATTGGTAAGGGGAGTTCCTGTACCCAACCCAATTAAATCATAGAATCTGGACCACATAAAAAGCTGTAATTAAAAACAGCTTGTTAGTGATGCAGCTGGGTGGCATGATGGCTGGGGTGCTGGGTTTAAAATCAAGAAATCTGAGTTCTAATTCTGCCTCAGACACTTGGCATCATCATCATCACCATCAACATCATCACTAGCATTTATATAGTACCTATTATATGCCAGGCACCATGCCAAGTCCATTACAATTATTATCTGTGATCCTCACACTCTGGAAGGTAGGTGCTACTATCCCCATTCTATAGTTGAGGAAAGTGAAACAAGTAAAGGTACTTACCTAAGGTCACACAGCTGGTATGTGTGTGATGCTTTATTTGAACTCAGATCTTCCTGACTCAAGGCCCAGTGTTCACTGTACCTCCTAAACTGCTCTCATTCCTGTCCCTCTCTAAGCCTCTTTTTCTCATCTGTTAAATAAGGACAATAATATCAGTGATCCGGATTATAGTACAAATCAGATTAGATTATAAATATATATAAGCACTTTCTTTTAAAATGCTAACTACCTCATAATAGTAATTAGGAGATAGCATTAGCTTTTTGTGTTTCCTTATCTTTAAATCAAATGGTATTTTCTCTTAATGTGACTCTTCTCACCTAGAGTGAGTCTACTGTACCCTGTACTGTACAGCTCAGATGCTGTCCAAATTCTTCTTTGAGGCCAGACTCTTCTCTTTATTCTGTAGAGTGTTTAATATCTAGTTAGTAATATGTGTTTGGTTAAAAGGGAAGGATTATTGACTAATGTAACTTATTTTTATTGTCTCCTCCTTCTACGTGTTGTGTATCTTTTTGTCCTGGCCCTACAGAATAATTCAGAAAAGTTCAAAGAATTATACTGTTTTCTGGTGAGATCTGGATTAACTACTATTAACAGCAAAGTCCAGTGTATGGATTATACCATTCTTCTGGAATTTTGTTGAATACGATGTTACTTGAAATAAGTAGATCATTAATTGAGGTTTGAGAATACTTTCTTATTGATATGACTGTTTGTAGTCATGGAAAATGAACTGTGCCCGAATTAGGGGGACAGAGAGAAATGGGGGAAAAAAGTCTCAGATTTCAGAAATGAAGCAATAGAGCCTTTTAGAGTTTGATATCAAGATTATACTGTTTCCATAGGAACTGGTAAACATTTCAGTGACCTGATGAGAATAGTCTTGGAATGAGAGACATTTTTGACAGTAGCAAGCTTAGTACCAAAGTCATGGCTTGTAGTGGCTAGTTCATGGTGGGCAGGAAAGAGCAGATTTCAGCTACATACCTTTGAATTCCAGGAAGGGGAGAGGAGCCATGTTTGTTGCCCATAGTACTCAGACAGCTGGAGTTGTTGATTCTTGACTCTGCCTCTGCTGGTCTTGGAATGTAGGAAACAAGCTTGTATTTTTTTCTCCTGTCATGCACAAGAACTTTTGTCAATTGATTTTTTTTTCAAGTGAAAGTTTATTTTAGGAAACCTTAGCAGATATTTGGATGTTATGAAGTGCAGGGTGGGTGGGTAGAGCAGAATGGAACTAAATTTGGCACCATTATAGAGATCCAAGTGACACTGTAGGTATCAGACTTTAAGATAATTAACATGCAGAAATCTACTTTTATTTAAAAAAAAAAAGATGGCCTTAGATAGAGGTTATTCCCTTGACAAAACGATTACCAATAAAATTCCTTTGACTGAAGAACTTCCTTGATGAATTTTACATGATTCAATTTGCCAAAAACAACAACAACAACAAAACAACCCGAAATTTAGCCACATTTTTTTCCCCTGGAATACATCTGTGTGCTAAAATACAGCACATCCCAAATTTCCTTCCATGGATTGGAGTTTCCTATGCTTAGATGCAGAAGGGGAATCTCAGAGGACCTTGGGCTAACACTACCCTTAGTTTACCCCTGAGGAAACTTGACCCCGGGAAAGTGAAATGACTGCCTAGAAGTAGTGTGAAAGCCAAGGTTTGAAAAGGGAACACCTAGGATTTTAAATCTGGTGCTCTTTCCACCATTCCAGGCTATTTCTTAATTAAGCACTACAGTGTTTGTGAAAAGGATTAATGACAAAGCCTTATTAAGACCCGAAAGCTGGACCTCTCTGTTGCTTCTTTTTTTACCCCCTTAAGAGCATAGATTTGTAGGCGGAGTCCTGAGTTTCAGTTCCAGTCTTAGCTACCTTTATGACCTTGGGTAAATCAAATTCCTTATCTGGGCCTCAGTTTTGTTAACTACCACTAAAAAGCCACTAGCTGATGCCTTTTTTTATAAGTCACATTTAGAGAACATAAATGTTGACATTTAGATATGTATCACTCTAAAGTTTACAAAACTGTATTCTCCCTGGCTGTGCCCCATGCCTGGAAGGCTCTCCTTCCTTCACTTTGACCTCCTTAAAGTCTCCACTAAAATCCTACCCTCTATAAGAAGTCTTTTCCAATCCTTTTTAATTCCAGTGCCTTCCTTCTGTCAGTTATTTTTTATTTATCCTGTAATATAGCTTGTATATTTATCTTATTTATCCTGTATATTTTTTCCATGTTGTTTTCCCCAATTAGATTGTATGCTTCTGAGGTCTTTGCCTCTTTTTGTAGACATTTGTTTGCATGTTGTCTTCTCTTTAGAGTGTAAACTCCCTAAGCAAGGGACTGTCTTTTACCTCATTTTGTCTTCCTCATAGCAGGTACTTAATAAATGTTTACTGAATTGAACTGCATAAGTTTCATTTGAGCTTCAAAACAACTTTTTGAAATAGGTACTAGTATTATTCCCTATATTATTTACAAATATGGAAACTGAGGCTTAGGGAAATGAAGCGAGGTGGGATTTGACACAATATCTTATTGGTCCCAAGAACAGCACTTTATCCATTATTGCTCAATACCATGTCTTTATTTTTATGGTATTTCATTATGTGTTTAGGGGTCATAATTTAATGGGAAATGTAGGAATTTTCTGCTGTCATTCTCTTACCTTTCAGACTTGTTTATTACATAGAGCATAATGAACCATTCTTTTCATTTGTCAGTTTTCCATTCAAAAGTAATATTTCTACTGAAGCATCTGCTGAGAGACCCATAGGGAATCCACCCTTTGTTGACCATCTTTCAGTAAGTCACGTAATATACACAGTGGAATGAACCTGGATTTGGAACCTGAGCACATGGACTCGGATCACCACCAGTGTGACATTTAATCTCTTTGGGCTCCCCCTCCCCCATCTCTAAAACAAGGGGGTTGTACTAATTGGCCTGTACAATGCCTTCCAGCTTGAAATCTGTGATCCCTTTGATAACTGCTATTTGTCCAGCATTAGGTAGCCATATACACCTCTGGGAATCATAAGATAGTGTAATTTTAAGAATACAAAGAGACTTTAGAGATAAAGACACTGAAGGAATGGCATCTCCAAGGAGATGAAGTCAGTTGAGAAAGGTAATGCTGGTACATAAGCTTATAATTAATTTATCCTGGACTAGCATCCATGTCAGTAGACTTTTCCTCTTGTTGTTCAGCTGTTTCTGACTCTGTGTGACCCCATTTGGAGTTTTCTTGGCAAAGACACTAGAGTGGTTTGCTGTTTCCTTCTCCAGCTCATTTTACAGATGAGGAAACTGAGGCAAACAGGGCTAAGTAACTTGTCCAGGGTCACACAGCTACTTAGTGTTTAAGGCCAGATTTGAACTCAGGAAGATGTCTTCTTCCCTCCAGGCCCAGCACTCAGTCTTTACTTTACACCATTTTATTTATTTATTTATTTGTTTATTTGCTTGCTTGCTTTTTTTTTTTTGGAGGGCAGTTGGGGTTAAGTAACTCGACCAAGGTCACATGGCTAGGTTTTTGTTTGTGTGTGCATTAAGTGTCTGAGGCCGGATCTGAACTCAGGTCCTTCTGACTCCAGGGCCGACGCTCTACTTACTTTACACCATTTTAAAACAATTTGGGGAGGAAGGCAGGGTCCAGACATGATTTCATTGGTGGAAGAAGTTTCTGATGAGGAAATTCCCTCCACCAGCAGAGATTGGCAATTCCCTGGAGGGCTGAGAGGTTAAGTGACTTTCCTTAAGTCTCACTGCCAGTAGGTCTCAGTAAGGACTTGAACCTACTACCTTGAGTCCAGGGTCAGCTCTATAACCGATAAGTAACTACTCTGCTGCCACGAATGCCTTTTCCTTTCTCAGATTCAGGACTGCTGGGCAATTTGTCTGCCCAGTCTCTCTTTAGAAGGAAAGTTTCTGGGTAACTGGCATATTTTTTTTTGACAGAGGATGCTAATAATATTTTTTGATGAGTTTTTCAAGTGTCTGACAGAATACAGTGATTTGTTTTGTGACCTTGGTTAGAAGATGAGGCGATTACCTGGGCATTTTTGTTAAAGCTGATAGATGCCATAGGCACATTGGCCTGGGTCAGGGATATGATGAGGTATAGTCACGGGATTCACTGTATGTAGCAGAGTGCTAACTCATGGCACGACACACCCCAGAGGAAATGTGGACAGTTGTATAACATAGCAGCTTTTTCACACTGAGCTGTTCCTTTGGACTGCCTGATGTTTCCATAGCACGCCCTTTTTTGTTGTTTGTTTCTAGAATTGTGGTGATTTGTTCTCATATCCTTCACCCCATGAACCCACACAGAGTTGTGGTTTTGAACCTCCTACAAATCTGTAAAACATGTTGGTTAATGCATGTAACCAAGAAAGCACAGTTCACCCCAGGAAAAGAAACCAGGAGCTGGAGGTGAAGCCATGCCCTTTGTGAGACTTTTAACTTGCTTTTGTGTTCATGTCTATGTGGGTGTTCGTGCTCCCACACTTAAAAGACATGTCTCAAGGAAGAAGCCCAAAGAGAGCAGAGGAAGGGTATTTGGGGAAATATTTCCCCTGTCAATGATTATTCAAGGGATACTATTTAAAATGTCCATTTCTATAAAGCTCCAAGTCTTGGTTGTGCAATATAAAACCTGTCCCTTGTGTTGTTTCATAAATGGAAATTAATGACCTGGAAATACACAGGTACTCAGCCAATTCATAAGCCTGCCTGAAGTTAGGGGTATAAAAGCTGGTGGTGATGCCTTGTTAACAGCTGCTCTGGCTCAAAAGTTTACCATCACTGTACTTAACAAATGTTTGCAAGAACATTAGCTGGTCATTAAATACCACTAATTGCCAATGTGGGGGATGTGATGCTTAATTATATTTTAAGTTTCAATCCTCTGTTGTGTGAAGGGGTAACTTGGAATAGGACACTGAAAATTGAAATGTAACAAGCTTAGGCAAACACTAGGGCTAATTGTATTTTGTTTTCCTCAGATGTGAAGTGTTGAGTTCATACATGCAAAATAGTGTGTAATTCCCTGAAAGCATGAAAAGGGCTTGAATTTCCACATTCTTACTTTAAAAAAGAGGCTTTTCTGAAAATCTGTAGTGTATTTATAAGTTTATATTGTATGTTAATATTATATTGCATAAAGTTTATATTATATTACATGTATTATATAATGGCAAATACCTTAATTTGCCATTATATAATAATGCTAAATGCAAAGAGGTATTTTTGAAACACATATGGGATTATCAACTGGGCTTTGAAAATAATTTTCTAAAATTTCTCAAATGTTTACTAAAAAATAGGGAGGGGGTTGCTGGGCAAAGCTCAGAGAAGAGATCATCTAATCACTTCATGAAACCATAACACAGAGAGGTCCAGTGATTTGCTCAATCGTTTAACATAGGTCACACGAGTAAGAGATTAGCAGAGCCTGGGCTTCAGACCCCCTAAGTCTACTTTTCTTTCTGTTATATCTGCCTTTGGCCTTCCAAATCAATCAGGTTTTTATTAAGTTAGGCCTTATGCTAAGCATTGGGTTATTTGTTTCAGAAGCTATAAAGAAGTTTAATGTAGAGCATCTGTCTCAAGGAGTTCATAATTGAGCAGCAAAAGGCTAATACTTGTTAAACCAATTTAAAAAAAGAATTGTTGAATGTTAATCATAATTGCAATAGGAATTCATAGAACCAAGAAATCGGTGTAGATTTTCTAGGTTTTTCTGAAACCATCTCCTTCATCTTCTTCCGTCACAGTCATATACCCCATCTTGTTCAGTCATTCCCACAATGGTGGACATCTGCTCAGTTTTCACTTCTTTGCCACAAAAAGAGCTACTAGAAATATTTTTATACATATGTGTCCTTTTCCTTTTACTTTGATCTCTTTGGGGCATAGACCTATAGCGGTATTGCTGGATCAAAGGGTATACATCGTTTTATAGCCCTTGGGCATAGCTCCAAATTGTTTTCTAGAATGTTTGGATGAGTTCACTGCTCTACCAGCAGTATCACACGAGTTGTCAATCAGTGTAGTCATTTTGGACTGATTAATTTGTATTAATGGGAGAAGTCACTGAATTGCTTCCACCCTTTTATCCCAATAATCATCTCATTGTCGAGCATATATCCCAAGGAAGGCAAAGATGGGAAGAGAAGTTTGATGTGTACATCAGAATACTGGTAGCAACAATTTTTGTGGTAGTAAAAACCAGAATTAAAGGCACTCTTAAAAAAAGTGTCATAGTAGAATAGAATTAGAAAGTGATCTGATCCTAACACAGTACCTGGTGCGTGATAGGTGTTTAATCAATCCTTGATGACCTGACTTGAGAAACTCCAAAGTCCAGGCTGCCTTCACACAAGAAGCCCCTTTGGCACAAATAAGTAAAGCCAATTCTACTTTTGTATAGCTCTCATTATTAATAAGTTTTTTCTTTACATCCAACATAAAATCTGCCTCTTTGCAGCTTTCATTGATCATATTGGAATAGAAAAAGCTTTAGTCTTATGCTACTCTGACATTTTTACTAACTTAAAAGAATTCATTTAACTTAACCTCATTTTATTCAAGACAGTATTCATGTCTGGTCAACAGGCAAAGAATGATTTTTTTTTGCCTATTTCTTTTATAGTTTGGGAATTGGTACCTTACGTCATATTTATCATGCAACATGTTTATCAGACAGGCTGCATCCCACATAGTCACGTGTTTCCTGCCTTGTCATGGCTTAGCCACTGAGCAGTTTTCTTCACCTCAGCCTACCACAATTACTTTTGAAAACATTTTTTAAAAAATCTTGACACATCCTTATTTAAGTATTTTTCATAGGAACCACCCATGCATCAGTTTTGCATGTGCATGTAATTTACAGTGAATGTAACTGATTTTCATTTTATTTGGATAGCCATGGATGCTTTTTTATATATCATAGTAAAATGTCTGCTTCCCCCCATCCTCAAAAAATTGCTGATGTCGATTTTGTTTTCCTAACCTTGTTGTGAGGCAAAATGATGTAATGGAAAGAGGGCTAGATTTGGAATCAGCCGATTGGAGTTCAGATCTTAGCTTGGCCTCTTCTACCAGTATGACTGGTCAAATCTTTGCTCAGTTTTCTCAATTGTAAAAGGGATGGATTCAACCCCTAAATTGTGATCCTATGAATGGATTCATACAGCTTACAAACTTCACAGTAACCTTGCTTTAAAGTTTTCTCTCCATTTTGAAGTCTCTGTAGGATCCTCCATCATATGGAAAACAAAAAGTTTTCCGAAACCTTTATAAATCTCATCATTATTTAATTGAGACTAGATTGAGTTTTAAAGGATTCCCTTTTTTCCCTCCTGCATCATCAAAAACTTGTTAAACAGCCATATATGCATTACATTTGGTTGGCAGATGTTCCAAATCAATTAAGATGACCCTGGAAATTCTGTAGGAACACTGCCCTTTTCCATTAATACTGATGTAATGCAAAGACATTGGTCCAGTGGTCAGAAAAACCCAGCTTCTAGTCTAAGCTGTTACTAGATTTCTGGGTGGCCTTGACCTTGTCTCTCTGGAATTCAGTATTATCATCTGCAGAATAAGGAGATTGGCCTATATAATTTCTAAGGCCTCCCTCTTCAGGCTCTAAAGTCAACTCCCTTTAGTCAAACTCCACTCCAAATTATACCATCAGGCATAGCAAGCACAAGGGTTGGGATGAGGATGAATGTTAGACATTTATGGAATAGTTATTGTCTTGTGATTTAAGGACACCAGAAAAAATTTTTTTTTTTAAAAAAGAAGTGTTTTCTTCATCCATGACCTTAAATTTCATTAGTGATTTATTCAATTCAGTTTCCATTCAGCAACATATTAAATGCCTACTATGTGACAGGTATTATGCCAGGCTTTGAGGATTCAAAGAAAAAAATTCAAAACAGCTCCTTCTCTCAAGGACCTTGCATTCTCCTGTAAAGGTCAGGGAATAGGGGAGGGGAACAACACCTACATAAATTAGTAAATTCAGAACACACACACAGATGAGACCCATGGCCTAGTGGTACCAGCCTAATGGATTCTGACCTTACATGGACTGGATCTAATGCTGGGCACCTGGCTCAGAGATGGTCAGTTTCTGTCTTTGACACCCTGGTTTCACTTTAGAGATATCTTCAAAATAAAGCTTACATCTTGCTCACATTTAAGTTTCAAATGTGGGTAACACATTCCCCAGTTTCCATTTTAGGCACTCCATGCTAAAT
Organism: Gymnobelideus leadbeateri; assembly: GCA_011680675.1. Classification (NCBI taxonomy): domain Eukaryota; kingdom Metazoa; phylum Chordata; class Mammalia; order Diprotodontia; family Petauridae; genus Gymnobelideus; species Gymnobelideus leadbeateri. Next base: position 173,258 of record WOXC01000248.1, read on the forward strand.
AAGCTTCTCGACACCCACACACACTTCAGCTCAGCATATTCAGCCCTGCAACTCACTGCCTTCACTCTCCAATTAGGAAATTGAACAGAAATGATTTGACTCTTTTCTCAAGGAAACTGCTATGTCAAGAAATCTTCTCCTTTCTCTTCTATAATTAATTTTTTTTAAGCAGCAAAAATCTGCTCTCTCTCTCCCACTCCCATCCTTCCCCATTGTGAATGAAAAAAAAAAAAACAAAAACCAACAAACAAACCCTGTTATATACGTGTATAGTTGAGTAAAACAAGTTTATTCCTTGGACATCTTCCCCTATCTCTTGAAGGGGGATCTCTCCCCTCTGTCTTGAGTTAAGGAACTCTTGAATTCAGGGAGTCCATTTTCAGGATCTCTCCTCTCAGGCTTCCATCCAACACTGGTCTTTCTTTGTCATGTGCCTTGGCTGAAATTCTTATATGTGTCCTGATTACTTCTTTATCTTTACCTGGAAAATCCATTCTCTGAAAATCTAGTCTCTGTTCCATGTTCAGAAAAGGAAACAATATGGGAGAAGGTGACCAGTTAATCGGTTAACATTTAAGTGTCTACTATGTGCCAGCGATTGTACTGAGCACAGAGTATTAAAAAGAAAAAAAACAGAAGACAACCCTGCCCTCAAAAAACTCACACAGTCTAATGTGGGAGACAGCAAGCCAACAACAGCACACAAACAAGCTATATGCAGGATAAATGGGAAATAAGTGAAAGGGAGGCAGCACTAGAATTAGGAAGGGTTGGGAAGAGTTTTCTGCAGAAGATTGGATTTTAGTTGGGGCATACAGGAAGCCAGAAGGTAGAGGTAAGGAGGGAAGAGCATTCTAGGCATGGGGGGAAAGCCAGGGAAAATGCTCAGAGCTGAGAGATGGAGTTATCTTGTTCATAAAACAGCCAGGAAACCAGTGTCACAGGATGGAAGAGTGTGGTGTCCTAGAAACCTAGAAAGATGAGTACCAGGGAGGAGAAGGTGATTCACAGTATCAAAGGCTGCGGAGAAGTTGAGGAGGAGCTTGTGTCTAGGAAAGCCCCTTTCAGGACTGTCATGTATTTGGCCCAAAATACAATCCTCCTCCCCCTCCTCAGGTGACTCACTAACGGCTCAGTTTAAAATGAACATATCTGGTCCTTTCCTCTCTAACCTGAGAATGAGTGGAATATGGAGGAAAGGGGGATGCTGGATCTGTTTTTCACTCATTTTTATTGTGGGTGATAGATGGGAGAGCAGTAAAAGGGGAGGTGGGTGGATGCAGGAATTCCTCCAGTAGTCACCACTGTGATCTTATGTCCACTGGGGAGGGGGATGGTTCCTCCTACCAAGTTGGTCTCTTATTTTTGCAGATTGGGATCAAGAATAAACAGACAATGCTGATCAAGCTAAAGAGGCATCTTTTTTTTGGAGGGGGCCTAGTTGTGTGTCCTTGGTTTTCCAAGGACCAGTGACATCACCAGTGAAGGCTTGACTTGTATGTTAATTGGATTTAAGTGAGGCAGAGCTGCACAAAGGGATCAGCCTCACTCTCTTCCAGGGTAGTTAGGTGGTATAGTGCCATGGTATTAAACTCAAGTAGAAAAGAGAAACTAAACCGTAAATGAAGATCGCTATTGGAGAAAGCCACATGCTGACATTGTATATGTCCTATTGTATTTTTTACTTATTGTATTAAATATTTCCTGATTATATTATGATCTGTGAGATGTGTTACCGGCTCTTGTTTGATACTTCTGATGTGGACTAGGGGGAGGTTAGGTGTTCCATGGAGTTAAGAAATTAAGATATTTGACTTAACTGCTGCTAGCTTCAGTTTTCTCCTGTAAAGTGAAGGTGATGATAATAGCCCCTTCTTCAGAGGGTTGTTATGAAGATGAAATGAGAAAATATTTATAAAACATCACAATGCCTGGCACACAGTAGGCGCTAAATAAATGCTTGTCCACTCTCTCCCGTGTTGATTTAGTCTTCCATTTTTCCATTGATTTCCATTGAATTGATTTCCATTTCCATTGATTGAGTCTTCCATTTTCATTGTTGTAGGTCTGCCTTCTTCCCTCAGCATTACTTCATACAAGGCTAAGGATGCCTACATATGTGTGTATGTGTGCATGTATTGAAGAGATATTGAAAAGGTAAAATCGACAGGTCTTAGCTACAGATTGGATCTTAGAGGGGTGAGAGAGGGAAGAGTTGAGAATGACCCCTGAGTTACCAAGTTGAAGGAGTGGGGGGGGGGGGTTTGGTTTCAAGAATAATAGGGAAGTTGGGAGAGGAATTTTTTTGGGTGAAGATACAGAATACAGGTTTGGATATGTTTAGTTTAAGATGCCTACTGGATAGACAATTTGAGATGTCCATATATTATATAAATATATAATGTATGTATATAACATATACATATGTTATACATTATTTTACATATACATACGTATGAAATTATTATATAATGTATCCATTTTATACATACTGGTACAGTAGATAGCGTATAGGGCCAGGAAAGACTCATCTTCCTGAGTTCAAATCAGGACTCAGACACTTATTAGCTGTGTGACTCTGGGTGAGTAACTTAACCTTGTTTGCCTCAGTTTCCTCATCTTGTAAAAATGAGCTAGAAAAGGATATGGCACTTAAGTATCTTTACCAAGAAAAGCCCACATGGGATCTCAGAGAGTCAAACATGACTGGAAAATGACTGCATATTATACAAACATGAATTCTAATAGAGAGACAACTTGGAGTGGTCAGTAAAGCCTAGTGAGTAGAGGACCAGTCTTGAAATCAGCAGGCTGGAGATTCATGTTCCCTCCCTAACACATTCTAGCTGTAAGTCTTCCAGAAGGCTGGAGTTTCTCTGTGTCCTTAGGCAACTCTCTAAGAGAGAGGTTACCAGTCTCTATAAGTGGAAGGAGTTGCCCTGCTTCTTTGGAATCACAGTTTCCAAATAACAATTTTTAAAATTCTGGTGTAACTTTACAAGTTTTTCAGCTCATAGAATCCCTCACTTCTTCTACACAGATCTTGGACATCTCGCCCTGTCCTCCTCTACCTCGTTATTGGCTTGATTTTTTGTTGTTTTTCAGTCACATCTGATTCTTCATGGCCCATTTAGAGTTTTCTTGGCAGAGATACTGGACTGGTTTGCCATTTCCTTCTCCAGCTCATTTTACAAATAAGGAAACTGAGGCAAATAGAGTTAGATGACTTGCCCAGGGCCACGCAGCTAATACGTATCTGAGGCTAGATTTGAACTCAGAAAAATGAGTCTTTTTGACTTCAGGCCCAGCACTCTATCCACTGTACCACCTTGTTATGTTCTATATTGATCCTTTATACACTTTTACTAGGCATCCCAAAAGTCCTATTGTACTTAATAACTTATTAAAACTGCAGTTTTTAAAAAAAAAACAAACCTGTATATAGATGTCCTCTAATCTTATATATGTCCATGTCTCCCTGGTAAACTTTTTGAGAGCAGGGACTGATTGATTTGTCTAGCACAGTGACAGGGGCTTAATAATTACTTGTTGATTGTTTGATGGCAGAAAATGTAGAAGGGTGTTAAGTGCGTGCTCAGAAAGTGTGTGTGGTCGGTGTGTAATTAGATAAAGAAAATCCTCAAACAGTTAAACAATGTCAGAGATTGTTTATTGGAAAATAAATGTTAGAGGAAAGGTAACAGCTGTCTCTGGTCTTCCTCTCACTTAAATGAGAACTTGGGTTTTGTTTGTTTTTGTCTTTTTGGAGAGGGGAAGGCAGGGCAGTTGGGGTTAAGTGACTTGCCCTAGGTCACATAGCTAGTAAGTGTTAAGTATCTGAGGCTGGATTAGAACTCAGGTCCTCTTGAGTCTAGGGCTGGTGATCTATTCACGGTGTCACCTAGCTGCCCCCGTAGAACTTGGTTTTTAATTACTTCCTGGTGCCATTCTTCTGGCCTTATTAAGCAAAGAATCCCTAAGACCCAGTGATGACCAGGCACATCTTTACAGGGCCCCTGGCTTGTGAAGTGCTGAAATGGCTTTCCTGGCATAAAAAGGCAGATTCCCAGTGGTTACTTGGTCATTACGTGACTCTAGCTTTTCAGCCAATGATGGAAACCTTGGCATTAAAAAGTTGGTATTCTCCTACATAAAGTTTTACTTTTCAGCAAATGACAAGACCTGATAGGTACAAGGCTCAGATGATAAGGGAAGTACAGCTTTTTCTCTCTCGGGGAGGGTGTGTACCTATATGAGAAACAGGAAGTTGTAGTCTAACTGCCTGTGTTGAGGTTTTAACTCAAGCCAGTGCAGGTGTGCGCTGCTCAGCTGCTTAGTTTATCTCCTTTCCAGACACCTTGGCAGCTACCTACTTCAACAGAAACTCTTTTTAAAAAATTGATGTGTAAAGAGGAGTATGACTACATTACAGCTGAAAGAACTTTCCCATTCAGGGCTTTACAGGAGGAGACGAGATCGTCCAGATAGCTTGGGACTAAATGGGTTACCCAAGGAGAAGTTAAGGTGAGTGCTTATTAGTGGTTGGCTACAGGTAAAGGCATCTTATAATTGGAATGGGATTCCATAACCTTTAGAGAGAGGTAATAAAAAGGAATACAAATGGAGAGAAAATTCAGGTAGAAATTTAAATCCTACAATGAAGAGTTTAATAAAACCCAAAAACAGACCTAAAGTGGGGGCACTAGGGCTTACATTATTACTAGATTGGTACTTTGTAAAAACCCAGGATCTTTTTTTGCTCCAAGTTATAAAAGACAGATTCCCTGTCTAGTGGTTTTCCACCATACCTTTCAGTTTTATCTGACGTAAAACTTTCTTTTGGAAACATGCCTTCTTAATAAATTATGATTTATAATTTAAAGGATACTGTTACTAAAATCTTAGAATATGTGGCTTCTCCGTGATGTAGTCAGTGTGTGTGTGTGTGTGTGTGTGTGTGTGTGTGTGTGTGTGTGTGTGTGTGTGTGTGTGTGTATACACATTTGTAAAATGGCCTGGTGTAGCTTATTAGATCATGATGCTTTATTTATTTATTTTTGAGAAGGGAAGTTGGGGGAGGGTTTCCCCCCCTCCACTGGGAGTTATTTGTTATTTAAATGGATTTAGATAGAAGAATGCAGTAGAACTGCTTAATGTGACCTAGGAAGGAAGGGTAGCTAAAAATTCACAAACTATTTCACCACAAAGGTTAAGTTTCCTGGAGATTTAATTTGTCTTACAATAACACGATTTACTTTTTGAGTATAACTGGGGTGAATTCTACACCTTAGTTTCCAAAAAACCCTTGAAGTTATCCCAAATATATAGACTACTGAGGAAATGATTTAGGTGGTTTGCTTCTGATCTCAAATATATTTCTGTTTTAGTGCAAGGGAATTCTCTATTTCTTAATTACATTTACTCTATAATACTTTATTTTTAGACTCTTAATTTAAGCATTGGAGAACTCCTTGATTAAACTGCTATAGCCTCAGCTAAGCATTATCTTTCTTCTATAAAATGCTCATTTTTAGATGCAATTCAGCATTCCCAATTTAAATTTTACATAGAGATCTATTCTAAGTGCATTTTAACCTCAAAATTAAATTGGCATTTGCATTACTTATTATAGGGAATTGTAATTCAGAAATAAGTTTTTCTACTTCATTATTTTTCCTTTTAAAAGAGCTATTTGGAAGCATTTAAATTAGTAATGATCATTTTATTCTTGATGGATTGGGCTTTATCTTTCATATCTCTAGATATACATTGAATTTAAGTAAAAATCTCTGATGTTCTGCAAAAGAGGTTTTTGCAGCCTCATATTTCATAGAGAAGCAGTGGTAATATTACCAGGAAGAAATGCTGGGGCAAAGTAAAGATAATTGTTTAGCCCTTATGTCACTTAATTTTAGACTTTTTCCCTTAATTTTAAATATTTATATTAAATTTAAATATTAAATTATACACAAAGGGTATAATAGCTTATGTGAGAAAAGCATGTATCATACAAGAAATGTTAACCTATGATATCACAATGGACTAAAGGAAAAGTGCAGAACTCCAGCTAAAGACCATGAAGCTTTAATAAAAACTAAGGCATGTAAAAAAAATGTAGTTTCTTTTTCCCAACTTGACAGGCATGTTGGAAATGATTTCTAAAATCTTTGGAGTAAAATCTAATCTAACTCTGTTCTAAACAACTTAGAGAAGTTGTTCTGGATAAATTTTGTTTCAGATTTTGGATAATAGTAAGAGTTTTTCCATTAATATTTGTGGTCCTTTAGTATTGAATATTATATTGTAGGCAGTGCATGCAGTTAATACTTATCTCAAATTCATACAACACAATTTTGAGCTAAACCTAAACCCTGAAATTATTTTTCACTGGTTGTTAAGGATTAATTTTATTGTCTGAAAAGAAACTATTTGAGACCTTCTTTATTATGCCTTTTTTTTTTTTAAGCAGTTTTTGTCTTAGAACTTTGGAGCCAAAAGATAACTGCATTGTTTAACTAAATCTTGTTAGTACTAGTAGATTAAGGCTGATCTCACTCCAGTTTAGGAACTGCATTTTCAAACAAGTATCTGTTCTCTTTTCTACTCTATTTCCTATTTATCATTATTATATATTATATTATTAATTATATACTATTTATTTATTTTTCTACTCTATTTCATTTACTTTTTTTTAGGAGTAGCAATGGATGGCCAGAGAACAGAGCAGGCATCTTGTCAGTTGTTTCATTTTATTTTTTAATTTAGATAATATGACAAACAGAACCCCTCTTCCTCCCCTCCCCCATTTTATGTTATTTCTTAATATTTTTAGTATTCAGGATTAAAATTCTGAAGTTGGTACACATAATCAAACCCAAATACTCACTGTTAGCTAATAACAAATACATTTTCGTCTCTCCTACAGCTTCACACGTTGCTCAAATCATATTACTGTTTAATCCTTTCTCACTCACAGATTTGTTTCCTTGGCACCTCATCAGTAGGGTAACAACAGCAATATTAATGTTGCCAAAAAGATGTTATGTACCTGACACCAAAATGAAACATTAAGTGGAAATCAGTTTAACCCTAAACATAAAATACAAACTGCTCTAGTCCTTATTCATAGGATTAAATTATGTGCCTCAAGGAACTCTCAGTTTGCATAAGAATGTGGTGCTTCTGATAAATGCCTTTGGAGGCATTTGTTTTGAAGTTTTGAGGATGCCTTGAAATTTATGGTAATACATAGTAATGTTTTTTTTAATTTTCAGTTCCAACTTCTCTCCCTCCCTCCCTCAGCATAAAGGCAAGCATTATGATACCCCTTATACATTAAAAGTCATGTAAAACAGTTCCATGTTAGCCATGTTGCCCCCCCCAAAAAGCAAGAAAAATAACATAAAAGAAAATTTGCTTAGCGTTCTCTATCATGAATCTGAACTGTGTTTATTGATCAGTATAGCTGAGTCTTTCACAATTCTTTATTGTTACAATATTGCTATTATTATGTACAATGTTCTCCAGGTTCTGCTCACTTCACGTTGTATCAGTTCATGTAAGTCTTCCTAGGTTTTTCTGAAACTACCCCCTTTGTCACTTCTTATATAGGACAATAGTATAATACATGGTATTTTGTAAACTAGAGTAGTTAAAGACTTCATACCCTGAATTGAGGTTTTTCACTTCAGTGGGCAGCCATAGACTCTGAATTTCCTCTGGTTAATATATGCCCCAAAACAAAAACCCAACAAAATATAATTGCAACTTAGTATTGTGTTAAAGATCTGTGACCTTCTAGAAAGGTAATTAACTATTGCTACTGCTAATAGAAAATTATTGGGCAAGATGAACTTTCTCATCGAGTCTGTGATCTTGACAGTAATGAAACCTGTCATGCCATATTTCAGTTCCCGAAATAATTGGGGATATTTTGGCTTATGTGTGCTAGTTGGAAAATGATTTAGATTCCCAGACTATAGGGCTGGTGCTGTATTCACTTCGCCACCAAGCCACCAATTCAACAAATACAGTATTTGGGTCCTATTTGTCACTTGTCCCTGAATATATATTGTTCTCTAACAATGAAATCTTGCACAAAAGTTATGTAGGTTTACACTGAGAAAGATTTATATGGCATAACAATATTTACTATGACAGTCAGTTGGTTGACAGATAATCAATCTCTTACCGATTAGCATGAAAGGGAGGAGCTAGAAGATGGGCTTGATATAGCCTGTTGTAACAGTCATAGATGACATCCATATTTTATATGAGGTATATCTAGGGAAAAATGTAAGGCCTGTGTTTAGACTAATAGATTATATTTTTATTTTTAGGTATAGCTACAATACAATTGTCTGTGTACACATTAGAAACTTTAGACTGAACTAATCCTTTTTAAATGTGTTCCAGCTTGACCTCTAAATAGTTGTGATTCTGCACACTATGCAACAATAAATAATACGTGCATATATATACTTCTATTATATAAAATATTAGCTTTTAAAAAAGGATAGTGCTAGAAGTAACCTCTACAATACACACATATATGCAGACACCTGTATCTACTCATCATTTTGCAAATTATGAAACTCTATGTTAGAAAATATGAGGGGAAACAGTCCGTAAAGTGGTCTTCCCACCCTCCATTGCTGTTCCCTTGATCTACTTTCTTATCACTTAATTACTGCTTTTGCCCCTTTTGTTATTCTTAATAATGTGATTTCATTGGCTAATGAAGAAACTCTCTCTGCCAGTGAAGATCAGTCCCTTTTCTGTTCCCTTATAGCCTTTGAGAGTTACCCAGAATTCTGAGTCTTGCCCAGGTTAAAGGACTTGAACCTAGGCTTATGGCTTCTAGGCCAACTCTCTTATCAGCTACCCCATACTGATTATTTGGTTTGAGCTCAAGTGTTATTGGAATGCTTAGTTTTTTATTTTGTTTTGTTTTTTGCTTTTTGGAGGGGGAAGGCAGGGCAATTGGAGTTAAGTGATTTGTCCAAGGTCACATGGCTAGTAAGTGTTAAGTGTCTGAGGCCATATCTGAACTCAGGTCCTTAGGACCCAAGTGAATAGCTGGAGCTCTATTCATGTTGCCACCTAGCCTCCCCAAGGGAATGCTTAGTTTTAAAGAATCCAAGATTGTTAATATTTGCTAATGTCAGAAGGGATGGCCTTGAGTCTAACTCATTAGTCTCACAGATGAGGAAATGAGACCCCAGTCAAAGAGTTGACCAGTTGCAAAGTCAAGATTAGAACCCAGCATATCCATTCCCATTATCCCAATGTCCCCTCCACTCCTTTCCCCCCACATACATATTCTGGACCGAGAAGTCATGAGACATAAGAGGCACCGTGTTGTAAGGGATTGAGTGGTACCAGTGAAAGAGTACTGGATGAGGAATTTCTCAGTGGGAATCCCAGCCCTTCCACTCCTAGCTTGTGTGATATTGGGCAAGTCATTTAATTTCTCTAGGCCTCAGTTTCCCCATCTGTAAAATGAAGGGATTGGACTAGATCCCTCAGGTTCCTTTGAAGCTCTAAATCTATGATTCTGTGACTTAAAGTTGGGAAGACATAACTCAGGGACTCAACTAGCTTTGTGACCCAGAGAGTCACTTAGTTTTTGATTTCAGCTTCTTCATCTCTAAAATGGGAATAATAGCACTTACCTTACATAGTTATTGTAAGGTTCATATGAGTTTTTATTTCCATAAAGCACTTTGTAAACCTTAAATCACTACATAAGTGCCAGCTGTTGTTATTTCCCCCCAGTTCTGCCAACTGTATAGACCTTAGGTAATTCATCTACCCTCTCTGGGTCTCAGTCTTCAATCTCCAGTAAGGAGATTGGACCAAATGGTCTCTCAGTTCCAGGAGAACTCTAACCTGTGCTTCGGACTAGACCACATGACACATTTCCTGAAGGGAAGATATTATGTTAGCCTATCTGCCATCTAAAACATTTCTGTGTGGTAGAGAGTACTGTTGAAATGGAAAGTTAAAGTAGCTGTCTTCTCACTGTAAAACTGGGGCCTACAAAGGCCCCTACAAAGTACGTGTTCTCTTCCTATCCGTTCTCTGTGTACTGAAAGATAAACACGAATTCTTAACAGTCCTGATCTGTTAATCTATTACACAACACACATCTCATACATTTTCTAAGTGTGGATTCCCATGACAAAATTAAATTCCAATAGTATAACTTATTGACTTCCACATTCTTTATACTTTATATCATCAGATTGGAAAAGAATAACTGGCGATTCTCATATCTTAGGAAATATCTAGATGTCATTCATTCACTAAAGCAGGAAAAGTAATTTGACTAAAACTGTGATTTGGATATATGGTTTTGTTTTCTACTGTTGTTAAAAGTGAAGTAGTACTGATATAGTTGGCAGAACCAGGAGAATGCTTTTAAGTTCATGTATATTCCCAGATGGGTCATTCTCTCGCCATATACTCCTATATTAAGCTGGAACACAGTAGGTGCCTAATAAATGGTACTACAACTACAAAGGACATATGAAGGAAACGGTATTCCAAAATGTAATAAAAAATAAATGCTTCTACACACACTTAAATGCAAATCTAACACACAGTATGTGCCTAATAAATGCTTGCACATACACACACACATATACTTGCCTGTCATTCTCAAACTTTTTAGTCTCAAGATCACTTTATACTAAAAAAAAAATTATTAAGGGCCTTTCCCCAAAGAGCTTTTATTTATTTGGCTTATATCTATTAGTACTTGCTAGATGAAAAATTAAAATAACTTGGTGTTATTTTGAAAATAGTTTTGATCTTGAAAAGCTCTGTGAAGAGGTCTCAGGTACCTGGACCACACTTTCTTTCCAGGATTTTTTTTTTTTAGGCAGTCAGGGTTAAGTGACTTGCCCGGGGTTACTAAGTTAATATGCTAATAATAATAATAAGCTAATATGGCCATATAAACTCAGGTCCTCCTGACTCCAGGGCTGGTGCTGTATCTACTGTGCCATGTAGCTGCCCCCACTTTCTCTAATAGTATAAATTGCAAAGAAGGTACCCATCTGTAGATGGAGTTTCCTTATCTAGAAACTTCCTTTACTATTGAAATCACAAGTCCAATTCCAGTTTAGCAATAGGTACTCAATAAGTGCTTATTTAATAACTTTTAGTATAAGATTTATCAGATGAATGTTATGAATTACAGCTGATCATTTTTTATCTTAAACATTGACACCCTATGAAGCTATCGGGCATAAAAATTAGCATTTTAAAACTCGTTTGCCCCCTGGTAAGATATAAAAACATACTTTTGGGGCTTCTTTACCAAGAGGCTGTTTTAAATGAGAAAAACAGATAATATTGAATTGCTTGATCCACTATTCCTAGAATAGTGTACCCTCTACTTCAGAAAATAATGCAGAGGAAACAAGGCAATGAGACTCTAGTTAACCAGTGAACTTAAGGAAATGTCATGTGCAAAATTCAGGAAGTGAAAAAGGACAGGTAGGACAAAATTGGTAACAGCTCAATGTGACTGGAATTCTGAGTAGTACGTGAAGGGGAGTAATGTCAAACAATTCTGGAGGGAGGAGTAAATAGGCTGAAGCCAGATTGTAAGGATTTCTTCAGTTTAAACATGAAGAATTGATATTTTATGTTTATAGCTGTGTATGAGTTGGGGGGGGGGAATCAAAGGACTGGAAATGAGTGCCTATCAGTTGGAGTGCCTGAAAAATTATGATGTGTGAATGTAATGGAGTAGTATTATGCTGTAAGGAATTACAAAAAGAAATGTGCAAAGATTTAAACGGTTAATGTTAAGTGAGAGGAACCCCAAGAACAATTTGTACACATTCAACAACTCTAATAAAGATAAACAACCTTCTAAGACTTAAGAACACTTTTCAATCCAATGACCAATTATAATTTCAGTGGACTGATGATGAAAAATGCTACCTGCCTCTTCACAGAGAGATGAGATAGATTCAAAATGCAGAAAGAGACATACGTTTTTCTTTACATGACCAGTGTTTTTGCTTGGCAGTGCATATTTGTTACAAGGGGTTTGTTTTCCTTTCCCCCCCTTTTTTTTCTGATGGGGCTTGAGAGCAAAAGAAAATTGCTTATTAATTGGGGGAAGGGGTAGGGCAAGAATTTATATTTTAACCTGGAGTTGATGCTAAGCCACTGAAAGCTTGTAAAAGGACAGTGGTTTGATCAAATTTGTGTCAGGATTTCTTTGTGGCAGTGCTTAGAAAACTCAGTTGGTAAATAGAATGACAGGAGGCAGGGAGATTAGTTAGGAGGCCAAATTATATCAAGGTCCAGGGAAGAAGTAATAATGGCCTCAATTAAGGTAATCTCAATAATAGCATAAAGGAGGGAATGGACTTGAAGTTTTATGGAAATAAAATTGATATGATTTGGCAGTTGATTGATGTGTAGGGGGGTGATAGGAGAGGGAAGGCTGAAAAGATGATTTTGAACGCTCTTGGGAAGATGTTGTCTTCTAAATGACTAAACCATGATTCTCTGAGAGAGAGAAAAGGGGGGGAGGATGCTGTTGCTGTCATTCTATCTCATGAGCTCCTTGAGAAAAAAGTCATTTGTAAAATTTAAAGTGCTGTATAAAGTGCTTTTTATAAAACCTGGTTCTGTGATTCCAGAGAACTAACAATGAAATCTGCTACCCACGTCCTAATAGTGAAATGAGGAACTTGAGAGTGTAGAATTTTTACATGTGTATGCATACTTAGAGGTGGTCAGTATAGATAAAGATATTTGTTTTGTTTGACTTTATGTGTTTGTAACTAAGATTTTGTTTTTCCTTCATTCTCAACGTGGGGAGGGGGAGAGAGAAAGAAGGTGGATTTTTGCTTATTGAAAAAAATGTAATTTAGTGTGTGTGTGAAACATTTAAAATATGTACTTTTGCAAAAAATGCAATTTTGCAAAAGTGATAGAGTTGGCAAAAGTTTGCCTGTGCTCATGTACTATTTTTGGGACAATAGCTGGTTGTAGAAGCTGACATTCCTACCTCCCAACCACAAAGCTCTATTCATTTGTCAACTTCTAAAAGATAAGCACTATTAGGCTCCATTACAAGTCTGTAGGTGATAAGAGCCTTAAATCATGATAAGCAGGTATACCTTTTCCTTTTCCTCTGACAACCAACCGGTTATAGTAATTTATCCTTTGTTTTTAACATGTCAGTGATCATGCTCCTCCAGATAATTAAAACAGGGATGGAGAAAGGCTTATAACTTAAATTGATGTTTGACTGCTTCTGGAAAGGGCCAGGGTCTCCCATTGCATCCTGGGTCATCTCTAGTCAACCTGATGAATATCTGGCCACTGGATCCAGATGACTCTGGAGGAGAAAGTGAGGCTGGTGACCTTTGCATAGCTCTCCCTCCCTCACATCAAAGTCAGCTGCAAGTCATGTGATCATTTCCCTGATGCCATGGTCCTCTTTGAAAACAAAGGACAAACAAACAACAACCTATTGTAGTGTGGAAGGTTGAGGGTTTTTTTTTTTTTTTTGGAGGGGGGAAGATAGGGCAATTGGAGTTAAGTGACTTGTCCAAGGTCACACGGCTAGTTTTTGTGTTAAGTGTGAGGCCAGATTTGAACTCAGATCCTCCTGACTCCAGGGCTGGTGCTCTATTCACCGGGCCACCTATCCACCCAAGTTTTAGTTCTTGATGTTTGGGGAGCAAGCAGGAGGTGGGCATCTTTTGCTTAATTTGAGGTAGTGGGCTTGTATTTTGTTTAAAGCTTTTTTGCAACTTTTTACTCTGTAAAGAGATTAATTTGTCCTCTTAAGAAAGGATGATATTACTTAAGAACACAATGGGTCTTAAACAAAAATTTGACACAAATAATTTTTATGTAACATCTTTAAAAAGAAAGATTAAAGTGGAGAAAGATGTGAGAGACTTTCCTAGTAGGTTTTACTTTCAAAATTAAACTTGACTTATATAAAGTAGGTGACAGAAGTTCTGAACAAAGGAAATAAGACTGAACCAGGAGTAAAAAATCTTGGATTTGATCCTCAACTCTGCCACAAGTCAAGTCTTGTAATTCCTCTGAGACTCTTTTCCTCATTTGCAAAATACAGATAACGCAGTGTAATTAACTTAATCAAAACTCTGGGGTGTTATGATGAAGCATGCTCCCTACCTCCTATCAGGAATGGTGACTGGACTCAAGATACATATCAAGACGGAAACCTGACATAGGCAGCGTGTGAATTCATTTTACTTTGACTATGCATATTTGTTACAAGTGTTTTTTCCTCCCCAGTTTGGGGGAGGAAAGATGAAAGGGAGCGTTGGGCATAGGAATAGGAGAGCCAAAAAGAAAAGAAAGGCAGGGAAAAAAGATGGTCATTGAAGTGATTTTTTAATGCATAAAAGGAAACAGATGGAAAGTCAAAAAGAATTCTATAAAAGCATGACAGCTTTGAAGCTTATGTATTGAACTTGTTGTGTATTTTCAAAGAAAAGCAAGCAATACCTAACACAAATTCATTTTCATGCACAGTCCTCTTTCTCTTTTCTACTATGCATATGCCCTTATTCTGTGCCGAATATTATGGCAGGTGCCAGGGGATACAAATAAAGGACATGAAACGATCCCCACCACCCTGAGTAGTGCACTGAACCTTAGTGTCTCAGCTATTGCTTCTTCTTTCATTTTAATGTTTAATTTTTTTAATATCTTCTGTTTATCATTCACCTTCATTTCCAAATACATCTCTCTTCCTTTTCCTGCCCCCCCCCTTCTTTTTTTGAGGAGGAGGCAAACTAGGCCATCTTTTGCCTCATTTCTTACCTAGCTTTAAATCACTGAATGGGTATTGCCTCAGACAAACTGAGACCTGGGAAAGACCTAACTTAAAAAGGCCAAGGTCTCGGACCTCCTGCATCTGGGGTTATCTCCAGTCATTCTGACATATATCTAGCCACTGGACTCCAATGACTCAGGAGGAGTGAGGCTGATGACTTTGCACAGCCCTACTTCACTTAAATCTAATTCATTTGCAAGTCAAGTTATCACCCTCCTGATGTCATTGGTTCTCTTCAAGAATGAAGGACAAACAGCAACATGTATATTGTCCATTTTATTTGGTGTTTTTTAAGTTTATAATTTTAAAAAAAAGGAAATATCAATACTTTTATCACATAAACAGATTCATGGGGGCAGCTAGGTAGCACAATGAATAGAGCACTGGCCCTGGAGTCAGGAGGACCTGAGTTCAAATCTAGCCTCAGACACTTAACACACAAAAAAACTAGCTTTGTGACCTTGGGCAAGTCACTTAACCCCAATTGCCCTCTAAAAAGCAAAAAATAAGAACAAACAAATAAACAAAAAAACAGATTGATGAGTATCAAATTAAGATAATGTATGTAAAATCACTTTGAAAATTGTAAAGCACTATACAGATATCAATACTGCTGTGCAGTCACATCTGATTCTCAACCCCATTTGGGTTTTTTCTTGGGGAAGATACTGGAGTGGTTTTCCATTTCTTTTTCCAGCTCATTTTACAGATGAGGAAACTGAGGCAAACCAGGGTTAAGTGACTTGCCCAGGGTCACACAGCTAGTAAGTGTCTGAAGCTGGATTTGAACTCGGGTCTTCCTGACTATAGCCTAGTGCTATATCTGCTGTACCATCTAGCTGTCCCCTGTTAATTCAAACAACATAATTAGAGCAATTTTAACGTAGTATTTATTGTAAGCAATTTATCCTTAAAAGCAGATGATTGGGAATTTCCTTTCTAACTTTTTAGAAACTAAATTAACTAGATTCATTACTTTATCCATCTTTGAATCTTCCCTTCCTCATAAAACCAGATATGACCAGCTACTAAAAGTCTTGTCTATTTTATCTCTGAAATATCTCTCAGTTGTCCTTTCTACTTGTAATAGAGTACAAAGAATGCCAAAGTTAAAGTAAGGGCCAGAATTCAAACCCTAGTTCTGCTTTTAACTTATATAATCTTGGACTAATCCTTCGACTTGTCTGGGCTTTAGTTTCCCAGAAGAAAGAGGTTTGGAGGCTATGTGGTCTAATGGAGAGAAGGTTAGACTTGGATTCAAATTCTTCCCTAGATCCTCCCTAACTGGGGGACCTTGAAGGAAATGCTCTTTGTGCCTCAGCTTTCTGATTTGTAAAGTAAGCATGATAGCATCTGTATATGTGTGTGTATGTGTGTATATGCATATGTATATATAACCAGGGTTATTGTGAGGATTGAGATAAAATATATAAACCCTTAAGATACTACATAAATACTATTGTTTTTATTAGTTGTTGTATTATTGTTGTTCATTCAGTCATTTCTGACTCTACTTAAACCCATGGAAAGTCCATGGAAAGCTTGTTTTGGTTTTTTGTTTGTTTGTTTGTTTGTTTGGTCTTTTTGGCAAAGATATTGGAGCCTGGGGCAGAAGCAAGGCAGCTAGGTGGCCAGTGGATAGAGTGCTTAGCCTGAAGTCAGGAAGACAATCCCTCCTGATTTGAAATCTGACCTCAGAGGCTTATTATCTGTGCAATCCTGGGCAAGTCACTTACCTATAAAATGAACTGGAGAAGGAAGTGGCAAACCACTCCAGTAATCTTTGCCAAGAAAATCCCAAATGGAGTTGCAAAGAGTGGACACAACTAAACTACAACTCTGGTTCCTTATCTCATTCCCTGTAGAAGTGAAATACTCCAAATTTCTCAAAGCCATATCTCCTCCTCCACCCTTACCTGAGAATTTGGGCTCTTACTTTACTGAAGACAATCAGGTCCTTGATTTGAGCTTTCTTTTCTCTCATTCTCTCCATCTCAAAGCCCTTTGGTTAATCCCTTTTTTCCCCCTAGACTAAGCCCTTTTCAACCCTCATATCTCATTCACCGCTTTGAATAGTAGATAGCGTCATAATCTCTACTCTCTCAGTAATCTTGTCTATCAGTGGATTCCTTCCCTAATACCGTCAAACACGCCCTCTCCCCATCCTTTAAAAAACAGTAACAAAATCCTTTATTACACCCTCAAGCTAATGAACTATACTTCTCTTCCCTTTCTCTTTTTAATTTTCTTTTAAAAATCTTTCTTCCCATTTACGTGTAAAGACAATTTTAACATTCATTTAACATTCTCTTCCCTTTTTCAGTTAAGCAAAGGTGCCTTCATGTTCTGTCCTCTCCTTAATCCTTTGCAGATTTGCTTCTAACATTATCACTCTACCAAAACTACTTTCTCCAAATTTAGGGAAAATCTCTTTAATGCCTAATCTGATTATCTTTTCTCAGTCTTCAGCCTATCCTTGATCCCACTCCTCTCAATACTTTCTTCTCTCTTGATTTACATGAAAATACTTTCTCCTGATGTACCTGCTTCCTACCTAAAATGGACTTCATTCACTTTGCCAACTCCTCATCTACATCAAGCCCTCTAACTGTGGGTGTTTCCAAGGATTCTGTCCTGGACTCTCTTGGTAATTTCATCTGCTTTCATAGGTTTAACCATAATCTCTATGCAGATGACTCTCCAGTTTATATGCCACATACCCAGTTGCCTGTTGGACATTTCAGATTGGATGTCCTGGAAACAACTTAAAACTTAACTCATTATTTTTCCCTCTAAGCACTTTTAAAATTTTCTATTTCTGTAGAAAGCACCACAGTCCTTCCCGTGTCTTAGGTTTTCATTCTTAGCATTAATCTGCATTCCTCATTCACCCTCACCCCCCCAGATCAATCACTTGTCAAAGCTTGCCATTTCTACCTTAAGAACATCTCTTACATCTGACCCCCTTCCTGTCCACTCACACAGTTACCACCTTAGTTCAGACCCACATCAACTCTTATTTAGATCATTGCAACAACCTCCACTTTGGTGTCCTTGCTTTAATTCTCCCTCCCATTCTAATTCATCCTACCAGTTTCTCCCAAGGCAGTTGTCCCTAAGTATAGATCTATCCATGGGACCTCCCACTCAACCAACTCCAGCGGCTTCCTTTGCTATGGCTTTTCAAGTAGCTATGTGTGGCTGTGAGAGTTGGACTATAAGAAAAACCGAGTGTCTCAGAAACAAGGCTTTTGCATTGTGGTACTGGAGAAGACCTGAGAATCCCTTGGACAGCAAGGAGACCAAATCTGTTGATACTTAAAGAAATTAATTCACTCTGTTCACTAGAAGATCAGATACTGAGGCTGAAGCCACTACTTTGGCCACATAATGAGAAGATAGAACTCATTGGAAAAGACCCTGATGTTGGCACACATTGAAGGCAAAAGGGAAAGGGAATGTCAGAGGATACAATGGATAGATAGTGTCATGGAAATAACAACTATGAATTGGAACAGACTTCAAGAGGAAATGGAAGAGAGAGTGGCCTGGTGTGCTATGGTCCAGGGGGTCATAAAGAGTTGGATACAACTGTACAACAACAACAAATTATCTCTAGGATAAAATATAAATTAAAAATAAATTCTCTGATTAGTTTTTTTTTCCATAAAGCAATTGGGGTTAAGTAACTTGCTCAAGGTTACATGGCTAGTTATTTATGTGTGGGTGCTAAGTACTGAGGCCGGAACCGATCCCGGGTTGTCCCAACTCTGGGGCCAGCGCTCTTACTCACTGCACCACCTAGCCCCCCCTCTCTGATTAGTTTTTAAGCCCCTATGAAACCTGCCCCAACATATATTTGCAGTCTCCTTGGAAGTTACTCCTTGCATTCTGTATCCAGTTGGACTTCTTCTTATTCACACTATTTTATCTCCTACCTCAGCAACTTTGAATTAGTGTGTCCCCAGTGCTTGGAATGTACTTCCTCTTTGTCTTTTCCATATAGTCCTTATCTTCCTTTAAGATGCAGCTCAGGGGGCAGCTAGGTGGCACCGTGAATAGAGCCTCTTGGGCTCCTTTCCAGACCTAAGTCTCTGGGCTTATCAGCCCGATGCCCTCACTTACTGTCTTTGGAAATCCTTCAGTTGGTTCACAGATCCTTTCAGATTCTACCTCTTCCATGGACCCTCCTCCATGGACCCTCCTCCCCTCCCAGTTCCTTCCAATGAGGATTTTGCCTGGACCATCTCCCTCATACTTAACACATTGCCTCTTGTCCATACTTATTGATGTTCTCCTTTCTCCTTTCTATTATTAAATTGTTAAGCTCTTCTCTGTTTCATATCTCTTTCTACTCTAACAAGGAATTTAAAACTATTGTTTTAACCAGACTTGTGATTCCATTGATGGGGGAGCTTCCCTTTACTAACAAGGGTCAGTAACCACTCTGAAATTTATAGGCATAGTGAGTTGTCTAGGGCCCTGAGAAGGTCAGTGATTTGTTCAGAGTTACATGGCCAGGGTTTGTCAGCCTGGGATTTGAACACAGGTCAGTCATGGGTCTAGCTAGCTGTTACTCCGTGCTTCCTTTTTTTGGGTAGCTAGGTCAGAGCATGAGACTTGGAGTCAGGAAAAGCTGAGTTCAAGGACCACCTCAGATACTTAGGGTGTGAAGAAGGCACGGAACCGCCATCAGCCTCAGTTTCCTCATCTGTGAAATGTGAAAACAGCCTCCTAGGATTGTTGGTATGTTCACCACTTTGTAAACCTTGTTGCCTTTGGGGAGCCAGATTATTGGTCACAGAATATAGAGTGCACTGATGCTGGATTCATTAAGATCTGAGTTCACATCTGGCCTCAGGAATTTAGAATCTGTGTGACCTTAAGCAAGTTACCTCCTTTTGCCTCAGTTTACTCAACTGTAAAATTTTGTTGTTTAGTCATTTTTTAGTCATGTCTGACTCTTCATGACCCCATTTGGGGTTTTCTTGGCAAAGATACAGGAGTGGTTTGCCATTTTCTTCTCCAGCTCATTTTACATATGAGGAAACTGAGGCAAACAGGGTTAAGTGATTTGCCTAGGATCATACAACTAATGTCTAAGTCAGGATTTGAACTCAGGTCTTCCTGTCTCCAGGCTGGGTGCTCTATCCACTGTGATACCTAGCTGCC
Source organism: Gymnobelideus leadbeateri (assembly GCA_011680675.1). Taxonomy (NCBI): domain Eukaryota; kingdom Metazoa; phylum Chordata; class Mammalia; order Diprotodontia; family Petauridae; genus Gymnobelideus; species Gymnobelideus leadbeateri. The sequence goes on from WOXC01000248.1 coordinate 193,281, forward strand.
CCCCCAAACCTTAAAAGTGTTAGTATACAATACTAGCTGCGATTATTCTTTAACATAGTAGATACATAATAAAGGTTCACTGAGTGAATGAATGTTGAAGGTCAAAAAAGTCAATGAGGATGGCATTTCTAATCATTTTACCCATGAAGGCTAAACTGTATCCATCCCTTCTGCAAGTCAGTATTTCTATTGGACAAATGATTCCCATGTTAGACTGAGAGGCAATAAGGAGAAGGTAGTGTATTCAAAGCAAAGAATACTTTGTAGAATTTCTGTAAAAGAGAAAGTGAGAAATAAATCCAAGAAGAGAAGGGACTCTTTATTGCTCTAGGTAGCCCAAACAGGATTGAAATGTCATTGGAACATGTTTAACAAAATAAATAAAAATACAGTACAACATAGATGATGTTAATTTGTGGTTTTCTAACCCAATATGGTAACCAGCAATGATTCCTTTCTATTTGAGTTTGAGCACTGCTTTAGGCGATCTGAAATTTCTTCATCTGGTTGGCCCTCTCTGACACTGTTCTCTGTTCTAAACTCAGTCCCATAATTGGTGCCTAATTAGTGCAGGATGATTTTGAAAGGGAGGCCCTGATTTCTCTTTTCTGCTCATTAATCTTTAAAATAATAGAGAGTACAATTGTTGCAATGAAAGAACAGTAATATTGATAGTAGCACAACTAGTCCTGTGCCCATCAGTGGTGGGTTTGTGTTTCTAGCTCTCAGACCCTATTTCAGACTGTCTCAAGTATATTGAAGCTATTAAACAAAAAAGAAGGTAAATTGACTTTTAAGTTTGTTTATATAAGTAATTTGTTTGGGATTGATTCATATCTGCTTTGTAGACAGAGACAGAGTAATTTCCGAACAGGAAAATATTGACTTTGTCCTATGAGCCATTACACTATTATTTTTCTGATTATATTTTCCTCCTAGATTACTAATTGGTGCCAGGCAGATTTTCTTTTAGGGGAAGAGGGAAGTTTAGAAGAGACGACTGTTCCAGGAAATGTTATCTAGCACCCTTGTGTGACCAAAAACACTCTTCGATCATGACTATAATTTGAGTTTTTGCTCTTTGGACTTTTTTAAGTGTCTGTCCTTTTCCTCCCTGCTCAGTCTTGCCAACATCCTTCCTTTTAATTAAATTTATTTGGCATCACAAATTTTCTCCTCATGGAAATTTATTTTAAGTGTTGTCTTTTGTTGGATAAAGGAAGAATTTATGAGGCTGCACTTGTTTACACAGATTATTTCATTTTGGCTTCACTTGCCCCTTCATTCAGACCTTGACTTTCTGGTAGACTTTTTTTTTTCCCTGGTAGACTTTTTAAACTCTTTTCCCTAATGTAAAAGCCTGTCACACTCTGTTATTGCTCCACCTGTTTGTTCCTTAGAACTAAATATAGTAGGGCTTTCTGGAGAAAAGTTAGCACTTCCTTTTGAACAGAATGATAATTCCTAATAAGGATTATTTTATGTCCTTAAGGCAGCAGCTACCTTGGATTCATAATATAGCTAATAATAAATTGTTGCTCAGTCACGTCTGACTCCATGACCCCTTTTGGGGTTTTCTTGGCAAAGATACTGGAGTGGTTTGCCATTTCCTTCTCCAGCTCATTTTATAGATGAGGAAACTGAGGCAGACAGGATTAAATGACTTGCCCAGGGTCACACAGCTAAGTAAGTATCTGAGGCTAGATCTGAACTTAGGAAGATGAATCTTCCTGACTTCAGGCTTGGCATTCTATTCACTGTGCTACCTAGCTGCCCATCTAATAATAAAAGTTAGCTTTTAAGGGGGCAAAGCACTTATAAACATTTCATGTGATCCTTACAACAACTTTGGGAGATAGATACTATGTATCCTCATTTTATGGACAAGGAAACTGAGGCTAAGTGACTTGCCCAGGGTCACACAAATGGTATGGGTCTGAATCTGGATTTGAACTCAGGACTCTCATCAGGTCCAGTGTTTCTGTTCACTGCCGTTTAGTTTTTCCTAAAGTCTTTTAGCTTCTGGGCCCAGATTATGCTATATGAATTTGTTATTTATTTTGGGGTTATATAAATATTACTTAGTTTATGTATGTAAATCTTACCTTTCTGGCCAAGTTATAAGGCTCAGATGTGCTTTTTCTGCAACATCATCAGCATCATCATCGTTAACCCTTTCAGCTTTTACTTGCTATCACCTGGTTTAATTCTCCCCCATAAAACAGAAAGTCCCCATGTAAGTAATGTTTGCTTTGTTTCTTCACTTTTTGTAAACTGCTAATGAAAAGTTTAATCCTTAAAACTTGACTCAGTGAGTTTGAAGTCAGAAGCCCTTGGTTTTGAATCCTGGCTCTCTGCCCCTTTGCTATCAGTGTGACCCAGAGAGAGTCACCAAAATTCTGGGGGCCACAGTTTCATTATACGTACAATAAAGAGGTTAGACTGGATATTATGTATGGTTTCTCCTACCTGTAATTGTCTGGTCCTTTTATCTCAAGGTCCTGGAATGAAAAGAAACTCATTAAAGCTCTTGAGGGAGTTGTCTAAGTTTATCCTCTTTGCCTTCTAACTGGATGTGATGTAGTTTAAGGGTTTCAGGGATCCCTCAAGGACTGAAGTACTGGACAAGGTCAACTGGAATGAATTCACAGTCTCAAGCATTCTTTAAGTCAGGGTGGCAAAGGTTTATTGTAATGTCAACATGGTGGGCAGAGCTCCCTAAGGAACTTGCCACTTAACAGGAATGATGCTAAAGCTTATATAGGAAAAGTAGTGTATTATCTGGCAGATATGCTAATTAGGTGATAAATTACAACCTTGATCACAGGCATCATTTCACTACTGGAAACCAGGGGAAAGGAGTTTTTCAAGGATGTATTTTTGGTCTATTATGTCTGTAGCAAGATAACTTTGAGAGTTGAGGTCTATAGCTTAACCTCTGGATTGAATATGATAACTTTGAGAATCAATACATGATAATCATATGGTTACAAGATAGTCCTGTTTTTACAAAGAATTTCTTCAGAGGTCAGCTTGTTCTTGTGTTGAGGAAAGATGGTTTGTTTTACTGGAGCCCACTCATGAGTTATTGCTTGGCATAGTGCCCTCAGACTGGAGAGAAAACTGTCAGGGATAGTGTTTTGAGGCTAGAGAAAAATGTGATCTTGGAATTGGGGTCCAGGCATAAGCACTCAAACACATCAACCATCTCAGAGAGATGGGGAGCAGTCCTGTTTTTAAAATGACTCCAGTTGAAAAGATTCTCAGCTTTGTAAACATTTTGATGCCTGTTAACCTTATGGTCAGGAAGCTTTCCCTTTACATTATTAATGTGACTCAACGTTAAAGGTGAAGTATTATACAAGTAATAGACCCCAGTTGCCAGTAGGAACAACAGTAGGTTGTTCCAAGAATTTATTTGTAACTCAGTTCAGTCAGTCAATCAAGAAGTATTTAAGATCCTGCTAAGAGCAAGACACTGTACTGATTACAGGGGATTCCATAAAGAAAGCAAAAATAATCCTTGCCTTTTAAGGAATTTTTATTCTAATAGAAGTGACAACATTCATGTAAATGGGTAATACTATCTGTCTCTTTCTGTGTATCTATCTGCCCATCTATCTATCCACCCATCTGTACATCAGTCTGTCCATCTATCTACCCATCCATCCATTTTTCCACCCATCCATTTGTCTATCTTTCCACTCCTCTGTCCGTCAGTCTACCTGTTCCTCTCTATCTGTCCATCCATTTGTCTGTCTACCTATCCACCTATCCATCCATCCACCCACCCATCCATCTATCCATCTGTCTGTTCATCTGTACATCTACCTACCTGACTATCCACACACAGAGAGTAGATGGAAGACAGCTTTAAAGGGGAAGGCTCTGGCAGCTGGAGGGATAGGGACAGGCCTCCTTCAGAAGGTGATGTTTAAGCTGAGTCTTAAAGGAAGCCAGAGATTTTAAGATATAGAAGCAAGGAGGGAGAGTATTCCAGGCATTGGGTGATGGATAGGAGATAAAAATGGTCATGTATTAGAAGACAGCTAGTAGACTAGTATAGCTGCGGGACTAAAGAGTCATGGAAAGAAGTAATGTGTGAGAAGGCTGGAAAGATAGGAAGAAGTCAGTTATGAGGAGCTTCAAATGCCAAACAGAAAGGTTTCTATTTGATCCTAGTAGAAAGAGGGAACCCTGAATTTTATTGTGTAGACCAGTAACAAGGTCAGATCTGTGCTTTTAAGAAAACCATTCTGGCAGCTGTGTGGAAGATGGATTGTAGTTGGAGAGATACTTAAAGAAGGGAGACTAATTAGCAAGCTACAGCAGCAATACAGGTGAAAGGGCCAAAACCAACACATTTCCATCAAAGCCATATTATAAAAAGTTCTTAGATCCTAGGTTAGCTCAGCAAAAAAATCTGTTTGGTTCATAATATAGCTGGGTGGTGTCGTTAATTAGGATAATTGTGCTCTTAGAATAGGGTAAATTAGAATGAATGCTGGAAGCATGGGGCCACGTGGTTCACAAAGGAACTGGAGAGTTTCCTTCCCCTTTCCTGGGTTCAGGGTTAGCCCCACGCAAATATTTTTAAATCAAGGAAGTATGTCTCCGGCAATCTACCACTCCTTTTTCGGAATGTACAGAGTCCTCAGACTGAACTAACTCATTCATTCATTCAGCAAGCATTTATTAAATATACAGAGTTCAGAGTACCAAAGTGACTTGATTGAAATTTTAGAGTCTTGGGCCTGGTTTTCATGGTACTTACATGCTTGTTGGGGGGATGGCAGGAACACAAGTTACTATAATATTTACTCTTTCATAATAATTGCATTAAATAAAGAGTTGCAATAGAATTGTAAACTGTTCTGTAAAACCTAAGAAAGGAAGGTCGCCACCCATCCCAGATGGACTATAGTTAGACCTTCTCTCCCTATAACGATACCTTACTTGCCCTTTTCCCCCCTCATATGATCCAAAATTACTTGTATTCCCTTTAATCAGAACTCCTATTCTTCTGGTGTGGGTAGTTAAGCCTGGGGTAATTTATGCCAAAGAGTAAACACCTGATGGGGTCTTTGGATTTTTATTATTTTAAAAAAAAATTATTTTACAGCATTTAGTTCCACAAGCTTTTGAGTTTTAAATTTTCTTCCCCTTCCTCCCTTCCCCTCTCCTCTCCAAGACGGCATGCAATCTGACATAGGCTCTACATATACATTCATATTAAACATATTTTCACATTAGTCATGTTGTAAAGAAGAATTATAACCAATGGAATGAACCAGGAGAAAGAAGAAACCAAACAGAACAAAGAAGAGAGAGAGCAAACAGTATCCTTTGATCTGCATTCAGGCTCCGTAATTCTTTCTCTGGATGTGGATAGCATTTTCCATCATGAGCCTTTTGGAGTTGTCTTACAACCTTGCATTGCTGAGAAGAGCCAAGTCTATCAAAGTCAGTCATTGCACAATGTGGCTGTAACTGAATTTTACATTCTTTACAATGAAGAGATAGCTATGATATAGTGGGTAAGAGTGCTTGACTTGGAGTCCAGAGAGGCCTGGGCTTTGACTCCCACCCCCAATACTTAACTAAATAACCACAGTCAAGTCACATAACCTCCGTTTCTTCATTTGCGAAATAAAGGTCCTGATATTTATAGAACCTATATCATGAGGTGATTGTGAAGACCAAATAAAATGTGTTTGTAAAGGATTATGTTGTTCAGTTGTGCCTGAGTCTTTGTGACCCTGTTTGGGGTTTTCTTGGCAAAGATACTAGAGTGGCTTACCATTTCCTTCTTCTGTGGATCCTTTTTGTCAGGCCATCAGAAGTTGTCACTTTCTTAGGGTCACACAGTGAGGAAAGTTTCTTTTTCTTTTTTTTTTTTTTTGGAGGGCAGTTGGGGTTAAGTGACTTGCCCAAGGTCACACAGCTAGTAATTGTGTCAAGTGTCTGAGGTTGGATTTGAATTCAGGTGCTCTTGACTCCAGGCTCAGTGCTTTCTATCCACTGAACCACCAGCTGCCTCTTATAAATACAAATGCACACACATGTATGTGTCTATTTCTATGTTGCAAACATTCCTTTCAGTAAGTTAGTCAAGAAACATTTCATAAGTGCCTACTATGTGCCAGGTGCTGTGCTAATAAAGAACCTGCCCTCAAGGAACTTGTCATCTAATGAGGGCAGCAATATGCAAAAACCTGTGTATAAACAAACTATATGAAGTAAGTTACAGACAGTAGACAGAGGAAGGGCACTAGAATGATATCTTTTTTTTTTGGAGGGGGGAAGGCAAGGCAAATGGGGTTAAGTGACTTGCCCAAGGTCACACAGCTAGTAAGTGTTACATGTCTGAGCTTGGATTTGAACTCAGGTCCTCCTGACTCCAGGGTCGGTGCTCTATTCACTGTGCCACCTAGCTGCCCCCTATGGGCACTAGAATGAAAGAAGACTTTATAGGAAAGGCTTCCTATAGAAGGTGGAATTTTAAATATGACTTGAAGGAAGCCTGGGAAGCCAGGAAGTGGAGATGAGAGAGAGAGAGAGAGGATTCCAGACATGGGAGACAGCCAGTGAAAACTCAAAGACTGGGGAGTCTTTTGTACAAGGAACATCAAGGACACTAGTGCCAGTGGACTACAGAGCACAAGGGAGGTGGTATAAGAAGACTGCAAGAATAGGGGTTGGAGGTGGGGTAGGTTATAAAGGATTTTAAAAACCAAACAGAATTTTATATTTGATTCTACAGAGATAGGGAGCTGCCCAAGTTTATTGGGTTATGGGTGTGACTTGGTCAGACCTGTCTTTGAGGGCAGTGGTGTCAAAGTCAAATAGAACCAGATCCCTGCTTCAATTTAGTGGCTTAGAAAACCACAAATTATCATTGTCTGTGTTGTATTGTATTTTTATTTTTTTATTAAACATTTCCCAATTACATTTTAATTCAGTTGGCTAGACAGGGAAGCAGGCAAGCAGCAGACCCCATGTTTAACCCTTCAGTTTTAGGGAGATTACTTTGACAGCTTAGTGGAAGATGGATTGGAGTGGAGAGAGACAAGTGTCAGGGAGACCGACAGGCAGGTTATTGCAATAGTCCAGGTAAAATCAATATAGGTTGGATATGGGAGGGGTGAAGAAAGAGTGAGAAATAGAAGATGACAGTTAGATTGAAAGCCTGGATGATGGGGAGGGTGGTTGTTCTCTTGACAGTAATAGGAAAATTAGGAAGAATGGGAGGGTTTGGGAGGAAAGGTGGTGAGTTTAGTTGTGTATGTCTTGAGTTCAGATTATCTACAGGATGCCCAGTTCAAGAAGACTAGTAGGCAGTTGGAGATGGGAGACTGGAGCCGGTGGAGAAATTAGATCTGTATAGGTAGATTTGAGAATCATCATTATAGACATGATAATGGAATCCTTGGGAGATCATCAAGTGAAATAGTGTAGAGGGAGAAGAGAAGAAAGTCCAGGACAGCACCCTGTGGGACACCCATAATTAATGGACATCACTTGGGTGAGGGTCTGTCACCAGCGCAACATGGCATAAGACAGATAAGACAGTGGTTCTCAAACTTTTTGGTCTCAAGACTTCTTTATGCCTTGAAAAATTATTGAGGGTCCCTAGGAGCTCTTATTTATGTGGGTTATGCCTATAGATATTTACCATACTAGAAATGTAAATTAGTAGGATTTTTTTTTTTGGCTTTTTGGAGGGGGGAAGGCAGGGCAGTTAGGGTTAAGTGACTTTCCCAAGGTCATACAGCTAGTAAGTGTTAAGTGTCTGAGGCCGGATTTGAAATCAGGTCCTCCTGACTCCAGTGCTCTATTCACTGTGCCACCAAGCCATCCCAAATTCATAAATTTTTAACATTTATTAGTTTATTTAGAAACAATAAACTTGTTACAGGTTAACATAAGTAGCATAATTGTGCGAGAAATGACTAGTTTCCAAAACAAAAAATATTTCATGAAAAAAGTGACATTGTTTTATGTATTTTTGCAAATCTCTTCAATGTCTAGTTTAATAGAATATTCTCACTTCTACCTTTGCCTTTCATCTGTCGTAATAGATTGTTTTGATTGAAACATATGGAGAAAATAGTCTCCCAGACATATAATTGGAAAAGGGAGGAGGAATTTTTTTTTTGGAAGGCAATTGGGGTTAAGTGACTTGCCCACGGTCACACAGCTAGTTTTTGTGTTAAGTGTCTGAGGCTTGATTTGAACTCAGGTCCTTCTGACTCCAGGGCCAGTGAGTGTTGTATTCATTATACCACCTAGCTGCCCCCCATAGGGAGAAATATTTTAATAGACAAATAATGTCTTAGTATTACAAAAATAGTTTTTCACTTTGTGGTCCCCCTCGAAAGGATCTTGAAGCTCCCCAGGGGTCTATGGAACACACTTTGAGAACTGCTGGTATAGTAGATCATTGTACTTGGAGTCAAGAGGACCTGGTTTCACATTCACCCTAGACACTGTGTGACCCTGGGCAAGTCACTTATACTTAAAACATCGTGTATAATAATGCTAGGGCAGCTAGGTGGCAAAGAAGATCAAGCTCCTCCCAGGCCTTGGAGTAAGGAAGACTCATCTTCCTCATTTTAAATCTGGCCTCATGGTGACCCTAGGGAATTCACTTAACCCTCTCTGCCTCAGTTTCCTCACCTGTAAAATGAGCTGGAGAAGGAAATGGCTAACCATTCCATTCTCTTTGCCAAGAAAATCCCAAACGGGGTTACAAAGAATCAGACACAACTGAAACAACTGCACAATAACATAATAATATTACAGGCACATTAGCACTTCCAACTTAAAAGGTATGCCAAGGAGTTATCAAAGAATATTCTTCTACTATGAAAGGACTTTTTTCCCCATAAAAATAAAAAAATACCCTTTATTCTTTTCACTGTATCTCTTTACCTAAAGAGCTTAATGTATAATACTTTCACTAGATTTAAATGCTATTATGTGGCAGATAATTATAATTTGAGAGATGGGAATATTTAATACTGAAAGATAATTGCTGTGGGAATAATTTGTACTACCTCTTCATACAGCCACATCCCTGTGCAGTGTAGAGGAAGGAAAATTTAATATAATTCAACCACTAGGGATAATTCATATAGTCATAATTACCTAAAGTGGATTCATCTCTGGATACTGAAGGAACCTCTCTGGGCCTCAGTTTCTTCATCTATAAAGTGAGAAAGTTGAGTTCAGTGACCTCCCATCTCCCTCTCAGCTCTAAGTCTATGATTCAGTGAACAATAAAATCTCAGGTCTTTGAAATAATTCCATTCCAAAGTATTAAATAATGCTATTCACAGTAATATTCTCTCTGAACAAAGCTTCGTATTAAAAAATGCTGCTATAAAATTTCACCTCTTTTTTTCTCCATAACCATACATATCCTGCCACTCCCTTTCCCACCCAACTCCTGCTAAGTAAGAACAAATAAAATTGTCTTAAGTCACTGACTGGTTCACATCTCAAAAATTGGTTCATTCCCTCATGTTCCTATTGAGGGGCAGGTGGGGGAAGAGGTGATGTGAACAGTAGTCACTTCCTGGCTATAAATTTACCTTGCACATGAATTAGTACCCAAGGGCTCCCAGATTACAAATACTGTACCTCCAGGCCCTCCCCTACCCCCCCAAAAAAGCAATTTCCAGATTTTCAGGGCCACTTTGTAATTTCTGAGACATAAGGAAGCAAATGGGTCCACTTGAGGTCATAATTCCCTCTATTTTGTACATTACTGGATTTATAGAGTACCTTTCCTGTAAAATACCAAAACAACCAAAAATCCCTCAAGGCTTTGAACAAAGAACTTACTTTTCATAGTGAGCCTCTTAACTACCCTAATTTCAGAAAGCAACAGAAAGGTGAGAAAAAATTATGAGGGCAGGGAAACAGTAGCCTGACAGGCTTCTTGGAGGCAAGAACTACCAAAAATATCAGTAAGCTCAATAGATTCTCAACCTATAGCTATCTTACTGAAGATAATGTTGACCCTGCTGGAGTATGTTTTTATGTTTATTAGGTCATTTTCCTATTTTCTAAACTCTGATAGCAGGAAACCATACTAGCTAAAATAACATGGTGCCCCTTAGTAGATGTTTCAGTTAAGGCTGAAATCTGTTAAATTAGGCAGAAGTGTTTTCTTTTTGTTTTTTAATGTTATTAGAACATTGATGTACAGGTTCTCCAAAAATATATAAAAGCAGAAAAAGTACTTTTGATGTAATAAAAACTTCCTTTAAAAACAAAATCATTGAAAAGAGAAAGTGGAAACATACATTTAAGTTGAATGGGTGAGCTAGCCCACTTGATGGAAACAAAGTAGGCAACTGGCATCCTTAAAAATTCAGGATGTTTAACTCTATAGCTTAGCACAGGAATAGCCATTTCTCACATGATAATTAGTAGCAAGATATAAACTCCCACTCACTGCCTTCCTCTACCAGCAGAGCTGAAGGTTAACCTTCAATGTAGTATCTCTGACTGAGTCATAACTATAATAAGAATGTAAATTTAGAGCCAGGAAGTCTGCCACTTACACCCATCTCAGCCATAGAAGGCTCTTCATGGACATACTAGCCAGATTTCAAGGACAATCAGGGTATTTTCTTTAATCAAAATGTTATACCTGTAGTGATTATGTCCCACCGGTATCTGAAATACATAGCTCCCTTACAATGAACAATTTGTTATTTTTTTTTATCTAACATTTATATAGCTTGGGGCAGTTAGGTGGTCTGGTGGATTGAGTGCTAGGCCTGGAATCAGCCCGACCTTGTTTCAAATCCAGCTTCAGACACCATGTGACCCTGGGCAAGTCATTTAACCCTTTCTGCCTCAGTTTCCTCATCTGTAAAATGAACTGTAGAAGGAAAGGGCAAACTACTCCAGTATCTCTACCAAGAAAAACTCAGATAGGATAACAGAGGCAGAAACAATGGAACCCTTGCTTCTCATCCTTCCTACCTTTCTAGCCTTCTTAAAATTTGTATGCTTCAGTCCAGTGATACTGGCCTCCTTGCTGTCCATGACCAAGACATTCCCTCTCTTGACTTTGGATATTTTCTCTGGCTGCCCCCCCATGCCTGGAATTTTCTCCTTCCTTTTCTTGGACTAATAATCTCCTGGCTTCTTTTAGTCCCAGCTAAAATCCTTTCTTCTACAAGAAGGTTTTCCCAATCCCTCTTATTTCGAGAGCAAGATGCTTCCTGTCTCTGGGTCTTAGTTTCCTCATCTATAAAATGAGGGGCATGGGCAAGATGACCTTTAAAGTTCCTTCCACCCAAGCCTGAGCCTAAGATCTTATGTGGTGCACAATGAAGAAAGCAGAACCAAAAAACAATATACACCATTACTACATAACCAAAAGCGGGGCAGTTGGGGGGGGGGGATCAAAATTCTGGTCAAAGAAAAGTTAGCATCAGAATCATGCTGCCAGAATTAAAGGACCCTCCCTTCCGGTTAACAATCAACAAATTATGTCTCTCCAAGATATATAAGAGGGTTTGTTAAGAAATATCTGTCAAAAGAAAGTGTATAATTTTTTAAAAAATAAGAAGTAATGGTAATATCTTCTTTGGATAAATGTGAGGATAAACTTAGATATCGTTAATTTTTTTTTTTTTTTTTTTGCATTTTGGAAGGCAATTGGGGTTAAGTGACTTGCCCACGGTCACACAGCTAGTTTTTGTGTTAAGTGTCTGAGGTCGGATCCGAACTCAGGTCCTTCTGACTCCAGGGCCGGCACTCTACTCACTGCGCCACCTAGCTGCCCTCGTTAATTTTTTACACAAGATCTCTAGGAATCAGGATGTGCTGTACAAATACAGTGTGTTTACTATTTGAACAATTGCATTACTTGTCCAATAAAGAGAATTCATGTTGAATGAACGAAGGTCAAAAGTTTTCTGTGTTCCTGTCACCTCCCCACCCAGAAAGGTTGCTGCTGACTCTGAGAATCTGCTGCCATTGTTTTGGGAGAGAAGAATTCCTTAGTGTTGTAGCAGAGAAGACCATGTTGATGTCATGCATGTGGAAGGTTCCCCTTTAGACCTCTCCATTGGTTTTCCTTTCTTATTGTCCAAAAACTCTTTCTTTGCAAAAGATTAAATTCATAGAAACCCAGAATTGGAAAAGTACAACTTGTACAACTTGTAGCTGAAATTCCCCTTTAGAATACACCAGGCAAATAGTCATCCAGTCTCTATTGGAAGACTTCCAGTGATTGAGGAATCCATTATCATCCCATGCAATCTATTCCACTTATGAGGAGCTTATTGATTTTATTTTTTGCTTTTTTTTTTTTTTTTGGAGGGGGAAGGGAGAGCAATTGGGGTTAAGTGACTTGCCCAAGGTCACATAGCTAGTAAGCGTTAAGTGTCTGAGGCCAGATTTGACCTCAGGTCCTCCTGACTCCAGGGCTGGTGCTCTATTCACTGTGCCACCTAGCCACCCCGAACTTATTGATTATTAAGAAGTTTTTCTTTACATCAAGCTGAAATCTGCCTCACCGCAGCTCCCACCCATTGCTCCTAGTCTCGCCTGCTACACTTTTTTAGCCCATTGTTAGACTAACTCTCTGGGATATAAAGAATATAGAATTCACATCCTGCCTTTAAGGATCTTGGTTTCTCTTTGGGGGAGATCAGACACAAATGAAATAGAACAAAATAAGATGGGAGTCTTGTGTGAGCACTGGCTTAGTAAATTAAGAGGGCAAATCAGTGTTGGCTGTGTCTTAGAAGGTTTAACGGAGGAGATGAGATGTGAACCAGGCCTTTGAGGATAAGCATAGTTTGGATAGGTGGAGAGGGCAAAAGGACAGAGTTAGTGAATAATCCTAAACTAAGGCACAGTGAGTGCATCTGTCAGACCAGAGGTATCCAACATGAAGCAAAACTCCAAAAAGATCAAAATGTGATTGGAAGATAGTTAACAAAATGAATAAAAGTGCAGTAAAAATGTAGATAACATCACATTTTAAAATTAAATCACTGTGCAGATAGCAGGGATTTGTAAGGATCAGTGGTCCCTTTTCTTTTTGAGTTTGACAACACTGCTTAAGACCTATCACTCAATACTGGATTTTTGGTATTTAAGCAAGTGGCTGCCCAACCTCCTTTGAGCTTTCGTTTTCTCATCCGTAAAATAGGAATAATTATCTCACAGAGTAGTTCTGAGAAATGCTCTTTGTGAACTCTAAAATGCTATTCACATCTGAACTATTATAATTACTATAATTGTGATATACTCAGTAACTGAATAATCACATAATAAAGAGTATGCTGGATATTTGCCTTTGCATCTTAGAAATCTGTTGGCTGGGTTCTGGGTCCTGGTCCTGGTTCTGCCTCCCTTAGCTTCCATGATCCTAGACAAATCACACAACCTCCCTGGGCTGCTGTTCCATTATTAAGTGAAGGGATTGGGCTACGTGATCTTTTCAAGTCCCTTACAGCTCTAAAAATTTTGACTATAATTGTAATGACTCACATTCATATGAAACCTTAAGGTTTGCCAAGTGTCTTCCTCTCAGCAACCCTGTGAGGTTGTTATCCCCATTTTACAGGTAAGGACACTGAGGCTCTTGAGTGAAGTAGACTTTGCTGTTAGATCATACAGGTAATAAGTGTCTGAGGCTAGTATTTAAACTCTGACCTCCTGATTACAGATTCTGTACTTGAACCACTGTGGTATGTTGTTGATGTTCTCTAGTTGTATCTAACTCTTTGTGAACTCATTTGGGGTTTTCTTGGCAGGAGATACTGGAGTAATTTATCATTTACTTCTTCAGCTTATTTTACAGATGAGGAAACTGAGGTAAACAGGGTTAAGTGACTTGCCCAGGGTCACACAGCTAGTAAGTGTGACCTCAAACCACCTTTGAACTCAGGAAGATGAGTCTTCCTAACTCTGGGCCCAGTACTCTGTCCACTGTACCACCTGGCTACCTGTATTATGTCATACCACCTGTCATATAATAAATAAGTGAATTTAATACAAAGATATTTGCCTAATAGCTCTATGACACTGCAAAAAAAGAAAAAAAACCCAACAACCATATAGGAGTATAGTCAATTCAGTAGTAAATAGCTGTGCTGAATGCTGAAGATAAAAAAGGAGTCCTCTGCCCTCAAGGAGTTTATACTCTAATGGAAAATAAGAATGCCTCTTTTTCAGGCCCCTTCATTCATCCTGTGCTTAAAGGAAGTTGTTCTCCATAGCTTATTACTTTCCTATTCTTAAATTTGTGTGTTCTACTATATAAATGCCGTCTCTATAGATGGTAGATTCTCACTTATTATAAATAGCAGTTCACTCCTTTATATGAAGGGAAGTCTGAAGTCTGAAGATAGGGTGTTAGGCTATGTCATAGGATCATGCATTTAGAGCTAACAGAGACCTTAGAGGTCATCTAATGCAACTCTCATTTTACAGATGAGGAAACTGAGGCCCAGAAAGGCTAAAGGACTAGCCCAGTATAGGTAGTGCTGATTTCTAGATCAAGGTTTTCTTTTTGGCTACCAGGAGTCATTCAGTGGCTTGCTAAGATGTAAAGGGTGTTGAATCCGGGTCCCTGGAGACAGCCTCTAATCACTTGACAAGGAAATAGCTGAGCCAGAATTCAAACCAGGTTCTCTGACTTCAAGTCTTCTCACTTTGAAAGAACCACCAAAAGTCTTGGTGGCTTCTAGTTGCTGTTTTAATTTTAGCCAGAATCCCTCTTGTGAAGTTGGGCTGTTAATCTCAGAGAGATTCCTCCCAAGGAGAAGGCTCCTGAAGATTCTGCTTCCCCTTTTTCTCCCTCCTCTACATCTCCTACTTCCAGTCTATTACAATGATGATGAGCCAGGGTTGTTTTAGAATGAACTGTCCTGCTTTGTTGGACTTCTGCTGATAGTGACAGTGGACAAGTTATTGTTATATTTGGCTAATGTTAGAAACCTGCATTGAGATCTTCAAGTGCTACCACTGCTACCAAAAAAAAAAAAAATAGTAGGCACTCAAACACTCTGAATTGAACATAATCAATGGCTAAACGATGTATTTGCAGTATTTGAGATCTGGGTTACATGTCATAAATGGAGGTGTAGATTAAGCAGAAAGCATATTTGAAATGGTTTAGCAGCAAGTATACCACTCCATAGTCTACATTTATCCTCATGCACCATATATGGCAATAATGTAGAGGTGGTCAGTGGAAATGACTGGTAGCTCTGTAGCCCCTTTGTGTGAGAAAGCCTCATTTGTAGCATGGAGGTAACATTAAGTTCTGTAGTTCATGTCAGTAAGCTTAACAGGCTTAGTAGCTCCTACCAACATGGAAGTGTTTTAATTATGGAGCTGGTGACAGACAGACCCTGTGTCTGTTCTCAAAAAAACAGCCTATCCACATTCAGAAGGCTCATCCATCACAGGGTTGGACATCAGGTCTTCATTTTATTTTTGGTCACCCTTCAGATGCCCTACTAAGATGAGGAGTTTTAATCTGTGTCCCTGAAGAAAGTACCCAGTTAGTCAAGCAATAAGTATTTTTTTTTTTTTGAGGGCAATTGGGATTAAGTAACTTGCCCAAGGTCACACGGCTAAGTTTTTTGTTTTTGTGTGTGCATTAAGTGTCTGAGGTTGGATCCGAACTCAGGTCCTTCTGACTCCAGGGCCAACGCTCTACTCACTGCGCCACCTAGCCGCCCCTTCAATAAGTATTTTTAATGGCAGCTAGATGGTACAGTAGTTAGAGATACAAAGAAAAATAACAATCTAAGCTCTTTAAAGAAGGGCCTAGGGCAGCTCTGTAGTACACTGACCCTGGAGTTAGGAAGACCTGAGTTCAAATCCAGCTTTAGACGCTTCACATTAACTAGCAGTGTGACCTTAGGCAAGTCAATTAGCCTCAATTGCTTTGCCTTCCCCCCTAAAAATAAAGGGGACTAATAGGAAGTATATGATAATACAAAGTAAAATGCGAAAGGGCAGATATTCTCAAACTTTATGGTTCCAGGCACTTTTGCTATGTTAAAAATGACTGAAATTATTATTAAAAATAAAAATTATTAACTTTTTTTGTTTGTGTGGGTTATATTGATTTGCTTTTATCATATTATAAATTAAGATTTCTTGGTATTAATTATGAAAATTATAGACCCCCTCAAAGGATCTTGGTCAGTCCTAGGATCATACTGTGAGAATTACTGAGATAGAAGGACGGGATGGATTATGTTCAATTGTGTAGACCAGAAAAGGATTAATGAATTTAACCTTGAAAGGGAGAAGATTATTTTAATAAGCAGAAATGAAGTGAGTGTATTTTTGAGGCATGAGAGAAAAAGTCTACATGAACATAATGAGGCAAGAAAGTTCTAGATGAGAACCAGTGGTTATGATTTGACTAGAACCCAGAGTGCACATGAAACAATGTCAGGAAAGGTAGGTTAGGTACAGAATGGAAGTGGACCAGAATGTCAGGCTAAGTGGTTTATATTTGTTTTCTTGTGGTGGTTTTTTTTTTTTTTTGGTTGTTGTTGTTGTTTTGTTTTTTTGCTTTTTTTTGGAGAGAGGCAGGGCTGTTGGGGTTAAGTGACTTGCCCAAGGTCACACAGCTAGTAAGTGTTAAGTGTATGAGACTGGATTTGAACTCAGGTCCTCCTACTCTAGGCCCAGTGCTCTATTCACTGTGCCACCTACCTGCCCCAGTGGTTTTTTTGAACAGAGTAACATGACATGGATGTACTTGTGCACTGGGAAGTTTATTGTGTCAATTGTATGCCAAAAATTGTTTGTACCTAAATTTTGAGAGGAAAGAGGGAGAGATTAGAACAAGGATTCTTTTTTTTTTTTTTTGCTTTTTGGAGGGCAGTTGGGGTTAAGTTACTTGCCCAAGGTCACACGGCTAGGTTTTTTTGTTTGTGTGTGTTAAGTGTCTGAGGTCGGATCCGAACTCAGGCCCTTCTGACTCCAGGGCCGACGCTCTACTCACTGTGCCACCTAGCTGCCCCTAGAACAAGGATTCTTAACCTGAAGTCCACTGGTTAGATTTGATCAGATTTGTGGATTTAGAAGGGGGGAAAAATTACATCTTTTTTCCCCTCTGTTAAACTCTAATTGAAATTTATCACTTTTCCAGTTGTAAATTAAAAAAAAAAAAACACAGCTTTTTTTTTTCCCCCTGAGAAAGGATTATCCATAGGCTTCATTAGACTTCTAAAGGAGTTCATGGCACACAAAAAGGTTAAGAATCCCTGAACCAGGGGGCTAGGTGGTACAGTGAATAGAGCACCAGCACACTTAACACAAAAACTAGCCATGTGATCTTGGGCAAGTCACTTAATCCCAATTGCCCTACCTTCCCCCTCCATAAGAAGCACCAAAAAAAGAAAAAAAAAGAATCCCTGAACTAGCGGCAAAGAAACCACTTGGGAGATGACAGTTCAAGGTCAGAGGTGAACCAAGGGCTTGAATTAGGATGTTGATAGTGAGATTGAAAAAGCTTTGTATAAGGTAGAAATGTCTAAGATTGATTGTTAGAATCCACCTATTGGATGAGTGGGAGTGGAGTTTATGGGGTTCAGGGAAGGAGATGGGAAAAAAGCCAAGATTTCTAGTCTAGGTGACTGAAAATTAGACTGCTCTCAGCAGAAATTAGGTAAGTTCTTAGGGCATGCCTCAGAGAGAAAATAAGTTTAATCTAGGACTTGTTTTGAGATTTAGGGGGCGTTGTCCACAGGATACTTGGAAATGTGTGACTGGAGCTCAATGTGAAGAGATTTTGGATTTATCAGTATAGAGGGATCATTGAAGCCGTAGGAATATATGTGTGGGAGAGTTCTCAGAGAGAAGGCAGAGAATCCTGGGAGGACAATGAACTAATGGAGGAGATCATTTAGGAGCAGATATATAGTAGGCACCTAGGTGGTGCAGTGGATAAGCATGAGTGCTAGACCTGGAGTCAGGAAGACCTGAGTTCAAATCCAGTCTCAGACACTTAATAGCTGTGTGACCCTGGACAAGTCACTTAACCTCTGTTTGCTTCAATTTCCTCAACTGTAAAATGGAGATAAGAAAGGCACCTACCTCCCAGGGTTGCTATAAAGATCAGATGAGAGTACTTAGCGTAGTACCTGTCCCATAATAGGTGCTGTATAAATGCTTGTTCCCTTTTTCCTCTTCCCTTCCCCCATTCTCATTAGAACCAAATGCAAGCATTTTTCACAGTCAAGGGGAGGTGAGATATAGGATAACTGAAAGAAGGAGCAGGATCAAGGAAAGAGGCGGCTTTGTTGTTTGGTGAGGGTTTTTTTTTTTTCTTTTTGGAGGGTAATTGGGGTGACTTGGCCAAGGTCACACGGCTAGTTTTTGTGTCAAGTGTCTGAGGCCAGATTTGAACTCAGGTCCTCCTGACTCCAGCGCCGGTGCTCTATTCACTGTGCCACCTAGCGGCCTCATGTTTGGTGAGTGTTTAAGTTAGAGTTCTGAGTTATAGGTGGCAGAGAAGGATCCAATAAAGAGGGAGAAATTAAAAAGAAGGGAGGGGAAACTGATGAGTGGAGTCAGGTTCCAGGGAAAATGGAAAGGGATGAGAACCAGAACATAAGTAAAGGTATCAGTCAGTCCTAGCAAAGACGTAGGTTACTTCATCCACTAAGCCCAAAGGAAAGGATGGTGAGAATGTATGTCTTAGGTGTGGATGGAGGAAAATGAAACAAAATCGAAAGAACCCATGCCCAGTGACCATAGTCCATAGTGTTCTCCGTAAGAGATGAGGTCTGAGGCCATCTGCAGAGAGGGCGGGGGGGGGGGGGAGAGAAGAGAAATGGGGTCAGGCAAAGGAAAGATTCGGTGTAACCACTCTGTAGAGTGCGATCAAGCATAAATTAAAGATAATAGAGTGCTTGCCGCTCGGTGGGGAGGGTCCAGTTATGATTAGCTCACCATAAGTGTATTATGAGTGGCCTCAATTTGTGTGGTAGAGTGACCTGCTATAGTATCACTCAGTGACTTGGAAGCAGATATAGAAAAGGCAGATGGGGGGGAGGGCCCCATGGTTGAGAAGTAGCAGGGAAACAGCTGAGGATAAAGGGGTGAGGAATTTAAGGATAGAGAAAAAGTCCCTTGTTGAAATTGCTAACTATAAGGTCAAGACTGAAGAAAGAGAACAGTGAAATCAGAACAGAGGTTATGACCTGGGAGTACAGGGAGGAATTTTAAGCTGAGTTGTTTTTTTAGATAGTAACCCTTATTATATATAAGCACTTTGTGACACTGCCCCACCCCGCTTTTTTTTTTGGTCAGGGAAAGAGGTATTACTATATTTCTTTGATCCACATCAAGTAATGAATTTCCTACTCACTTAAACCAATTTACTATTATACATTGTGGATTTTTTCCCAAAGTATTGCTATGTCCTGAGAATGCTAATTAATAACCAACTTTGTCAAGAATAATGCTGTTTATGATTACTGTGGAAATATGTTTATAATTGTACATGTATAGTCTGTCTCAGATTGCTTGCCATCCTGGGGTCAGTGAGGGGAAGAAGGGAGGGAGAAAAAAGTTTGTAACTCAAAAATCTTATAAAAGTGAATCCTGAAAACTTTACATGCAATTTGAAAAAAATAAAATACTTTTAAATAATGCTGTTTTCATTTAAAATAAATAATTTTCATCATTTTGAACTTTTTGAAAAAACCGTCATAGAGAAGAGGAAAATCTTCTTAGAGAGGAAGAAGGCATTTCTTTTTTGGAAATCATTTTAGGACAAAAAAACAGGCAAGAATGTACACTAATTGAATCTTAATGTCTCCTTTCTGGCCAAGTCTTTTCCCTTATTGTCTGTGGAAAGAAAAAAACAGAGCGTGCTATTGGAACCTTGGAAACAAGAGAGAATTTTCCAGTTGCAATATCTTTATTTGCATGTCATGCTGCTTCTGTTTTGAGCTGTCTGGGGAAGTTCAAGATTAAACTTTCCGTTTGAGTGGGTTTGGAAATCACACTGAAAATGTTCAGTCTGACCACACAGAAACTAAGAAGGGATATTTTGTCACTTTGGACTGAACAGAATGACACAGAAGCCTTTGAGCTGGAGCGAGACGGCTTGTTTGGTTCCAGCAGGGCAATTACATTGCCCAATGGCAGCTGTTATTGCCAAGTACCTAGTTCAGAGATCCGAGTGTGATGCATATCTATTTGTGGAATAAAATAAAACATTTTGCAGGACACTTGATGCCTTTGCCTATGTAAGAGTCCCCCCACTCCCTAAACACACACCCACCCTTATTTTCAAGACAGCTACCTAAAGAAATTGAGCTGGGTTTTAACATCTGCTAGACCAAGTACTTAGTAGAGATGCACTTAGGTCCCTGTTGAATAATTCAGTCAGTGCTATTTAGGGGCATTTTAAAAAATTTAATAAATGGAGCCATTTCTTAAAAAGGTGCTTCTGATTTGGGCAATTCGAATTAAGGGTGATACCTGTTCTTAAAAGGGATTTCCTTCAGTGAGGTTGTTTGCACATTGTCTCCTCCATTCAAATAGAAGCTCCTTGAGGGCAAGAACCATGGTTTTGCCTTCCTTTGTGTCCCAGTGCCTGGCACATAATAAACCCTTGTTGACCTTGGTTGTGTTATCAAACTAACAAGCAAACAAGCAATAAGTGTTAGTAAGTGCCTACTATGTTTTATCAGCTGTGCTGGGTATTGAGAATGTGAATATGAGGAATGAACTCATCCGTACGTCTAAGGAACTTAACATTCTATCAGAGGAGACAAGTACTTACACATAGAATAAAAATAAAAAGAATAAAGACTAGGTAATTCTCAGTTCCTCCCCCACACCCAGCCCTACCTCTTCCACTCCTAATATTTTCTGTTGATTTATCTCCGTTTGCCCTGTCTCTATTTTTTTTTGTATGTACTTGCTTTTGTGCTCTCTCCCCCATTAGAACATAAGCTCCTTGGGAATAGGGAATGTCTTTTGTCTTTCTTTGTATTTCTGGCACTTAGAATAGTGCCTGGCACATAGTGTTTTATAAATGTTTACTGACTGCCTGATGGTGTTGCTTGTTGTTATTACAAGGTAGTTGGGAGAGTGGATATTATCACTGGTGGGGATCAGGAAATGAAGATTTCATGTAGCAAGCTGATCTAGACTGACCTCACTGTTCTTTACCTAGAATACGCCATCTTCCCTCCCTGCATTTTTATTCTGGCTATTACCTGGGCCTGTAATGAACTTCCTTTTCTCCACTGCCTCTTAGAAACCCTCTCCTCCTTCAAGACAAAGCTCAAACACTGCTTTCTTTTTTAAAATTAATTTTATTTTTTAATTGGCAGAAATCTACCTTCTCTCACTTCCTTTCCAATACCCTTTCCCATTTAGAATGAAAGGAAAACACAGTCCCTATTACGATTACAAACATGTATAGCCAATCAAAAAAAAAAAGATTTCCCAAATACCACTTATTTTAATATTATAACAAAATTGGTGGGGCGGCTAGGTGGCACAGTGAGTAGAGCCTCGGCCCTGGAGTCAGAAGGACCTGAGTTCAGATCCGGCCTCAGACACTTAACGCACACACAAACAAAAACCTAGCTGTGTGACCTTGGGCAAGTTACTTAACCCCAATTGCCCTCCAAAAAGAAAAAAAAAAAAAAACAAAAACCTTGAGCCAAGTTATTTAACTCCAGTTGCTTTAAAAAAAAAAATTGGTGAAGAGCCAAGGAGTACTAAAGGAAGGCAATGAAAGATCTTTGAATTTATTCCATTTGAGGATCAGTTAAAGGAATTGTTGAGGGTTTCAAATACTTAAAGGCAGCTCTCTTGTGGAAGAAAGGATTAAACTTGTTCTTGAACTTGGAGCAGTGAGGAAAAAACTACAGAGGTAGACTTAGATATAAGGAAAAATTTCTTAACTAAAGCTAACTAAAAATAGAACAGACTGTCTCTCAAGACAGTTTTTTTTTGCCTTTTTTTTTTTTTTGGAGGGACAGTTGGGGTTAAGTGACTTGTCCAAGGTCACATGGCTAGGTTTTTTGTGTGTGTGTGTGTGTTGTATGTGTGTACATTAAGTGTCTGAGGCCAGATCCGAACTCAGGTCCTTCTGAGTCCAGGGCCGACGCTCTACTCACTGCGCCACCTAGCCGCCCCATGTCAGTGTTACTTTTAAAACCTTGCCCAATCTAGCTTCAGTTCAGCCGTCCAGAATTCCTTCCTACCCCCCCTTCATGGATTTACATTTCTAGTAGGAGGGAGCTACTCACTGTCCCTCAAAATGGGCATTCTGCCTTCTTTGTGCCTTTATGTGGATTCTTCACGCTTCAACTGGAACACACTTCCTCTTACCTCTGCCTCTTAGAATCCTTCAGTTTCTCCAAAGCTCAGTTCACAGGTCACTTCCTATGGGAAACATTTCTTGATCTTCCTAGCTAGGAGCATTCTCATCCTGCCCAAATGATCAAGTATGCATATACTTATCTGTTTAGATGTTTTATACTTTATTGCCTGGGCTTGATCTGGACCCAGACTATCTATTCAAGTGGAAAGAAAGCCTTTTGCAAATGAATTTAAAAGGTAACTCTGGGGCAGAACTCTCATTGCCCCAATCCCTGGCACCTCAGTGGAACTCAGCTCTGGAATCCGGTTTCAGTGATCCCCTAGAGCCTACCTGCCACTGCTACTTTCTGCTGAAGCAGTATAGGATAGCCCAAAATGGCAGTTCTCTTCAAAACTGCACCCCCCCTCCTCCTTTGTTAATTTTCCCTAGCAGCTGTTGGTTTGATTGTACTGCTATGGTAGCAGTAGTACCGTAAATCAAGGGACTTGAGATAAATATTTCTCTCAGAATTAATTATTCCCCAAAAGATTGTTTATATTTTTTAGCTGACTTTATCAGCAAATACTTTTAAAATAACAAAATGCTTGGATTTGGAAACTTGAACCTCAGCGACTTTTATTGGCATGGCCTTAAATACTCCTTCATCTTCTTCCTTGCCCTTTTAAAAGTAATAACTCAAAATTTTAGATTCCTTAAAAAAATCGTTTCCTTTGCTTCTAATCCATGGTATCAAGATGAAATGAGTAATTGATTGAATTGACTTATCAGCCTATACATGTCCAAAATCAAACCTTTCATGATGCTCAGAAGCTTTTGAGAAGAGTAAGACCATATAACCTTACATCAGTAGAAGAGCTGATCCCAGTCCTTTCTTATGTCGTACGTGAGAAACCTTGGCCCTTTTAATATTATTGGAGCTCCCCTGTCATATAGTTTCATTTAATACTTCGGTGGTTGATGTTGTTTTTGTTTAGTAGTTTTCAGATGTGTTGACTCTTTGGAACTTCACTGGAGGGTTTTTTGGCAAAGATACTGGAGTGGATGGGACTGCTAGGTGGTGCAGTGAATAGAGTACTGGCCTTGGAGTCAGGAGGACCTAAGTTCAAATCTGGCCTTAGACACTTAACACTTACTAGCCATGTGACCTTGGGCAAGGCATTTAACCCCAATTGCCCTGCCTTTCCCCACTCCAAAAACAGAAAAAAAAAATGATACTGGATTGGTTTGCCATTTTATTCTCCAGCTCATTTTATAGATGAGGAGATTGAGACAAACAAGTTTAAGGGACTTGCTCAGGGTCAAAAAGCTAGTTAGTGTCTGAGACCAGATTTGCACTCAGAGAGATGAGTCTTCCAGGTACCAAGCCCAGTTCTCTGTCCACTGCACCACCTGGAAGCTCTCTTTGGTGTAGATGATTTTTATCACTATGGAGAGGTGTAAGCTTCTCAAAGACTGACTTTAGGACCTCACATATTTTCATAGGAATGCACAGGGCATGTAGCAGTTCTTGTGTGATAAGTAATTCCTAAGTAATAAGAACTAAAACGAAATAAGAATATGTAATGTGAACAAGTGTTTTTTTCTTAGAGACTTTTTTTTTTGCTCAATAACAATAGTTTCTGTAAAGGTTCTCCTAAATTATTACTAGTTCCTTCATGTTGGCTTCTCTCCTTTTCCTTACTATGGGTCTTCCCCAAGGTTCTGTCCTCTGCCCTTCTTCATCCCTCAGCCCTTTGACTTGGGTAATTTCATCCATTTCCATGATTTCAACTATCACTTCTATGTAGACAGTTCCTAAATGTACTCTAAACTTCAATCTCTCCCAGCATCTCCAGATCCACATATGCATCTGCCTGTTGATACTCTGATGGCATCCCAAACTCAATATGTTGAAAATCAAACCCTTCATGATGCTCAAAAGCTTGCCCTGCTCCTCCTGACTTTTCTATTTTCAATTAATGGCACCAACATCTTCACAGACACCGAGGCTCCAAATTTTAGTCATCTCTCTCTCCTGTCTTCCATTTTCAATCATATAATGAAGTTCTGTCTTCTCTGGTATTTCTCCCTTCCTTTTATTTTTCACCACCACCACGACCACCACCACCACCAAAATTCAGAGGTGTAAAGCCAAGCATGAGCAGCTTTCCAGAGGATTGCTGCTGTGAACAGCTTTCAAGGTTCTGATTACACAGTATAGAGAACTCTCTATTTAATAATAAATCAGAGCAAAACATTCGTAGAAAATCAAAATATAGCATTCACCATATCATGACTCAACAACTTATCACTATAATGGCCACATAGTTTTCACCAAAGTACAATCATTTAGTAATTCAGTCATTCAGTCATCCTTAAGGAGACTTGGGACACAAAGTACAAAAGTCAAAGTACTCTACCCCTGTGTAGTACATTATAATTTAATCAGTTACTATTCAGTATCCTCTTTCATCAATCTCTACTCAGTACCCATGGAGAGGTCTTTTCATCTTGACTAGGGGCAGGCTTTTAGCTTCCATGGCTCCTCTTCCATGGTCCTAGCTCCCACCCAAATCTAATCAACTGACACCTGAGTTCAAAGGCAGACAGCTCCCAATTCATTGTCCTGCTCTCCATGCAGTTCCTGCTCCATATTGAAGCTCACAGTGTCCAGTCTACCTCAAATCTCTCACAGTCTCTGTTCCTGGGAAGACAAGGCTTAACAAAATCACATGCACATTAACAAAGTCACAGCAACATTTGTACAAACTACCAGAACCACAGTCATGCTTTCCCAGTCTTCTGTAGCTCCAGGTGGCCTTCGGGAAGTCCTCAGCAGCTCCTTAGCAGCTATGTCTGGCCCTTGGGAGTCTTCCATTCTTAAAATCAAAATCACTTTCTCCACGAAAGTTCCAGTCCAGCAGCAGCAGCCCAGTCTTCAGATGCTAGTCCCAAGAAGTTCTGTCTGTCCAGGTTGTTTTCTTCCTTATATATAGTTCCTCCCTGTTCTGCCCCTCCCTGTTACACCAGCAACTTCCTCCCAAGGTGTTAACTACTTCTGTGTTAATTAAATAGCTTAAACAAGGTGCTAAGTACCTGCTTACTTGCCAGTACAAAGGGGTATGGAAGATCTTCAGAGTCCATTAACTACTCCTATTCCATTCTACTCCTCCAGGATTCTTGGCCTTACAACCTCAATCTTAATGGCCATGGATCCTGGAGCAACTAGAGACACTATACTTTGTAATCCTGCTGACTATGCCATAATGTAAAGCCAAGCACAAGCAGCTTTCGAGAGGACTGCTACTGTGAACAGCTTTCGAAGTTCTGATTGCACAGTATAGTGAACTCTCTGTTTATTCAATAACAAATCAGAGCAAAATATTCATAGAAAATCAAAATACAGCATTCACCATGTCATAACTCAACAACTTATCACTAAAATGGCCACATAGTTTTCAACAAAGCACATTCATTTAGTCAATCACAAAATCCTTAATTCAATCACAAAGTACAGAAGTCAAAGTTCTCCACTCCTAGGTCACAGTAAATCATAATCTTCTCAGTCAGTACACAGTATCCAAGTAAAGTCTTCTTTCAGCTTGGCTCGAGGCTGGCTCTCAGCTTCTATGGTTCCTCTTCCATGGTCTCAGCTCCAACAGTCACCTAGGTTCAAAGGCAGGCAGTTCTCAGTTCCTTGTCCAGCTCCTTGTCCAGTTCTTTGTACAGTTCCTGTGCCATATTGAAGTTCACAGTGTTCAGCCCAATTCAGGTCCTTCACAGTTCCTATTTCTGGGAAGGCAAAGCTTGACAGAGCCACAATAATGTTAATGCACATTGCCAGCACCATCACCAGTTCACTATCTTGCCTATGAAATCAACACAGACCCACAAACAAGGTCCAAGAGGTCAGCACAAATCATCAGTAAAGTCTTAGGACTTCCAAAACCCTCCTCGAGGACTAGTGTAAACATACAACCAGAAAATCCTCTTTCAGGGCTTCCAGTAAGGTCTGAGGGCTTCTGTACAAAGTATCACAAACAAATATCAACACAGACAGAGCAGACAAACAGAGTGCTGGGATACCACAAGTTTTCCCCTTCTTGACTCTGCCACCTCAAGAGTCCTCAGTTTTCCTGTCTCTAGCCTGTTTCTCTCCTTATATATGATCATGAGTTCCTTCCCTTCCTGTTGTAGGAGTTCATGAGTTCTAGGGTTTACAAGTTGTGGGCTTCACATGTTCTGTTTCTTAACAGACTTGATACAAGGCTCAAAAGAAACTTGAACTGAAACAAGGTGTTAATTCAATAGCCGAAACAAGGTGTGAACTACTTCTCTGCTTGGCATTACAAGAGGAGTGGTATAATGAATAGAGAGCTATTCTTGGAGCCAGGAAAACCTGGCTTCAGATTCTGCTTCTGGTATATATTGGCAGTGTGACCCTGGACAAGTCACTTAGTCTGAGTCCAGTGCTGACCCACATTAGTATAGTGAGTTTCCTATACCAAGGAGATCACAAGTACAATACCTATCTCTATTACTTCTTCCTTAGAGTATTGATGTACCCTCCTGATATGTCTCCTATGTAGTATAATGCCCTCAGAGTAATTTTCCTAACTCATATAAAGTATCATGCCACTTCCCTGATCAAAAAACAAAATTATAAGTTTAATTCATCAGCAATAAAGACCTGGCATTCAAGGCTTTCCCCATTTTGGCTAACTAACCTTTTCATCCCTTCCTACCAATTCTTCGCAATATGATACAGCCTAAATCAACCTAACTTACTATTTCATTAATCTATCTTTCACTATCATGTGTGTTGAAGATCTCTTGGATTATTAACAATGCTATGGGAGGAAAAAAACATTGTCTTTAAAGTCAGATGACTTGGATTCGAATCATAGTTTTCCCACTTCCTGCCTTTATGACCTTAAGTTGTTTAATTTCTGGATCTCAAACTTCACCTGGAAAATGAGAATGTTTGTCTATATTAATCAATGTCCTTTCTGTCTCTAAATCTGTGATCTTATAAATGACTTATGGTAGCTAGACAAGCATTTTGCTTGCAATTGAATGTATTTTGTAGTCCTTGCTAAGTCAAAGATAGAATCCATTTAGTATTTTTAACATTACAGGGAATTTTTGTGAGCCACATGTTAAATTTCAGGTTTTCACTGGCTCTAGTGATAATGCATGCTGCTGATGACTGAAATTTATACAATGCTTTAAATATTTGTTTGATCCTCATAGCAGTCACATAAGGTTAGTTCTAATATTAATACCCCCATTTGGCAGATGAGGAAATCAGGTTCTTCTGACTCCAAGGCCAGTGCTCTATTCACTGCACCACCTAGCTCCCCGGGCAAATATCTTAAGGCAGTGGGGCAGCTAGGTGGCACAATGAATAAAGCACGGACCCTGGAGTCAGGAGGACCTGAGTTCAAATCCGGCCTCAGATACTTGACACAATTACTAGCCATGGGACTTTGGGCAAGTCACTTAACCCCAATTGCCCTCCAAAAAGCAAAAAAAAAAAAATCTATCTATCTATCTATCTATCTATCTATCTATCTATCTATCTTAAGGCAGGATTTCACCCTAGTTCTTGCTACCTCTAAGTCCAGCACTTTGTCCCACTAAATCAGAGACCCATCTTCTCCAACCACTTATTATCAACAGACCTAAAAAGACTATCTCTACAGTTTTAGTTTATTTCTTCTTTAGGTTTTATGTGGTCCACCCTAAATCACCTAAATTGATTGGAGGGGGATTATGTAGGAGGGCCAAGGATTATTATGAAACTTTAAATTTGACTTTAGGGTGTATTATATTTTATAGTAGATTTGCATTCCTAATTATATTTTTATTTAAATTAATATTAAAACAACTTTGCATTTCTTGGATGTATGCCAAGTGATGAGGCAAGTTGACTCAGATGTTCATTTGTACAAGTGAGATTCTAACCTGCAATAAATTTGTTACAGACAATATTAATATGTGTATGTAAATACGTGTGTGTGTATCCTTTTGTAAATCATAGGAAACTTCTTTGTAGAAATATGACTATCCTGTTTCATTGTTTTTGTTTTTTTGGGTCCCTATTTGATAAAATTCAAACATTTTATCAGTCATATAGAAAGAAGGATGGTAGTAAGAATGTATATCCAGAAACAACTTAAAGAACACCAACAAACTCAACTACAAAACTGCCCCTGTGTTGGCTGTTTATGGAACCTTTCACAGGGAGGTCTAGAGATAACTGTGAATTACCAAGAAATATTGATTGTGAGCCTTGAAAGGATTCAATCATAGGCAGAGCCATAGGAAAAAAAAATAAGTGAAATGCCAAAGAAAAAGGCGCAGGTGAAGGAGCCTAAGAGAGGTTCCTCTTTTCTCTAAATTTTAAACTACTTTCTTTGTGACTCAGAAGCAATACAATAAAATATAGATGATGTTAATATGTGGTTTTCTGTGTTAATATGTGGCATGAAGGGAGCCTTCTATACGGTTTTCCATGTGAGTTTAGTCAGAGCCTAGTGCTTCATGTGTGCTGTATTTTTAGAATTTGGAAATAAATATAGTGCGTGTGTGTGTGTGTGTGTGTGTGTGTGTGTGAGAGAGAGAGAGAGAGAGAGAGAGAGAGAGAGAGAGAGAGAGAGAGAAGAAATGTGTGTGTGTCTCAGTTGGCCATAAAATACTTCCAATGTGCTTTGGTAGAGTGTTCATTGTCTGTAATAGATAGTGAAGACTGCCCTCCCTCCCGGAGGTTGTGTTATCTCTGATGGAATGCTTGCTGTTGTAGGGCTTCCAGCAAGCCCAAGTAAATCATACCTTGTCATCCTGTCTACTGTGCCTCTGGGCTCTTAACTTGAAGCTTCTGTGGAGTCCTTATAAAGCCTGCCTAACTGACGTGTAAACAGTGGAAGTGAATCCCATTGCTGGGAATCAGGGGGGAAGTCCTGTACACTGTTTTTCCCTCTGGTGTATGTAGTCGGCAGCTTTCTGCCTCAGTATCAGAGCTCTTAGATAAGTTACTGCTTCTGGATGGCACTCCCAGGCAGGATACACCCCTTTGTCATACCAGAAAACGAAGAAATCCCACAGACTGTAATTAATGATGTCCACGATGCTGATGAGAATGAAGGCGAGAAGGCTGTATCCAAACTGCAGCGTAGGCAAAGTGACATAAAAGTCTACAAGGAATTCTGTGACTTTTATGCAAGATTGTAAGTTTTCCCTCTCTCGGGGTGGGTCCTTTGCTGATGGGAATCTAGTGTTCTCAGCATTTTAAACTGTCTATTTTGACATTGTGTCCTTGTAGGAATGGTTTTGAAGGGTGATGCATTGCTAAATATGCCTACTGTTAACAAGTTGATGATGGGTTTGTGCCTTCGATATTTCTCTTGATTTTGCTAGTTAAGGTGGTCCATTAGCATAAAAGTGTCCTTAGGTTAGATGTGGTCTTCCTTTAGCAGGGTCTAATAGCTGCAAAGACAGATTTTCATTTTTTTAATAGTATGATGAAATGTTTTCTCCAAAGTAATGAGGTTTTATATTTTCATATCAGATCTTAACATTTTTGCCCATTTTAGACAGTGTTAAATTTCAAGACAAGTTTGAGGGGTAATCACTTAAAGGCTCTTAACAGCATATTTACCAAGCATGTATTTTTGTACATTTTGTATATTTTAGTATGTTTAATACATTTTAAATACATCTACCTACAATGTCAAGAGCTAGGCTATAATCTGGTAATGGTTCTTAGGGGACTTGATTTAATGAATAAAAAAAGTTTGGCCAAATTATTGGCCAAGTTGGTTACCTACAAGTAAATGTTGTTAAAAGTTTATATGATAAATAATACCCTAAGATCTTCTGTGTAGGATTAATCTGGGAGGGAAAGGGCAGTAATCACAAAAGATGAAAAGGCATAACTTTTATCAGTTTACAATGATATAGGAATGCCCACATTAATGACATCACAATTGTGGAAGTAAAATATCTCTGCTAGGTAAGCCTCTTTTTTTTTCATCAGTAGTACAGATATAACTGGCAGGCCCAAGTTAAATGATTAAATATTTTGTATAATTGAAAATTCCAAATGAGTAAAGGTTGGATTAATGACTTTGTCATTTGTCTGGTTTATCACGCTTTACAGCTGCCATCACTCTTCCTTGCCAGTGATCCTTAAGTGCTCTCCAGTACTAGAATGTAACCCATTGGTCCCATTTAACAGCTCTGTTTGTTGAGAGATTAGAGATTGTTTTCATTATGTTTCAATCAGGATTTGTGTTGTTCAATGAATTTTTGTTTTAAAATAAATTTTTATTCATATACAAGGTGTCCCAAAAGTCTCTGTAGCTCTA
This sequence comes from Gymnobelideus leadbeateri, assembly GCA_011680675.1. Classification (NCBI taxonomy): domain Eukaryota; kingdom Metazoa; phylum Chordata; class Mammalia; order Diprotodontia; family Petauridae; genus Gymnobelideus; species Gymnobelideus leadbeateri. The sequence goes on from WOXC01000248.1 coordinate 223,992, forward strand.
AGCTTCTAGAAACTTAGAACTTCATTGAGACTTTTGGGACATTCTTTAATTTGTTTATACGTCACCTTAATTTATCCCTGGTATACCTCCTCACTTCTCCCAGAGAGTTATTACATATAACAAAGATTATGTTTAAAGAAAGAAAGGAAATGAGACGAGAAAAAAGAATCAACAATATGGGGAAGGGGGGAATCTAAAACTACATGCAGTGTTCTGTACCCAGGGACCTCCCAGATTTCCAAAGGAGAATGGAAAGTGTCTTATCCAGGGAATTCTAAAGATGATCTCTAGAACTATGTGTTGTTCTGATTAAAACCAGAAAAATGCTTTATTTTAGTATATTTTGCTAGTAAGTGCTATGTAAGTGGTCATTGTTGCTAGTGGTGTTCCATCCTTTTTGGCTAATAGAGGGGTTTGATTTTAACTTTTGGTGGTATAATGGAAGGAGTACTGGTCTTGGAGTCAGTAAGTTCAGGTTCAGTTTGATTAATTTTGTACAGTATAGTGGAAAGGGTACTATAGAGTAAAGAGTCAGAAGGCCTAGGCTTCTAATACTCTCTAACTATCCTTGTGACAGTTTTTTTGTAAAATAAGAAAATCGGACTAGGTAATTTCCAAGATCTCTTTGAACTTTAAATCTCTGATTCTATGAGCTTTAGGATCTTCATTTGTAAAATAGGAGTGATTATAATTACACTACCTATTTCACAGTTACTGTGAATGATGTTTATGTAAAATGTATGCTCTACATAAATATGTGTAATTATTATTTTCAGAAAGTTACAACAAATGGAAGCGGGGGAAGCTGACACATTTAAATGTGGAAAACTAGACATATGTAACACTTGTTTTAGAGTAAATTGACTTTATTAGTGGTAGATTATTGTTTAAGAAGGGTCTATCCTGAGGGCTTAAGTGTTTACAGGGGTTTTTGCATAAAACCTTTTTGATTTCACACCCCAGCAAATTAACTGATTATAATTAGCCATATTGCTTCTGTGGGCTCTCATTTGATTTCTCCTTTGATACCAGACAGCTTTGATGATCCTTCATTGTCTGATTATTTCTATCACAAAAATTACACTCTCTATGATATGTAGTAATTACTATACAATGAACTTTTTTAGGAACCATATTGCATCATTTCTTCCAAACTATTCACTTACTATGTGCCAGGCATTGGGAATACAAAAAGAGACAAAAGACATCCCCTGCCCTAAAGGAGAACACAGTCTAATGAGGGAGACAACAAGCAAATATGTACAAACTAAGTTATATATAGCATAAATAGGAAATAATTAAGAGAGGGAAGGCACTAGAATTAAAAGGGGCTGGGAAAGGCTTCCTGTAGAAGGCGTGGGATGATGGTTATACTGTTTTCACACAGATTACATTTCAGCTAGACTAAAAACTGGGACTATATTGTTATGGGTAGGGGAGAGGGGCAGGAAGTGTATCATACAGCTGAGGCATATTGTGAATTTTATCCTGCTCCTCCCTCAACCTCTCCCCCCATTTTTGTGGGAGGGGGAAGGAAGTCAAGAAGGGGTAAAACTTTTTGTCTTGACATGTGTTTTAAAACCTTAGCTGAATTCAGTATAGCTTCTAATTATTTATAAAAATCATAAGTGAGATCTTGGAGGCAAAATGAGCCTTGAATTTAATCAGATAAGCTATTACTATCAAACTGTATGAATGAGGGCACATTATTTAACCTTTCTGTGCTTCCTCTTCATTATCTATAAAATGGAAATGAGAATTAAGCAATTCCCATTCCCTTGGGAAGCATTTAATAAATATTTTCTGGTTGACTCAACGCTAAATTAAATAAGTGTATGTGAAAACTATTTGGAAAGCATAAAACCCTACAAGTACAAAGTAATTTTTTTGCGGATTATTATCATTACAGTTATAATTGTGGTTTGTAACCTGTTGAACTGAGTTGCTGCTCTTGGTAAAATTCTTTTTTAAGAAAAATATCCTTTGTTCAGGTAGGGTTTTTGTTTGTTACCCTGGTTTGCTTTTTTCCCCTTTTCTTGTCACTCTTGTGAAGGTCTAGTTTCTATAGGAAGGAGGAAGTGATATTCCATCCTTTTTGGCTAATAGAGGGGTTTGATTTTAACTTTTGGTGGTATAGTGGAAAGAGTACTGGTCTTGGAGTCAAAAAGTTCAGCTCAAGTCGAGATTGAGGCTTGCTCAGTGAGCTTGGGCAAGTCATTGAGCATGTAAAATAGGCGCCATAATACTTAGACTGCCTGCATCACAATGATATTGTAAAGAAAGCACTTTGCAAAACTTATAATGATTACATAAATGTAAGTTATTACGATGATGCCTTTAAAAAGTGGATTTTGAAATAGTCTAAGTAGCCCTTCATTTTGTTTCTATTCCCTCTTTCCCTCCCCCCCCCACCTTACCTTCACCCTCAAATTTCAAATTCCAAGTCAGTGAATAGGGTGCTACATCCCTTTCTAAGTATTAGCTAATAACATCTAGCATTTATTAAGTACCTATCCTCACAACAACCCTGTCATTTCATTGTGTATCCAACTCCATGACTCCATTTGGGATTTTCTTGGCAAAGATACTGGAGTGGTTTGCCATTTCCTTTTCCAGCTCATTTGACAGATGAGAAAACTGAGGCAAACAGGGTTGTGACTTGCCCACGGTCACAAAGCTAGTAAGTATCTGAGGCAAGATTTGAACTCAGGAAGACTCCTGTTCCTGACTCCACGCTAGGCATTCTATTTAATAGGTCGCCTAGCTGCCCCACAACCCTGGGAAGTTGGTGCTATTATTGCTATCCCCATTTCACCAATGAGGAAACTGAGGCAGAGGTTAAGTAATTTGCCCAAGGTCACACAGCTAAGTGTCCTAAGTGCAGTGTGAAAAGTTGCTTCTTGCCTGGCTATTGATTATTCCTTATTTAGTGCTTGCAGCAAGAACCCACCAGACAAAAATTTGTCTTCTTGGGGCGGCTAGGTGGCGCAGTGAATAGAGCACCTGCCCTGGAATCAGGAGGACCTGAGTTCAGATGCGGCCTCAGATGTGACTTTGGACAAGTCACTTAACCCCAGTTGCCCTCAAAAAAAAAGTTTGCCTTCTTGAAGCAGGTTCCCCTGAAGAGAGGCCAATGTAACCACCTTAATACTTATACTTAATACTAACCCTATCTAGACAAAATAGAATGATTTGTGATTTGGGGTAACCCAAAACTAGAAATACTCTAGTGTTAGATGTTGGATCTAGGAAAATAATTTTGAGATCATCTAGGCCATCCCTCTTATGTTATAAATGACAAGCCCAAATCGTAGGAAAATAAAATGGCTGAATATGGAAACACATAGGCCCAGTTATTGGGGAGGCTGAAGCTAGTGGAGCTCTTGAGCTCTGGTATTCTGAGCTGTAGAAAGCTATGTCCATACCTCCTTCTGCGTTAATACAGTGAATTCCCAGAAGCCGGGCAGGTTGCCTGAGGAGAGGTGAACCAGCCTACCTCCAAAACAGAGCAGGTCAAAGCTCCCATGCTATGCTCATCAGTAGTGGGATCAGGCCCATGTATTAGCACTTTTATTTCCTACTTGAACAAGGTAGGGAGACCCAGTTTCAGAGAATGGAAAGAAGGAAAGAAAGAAACAAAGAATAAAGAAAAATAATATGCCCCAAGCCATATAGCTAGTACTATAGTGATATCCCCCTTCTCCTTTTTTCCCCCATTATATGTGTGGTTTAGGAGGCTGTTATCTTTAAGAAATTGCAAAGCTTCTTTAATGACCACAAACTTCTAGGAACAAAGGTCCATTGGCTAATTTAGCAATGTCTTACTAGTGGTGTCATGTAGGTATGAATTATGGTACATAATAGTCTTCAAAGAATTGAAAATTATTATGCACAGAGAGTAGTGGCGATGTTCATGGTGGGTGTGAGCTAACTGTAACATGTAATACATAAGGAACTTCAAAGAAAACTGGAGGAAGGGATATCATCAGGAAAGCGTATGGTCAAAAAAGGTGGGCTGGTTACGTGGCAGGATGTGACATGTAGACAACCCAAGTGTTTTGCTGGTTTCCTCCAGATGTCTGGAAAAGGGGAGGCAAACCCATAGCACTTTGGATGGATTGCCCATGGCAGACTTATAGGAGGAGATGAACCAAGAGTTATACCAGATGGTCTGGTATGGATGGGTTTTGCTCTGTGTCATTGGAAGGCAGTGTCCAGACTGCTGAGGTTATAGATTCATTGGAATATTTGGTTTGATAGAATTTGAGATTGATTGATCAATTAATTGACACATGTTTATTGAATGCTCTCTATGCCCCTAATATTTTTCTAAATACTATGGGGAATAAAAAAAAGGGTATAAGACATGTTCCTTGATGACAAATGGCTCTCTGGGTAGGGGAACCTAGACCTTCAAACATGATAGAATTAGGATATAGGAGAAAAAAAGCAGTGGTTTAGGAAATAGCTATGTAAGCTTGATTAAATCACTTTACTCTCTGGGCATCATTTTTTCCCCCTGTAAATAAAAAGAATATCTAAGCTTCTCATTCTAAAATTGTGTGACTCCAATATAGCAGTGTATATTGTAATTTTTTAAGTACTTAAATGTGGGGTTATAATACAATTAATTATAATACAATTAGACAATAGAACAGTAGACTTTTGGAAACAGGTACTGAGGCTTTCTGGTCCAGGAAACAGAACCCTGTCAGGAGACATGGGTTTTGACTCTTTGCTCTAATAGTTTGGCACCCACAGGTAAATTACTTCACTTCCCTGAACCTCGGTCTCCTCTTTAATAAAATGAGGACCTTATTTGTACTGCCTTTGTCTTGGCGTTGTGAGCAAAGTGCTTTGTAAACCTTAAAGAAGAAATGCAAGTTATTATTGGGAGGCAGTACGGTGGAGAGGAAAGAACACTATTCTTTTTTTTTCCTCCCTTTTTGGAGGGCAGTTGGGGTTAAGTGACTTGCCCAAGGTCACACAGCTAGTAAGTGTTAAGTGTCTGAGGCCGAATTTGAACTCAGGTCCTCCTGACTCCAGGGCTGGTGCTCTGTTCACTGCGCCACCTAGCTGCCCCCAGAACGCTGTTCTTAAGAGTCAGAAAACTTAAGTTGGAATGAGGGCTCCAGCAGGTGAACGTGAGTACACCAATTTCAACATCTGCACAATGCTTATAGTCATACTTACACTACCTACCTCACATTGTTGTTGTAGCAACTTAATGCAGTACATGCATAGAAGCTAATAATATTACTCTATGGAAATAGTAACTTTGCAGCAGTGGCCTTTTCAGTTTCCAAACCAAGGGGCCACCTGGGTTACGGTATCAGGATTTCTCCTGGGACAACCTGTTCTGTTTGGCAATAATATTCCATTTTGGAGTCTCATTAGCATTTTTATTACAGCAAAGAAACTTTTTTGAGATCATTTTATTTGATAGCTCAACATTCAGGGTTTGTTTGTTTTTTTAACCCTTTTGGTTGCACATAGTTCCAAAGCAAGCTTAATGTTTCCTTGTCTGTTCGTTTATATTAAGAGAAATTGAACACAGGCAAGCAAATCTTCAGCACCTTCCTATTCCTTTTGGCATAAAATACAAAACTCTAAGCCTGGCGTTTCACACACCGCACTGTCTTGACTCCCACCCACGTTTCTAGTCTTAATTCATGTCACTCCTCATCTGATGAGTGTCTTTCACTCCATCCAAACCGACCTTCCAGCTGTTTCTCTAACACAACTGCCCCCATGTCTTTATGCAGTGGGGGTGAGGAGAGGTACTCCACACATGGAATGTATTCCCTTCCCATCCCAGCTTTTTAAAAACTACTTTCCTGATCTTTCTAATCCTGTTGGGAGGGTCCTCTCTCCCCCAAGATTGTTTTGCATTTCTTTCTGTATGTGCTTTGTACTTAATTCAAGTCCACTACAGTCTAAACATATTAGTAATGAGGATTTTTTGGGGAGCAGGGGGAAGGCAAGACAATTGGGATAAAGTGACTTGCCCAAGGTCACACAGCTAGTAAGTGTATCAAGTGTCTGAAGTCAGATTTGATACAGGGCCAGTGCTCTATTCACTGCACCACCTAGCTACCCTAATGGGGATATTTTTTTTTCTAATGCGGATATTTTTAAAAAGTATTTTTGATGCTTATGTATAACTTGTGCAGCAATATTACGTGTGTAACTTCATGCAGCTAGGTGGTGCAGTGGATAGAGTGCTGGCTCTGGAGTCAGAACTCCTTTCTGAGTTCAAATGTGACTTCAGGCACTTATTAGCTTTGTGACCCTGGGCAAGTCACTTAATCCTGTTTTCTTGTTTCCTCACCTGTAATATGAGCTGGAGAAGGAAATGGCAAATCACTCCAGTCTGAGTCTGAAATAACTGAACCACCACAAAAAACTTGGTAGATTATTTCACTTGCCTAGGTCTAAGCTTCCCCAAGTAGGAAATGAAGATTTTAGCTCTAAATTCTGTGATCATGTTTTGCATTCCATTTTATCTCTGCCTCTTTAAGCATGAAGAAAGGCTCAAGGTCTCTGTGTTTCCCCCTACCCTTTGGTCTTTTACAGCAATATGGCGAATGCCCTGGCCAACGCCCTTTGTGAACGCTGTAAAGGAGGTTTTGCGCCGGCTGAGAAGATTGTGAACAGCAACGGCGAGCTGTACCACGAGCAGTGTTTCGTCTGTGCCCAGTGCTTCCAGCAATTCCCTGAAGGCCTCTTCTATGAGGTGAGCCAGCCCTGATGTGGAAACTTTCCTCTGCTTCCAATTGCCAACCTCTAAAATTCTATTAAAATAATAAATGCAGTGCTTTGTGCTTGGTAATTGCTAGGTATCGATGACCAGCAAATGGAGGATGTTGAGGAAAAGACTATGAATTTGCTTTTTAAAATTTCACTACAGCAATATAGTGTGCCACTTGTCCTGCTTGAGTTCCGAGTGTGTGTGTGTGTGTGTGTGTGTGTGTGTGTGTGTGTGTGTGTGTGTGTCTTCCACTGGAATTGTGATTTCATAGAGAAAACTCCACCAAATGAGATCAATACCATCTTTGCCACTTTGAAAGGCTTCTAGGGCTCTGCAAAGTTGGACCTTGGGCAAAGGTGAAACTTTAACTCAGATTTTTCTGATTCTGAAGTTACTTTGCCAAGTTGCCTTTCCCCATTTTCTCTCTCTCTCTCTCTCTCTTTTTTTTTGGCTTTTTGGAGGAGGGAAGGTAGGGCAGTTGTGGTTAAGTGACTTGCCCAAGGTCACACGGCTAGTGTGTGTGTGTGTGTGTGTGTGTGTGTGTGTGTGTGTGTGTGTGTGAAGTATCTGAGGTTGGATTTGAACACCCAGGTCCTCCTGACTCCAGGGCCAGTGCTCTCTATTCACTGCGCCACCTAGCCGCCCCCCCACCCCCATTGTCTCTTACAGCTTCTCACATCCAGCATAAGCTATTCCATGAGCATTTGAGACCCTAAAAGCTGTTCTTCTAATTTTTCTCCCCTCCTCAGTATGGCCAGTGTAGGATAATCCAGACAGTCGGCTTGTTGCCACTTGCATGCAACTTTCTAATTTTCACCTTCTTGCCAATTACCTTTCCTGTAGTGTTATTTGACCTCCTCTCCAACTATCTATGCCCCTTACTTTCTGTCAGATCAGCTTCAAAAATAAATTCCTTCAGAAAACTTTTGTTAATTAACCCTACTCCACTTTGAGGGACAGTTAGGTGGCAGAGTAGATTGATAGAGTGCCAGGCTTGGAGTCAGGAAGACCCATCTTCTTGCATTCAGAAGTATTTTTGATGCTTATGTATAACTTGTGCAACAATGTTACTTGTGTAACTTGATGCAGGTAGGTGGTACAGTGGGTAGAGTGCTGGCCTGGAGTCAGGAAGGCTCCTCTTCCTGAGTTCAAGTCTGGCCTCAGCCACTTCCTAGCTGTGTGACCCTGGGCAAGTCACTTAACCCCATTTGTCTCAATTTCCTCATCTGTAAAATGGGCTGGAGAAGGAAATTGCAAACCAGTTCAGTATCTTTCCCAAGAAAACTTTAAGACCTCATCTCTAAAATGAGCTAAAGAAGGAAATGGCAAACCACTCCAGTACCTCTGCCAAGAAAACCCCAAATAGGGTCACAGAGCATTGGACACAACTGAACAATGACAACAACCCCACTTTGCTCTTTATGACCTGAGCCTCAGGTTCTCCATGTGTGAAACAATGATTGTGTTAAATGATTTCTAAGGTTCCTTCTGGCTCTAAGTATTCGGATAGGTGAACAGATCTGGAGGTCATCTTAGCGATCATCAAGCCCAGCCTCTTAAGTTTATAGATGAAGAAACTGGCACCCATCGCCAACCTCTTCCAAAGTCCCACAGGTAGTGAGTGGCAGAGCAAGGAACGGAACCCAGGTCCTGCGAACTGTAAATAAATATTTTCCTAGCCAGCTCTGTCAGGAGCTGGAATTATTTTTCTACCTCCTTTGCATTTCCAACAACACCACAGCTAGTGCTGTAGCCACAGAACATTTGCTAGATTGAATCCCTGGAGAAGGAGTGTCAAAGGTAGATGGAAGGAGGCTCAATAATTTATAATCCACATAAGTAACTTCATCATTTAAAAACAATTGTTCAGGGCTTGCTATTTGTGGTCAATACAGATGTACAGATTGTAGTGGTTCTCTTCTGTTTTTACCCCTGCTCCCTCCCAGAAACACACATCTCTTCTGCATAGTTCTTTGTACATAACAGGCACTTGAAACTATATAAATAAATATGTATATGTGCATAAATATGTACAAAATAATTCTATACATGAATATGTACAGAGTAAATACAAGTTCAAAAAGAAGATAGACCTTACCTTCAAGGAGCTTATATTCTTTTTTTCCCCCTCTCTCTTTTTAATTTTTTTTTTAATTTACATCATTCATTTCCACAAGATTTTGAATTACAAATTTTCTCCCCAATTTTCTCTACCCACCACTCCAAAACAGTGTTCCCACTGAATATCCCCTCCCCCAATCTGCTCTCTTCCATATCTTCCCCCATTTCCCCTTTGACTTTCCAGCAGGGTACGGTGGATCTCTATGCCCCAGTGCCTGTATACCTCATTTCCCAGTTAAATGTAAAATAATAATAATAATATGTGTGTGTGTATGTATGTATATGTATTTAAACATTTGATTTTAAAGTTTTGGATTCCAGATTCTTTCCTTTCTTCCCTCATCACCCACCCTTACTGGTAAGATAAGCGATTCAATATAGGTTGTACATGTGTAGCTATGCAAAACATTTCCATAGTGGATATATTGTGAAAGACTGACTATATTTCCCTCCCTCCTATCCCACTTCCGACTTGTTCTATTCTCTGCTTTGATCCTGTCCCTTTTCAGAAGTAGGTGCTTCCAACTTCCCTCCCACCCTCCCTTCCATCATGCCCCCTCTCATCCCCTTCCTCCCTATTCTCCTGTAGGGTGAGATACCCTATTTAGTGTGTATGTCATTTCCTCCCTAAGAAGGAGCTTATATTCTAATGGGGACATAAAGGAGAGATGAAAAACAAGGGAACAAGTGAAAGAGTTCAGGCTGAAGAGGAAGGTAAAGAAGCCCAAAAAATGAATAGAAACAGGAGTGACATGAGCATGGCCTGGATGTCTCATGCAATGGGGGTCCAGACCAGGGATTCGCTGATCAGAAGAGAGGGCCACAGGGCAGAAGCATTTATTTCCAGGGGCTTCTTAACATGGAAATGGAGACATTTGGAGAGTGAGGAGTAGATAAGAAGAGGACCTAGGAAAGAGCTTAAGAGAGTTCTGTTTTCCTCTCTCCCGCCATGGTTAGGGGTGATCCAGCAAGGAAGTGTGAGAAGTAATCATCAGAAAGACAGGAGAACCAAGGGGCAGAAAGGTAGCACAGTGAACAGAGCACTGGCCCTGGAGTCAGGAGGACCTGAGTTTGAATACGGCCTCAGACACTTAACACTTACTAGTTGTGTAACCTTGGGCAAGTCACTTAACCCCAATTCCCCTGCCTTCCTCCCTCCAAAAAAGGAAAAAAAAAAGACAGGAGAACGAAAGGAGAGCAATGTCAGGAAAACCCATGGAGGAAAGAGTATCTGGGAAGAAAGGATATGGATGCTTAACAGTGTCATAAGCTACAGAAAAGTAAAGGATATAAAGACTGAGAAGTGAAATTCAAATTCTGCAATTAAGAGATGGTATCTTTGGAGGAAGACTTTCAACTGAAGAATGAGGTTTGGAAGCCAGATTACAGAGTTTAAATAGAGTGAAAGGGGAGGACGTAGTAGGAGTGAGTATAAATAGCTTTTTTAGGAATTTGGTTAAAAAAATAGAGCAAAGAAATATGACTTGAAAGGATGATAAGAGTCTAATGAAGATTATTTCATTTCATTTTTTATTCTGAACTTAAACACAGAGAAAGATCATTTACGTGTACACAGTAAAACATAAAGAGGATTCTGAATGAAACCATGAATATGTTTCACATACTTAAAAAAGAAATCCAAGGAATCTCGTATGTTACTTTCAAAGTTGTCCTTGCATATTGCATGCACCTAGTGAAGATGTTTCACGGATGGCAGGGAGGCATGTTTGAAGGTCTGTAGACTTGTCCCACATTCCCTTCCCTGTTGTCTTTTTATCTGTGATGAAGAAATCACCCCTAGTTAACTGGTCAGGCTGTCTCAAAAATAGAATGTGAGTTAAAATTTTAAGGTCATTATCTGTAATGCTCTTTGTTTCAGGGAAAGTGCTATAATAATCCCTGAATAGAACAGAATAATTTATGACTCACCCATCCTACTCTTGCCTCTTTTCTACTACCAGCTATAAATACCTTCCTAGGTCTGCCTGATATTGTTCAGAATGACATTATAAATACCCAGAACCAGTTTTTGTGTTGAACCTCACACTCAATTTTGTCTCTCATGAGCTCTGTAGGAGTTTGTTATCTCTGATATAATATACTCTCCCCACCCTAAAACACCAAAAAACCCAACAACAACAACCCCAAATGAACAACGAAAAAACAAACATACATTTCCAGGGGAAGATATCAGAGCCCTTAAAGGATGAATATAAAAAAACTTTCCAACAGATTGAATGATTTTCTTTTTTTGGCTCTTTGTAGGGCAATTGGGATTAAGTCACTTGCCCAAGGTTACACGGCTAGGTTTTTTTGTTTGTGTGTATGTTAAGTGTCTGAGGCCAGATCCGAACTCGGGTCCTTCTGACTCCAGGGCTGATGCTCTACTCTCTGCGCCACCTAGCCACACCCAGATTGAATGATTTTTGAGAGTGTTTTCAGGGCCTCCTGGAAACAGTCACAGAGTAAAACTCAGCAATTGGTTGCCTGCAAAGAGCAATTGAAAAAAACAAATTCATTTGCCTTGTTTTCCATTTGAGAGTGAGTCAGTTTTTGCTTTGCCCTCATGCAGTGATAATTTTGTCTCTTCCTCCCTTATCAGTTTTGTTTCACTGGTTGGTTAGCTTCTTTCCTTTGGTGTTTAAGCAAGCCATTCCCCCATTATCTCTCCCTTCTCTTGCCCAGAAACATACCAGGAAAGTGCTTGTTGGTGGATGCTAGACATTGTCTGTTTTTCCCACTTGCCTAGTTTTCCATGATTTAATTTTGTTGTAGTAGCACTTCTGGAGATTTTTAATCAAAGCTCTTTTATTCTTTTCATTTGTTTTGCCATAAAGTCCTCCCAGAGCAGATTTGTTTCCCTGACTTAATAAAAGCCACAGAAAAATTAGCTGTGAAGAATCCTACCCTTTACACCTCCTTTTATTTTTACTATGGAGGAAATCGAGGGCAAGATAATGCCCCCAAAGTCATCCAAGCTGGTTAGGGGTAGCATGCAGACACCTCATACAATTTACTTATCACTTTACCATCTGGGCCCTCTCTCACCTTTTTGCTTGGACAGACCAGTAGAGCACCACTCTTCCCCCACTGCTCTGGGGTCTCCTAGGTGTGCTTTAGAACCTAGTACTGATAGCCAGGTGTTTGTGTGGGATCCATTAAATTCAGGAGGAAAAGAAAATACATTTCTGTTCATTTGGAAAAATAACAGGTTGGGGAGGGGTGATGCTACCAACATAGGCTATGCATTCAATTTCAAAAGAGATTGCTGTATTATTAGTTTTGCTTAATTGTTTTACTTTGTTGCAAGAGACCTCATGGAGTGGGGATAATCTGTAAATATTTGCAATGTGAAAACAAAACCCTTCAATAAAAAAAGTAAATACATTTATTAAGTGATACTTTGGTACTTTGCTAAACTACAAAGGTGGAAAATGACATAATCTCTACCCTCAGGGATCTAAAAAGATGAAACGTATACAAGTTATCTTTCTGGATCATTAGAAGAGAAAGAGGGAGGGAGAAGGGAACAAGTGTTTATTGAACTCCTTCTATGTGCAAAAGCTCTTTACAAATATTATTCAGTTTAATCATCAGAAACACTGAGAGGTTAGTGCTGTTATTCACCCTCATTTAACAGTTGAGAAAATGGAGGCAGAAAAAATTTTTATCACACGACCATAGCTAGTAAGTACCTGCAATTTGACTCCAGGCCCAGAGCTCTAACCATTGTACCACCTAGCTGCTTAAACTGAGCCTTAAATGAAAACACTGCTTTCAACAAGTGGAAATGGATTCCCTTTCAGAGAGGGGATAGAGTGAGCAGGAGAAGATTAGGGAATGACTAACAGTGCATTTGGCTTAGAATAAAGAGAATATAAAAGCAAGAAGTTTAAAATAAGTCTTGAGAGGTAAGTTGTGGAATTTTTGATTGTCAGAGGAAGAAGTTTATATTTTATCAGTGGGGAGCTATTAAAGCTTTTTGAGAAGGTGAGGGATGTAGTCAGACTTGTACATTAAGACCAGCTAGGAGGTTATTAAAAAAATAGTCTGGGTGAGATTCAATTAAGGCCTAAATTAGAGTGGTAGAAAGGAAATTGCCCTGATAGATTTGAAAGGATTTAGTAACTAAATAGATGGGAGATCAGGGATAAGAGGATTCACATGTTTCCACCCTAGGTGACTGGAAAAGCAGAAAATAAGAGGAAGTGGGACAGCTAGGTGGCTCAGTGAATAGAGCACGAGCCCTGGAGTCAGGAAGGCCTGAGTTCAAATCCGGCCTCAGACACTCAACACAAAACTAATGGTGTGACCTTGGGCAAGTCACTTAACCCCAATTGCCCTACCTTCCCCCCTCCAAAAAGCCAGAATAATAATAATAGAAAATAAGAGGAAGGACAGATTTGGGGAAACAGTTTTATTGAAAACTTTTAAAAAAAATTTTTTTTTTTTAAAGCAATTGGGGTTAAGTAACTTGCTCAGGGTTACACGGCCAGTCATTATTTGTGTGTGGGTGCTCATTTTCTGAGGCCGGATTTGATCTCGGGTCATCCCAACTCCGAGGCCGGCTCTCTTACTCACTGCGCCCCCTAGCCGCCCCTATTGAAAACTTTTGAATTGTTAATGCAGAATCTAACCGGCAGTTGGAAATGAGGGAACATATTAGGAGAGATAGCAAATAATAATAACTATTTATGTAGTACTTACTGTGTGCCAGGCACTGTGCTGATCACTTCATAATTATTATCCTCTTTGATCTTTACATTAACACTAGGAGGCAGGTGCTATTATTAGTCCCATCTTACAGATGAGGAAACTGAGGCAAACATGTTAATCAACTTAGGCAGGGTAGAGTAGTGAATATCTGAAGTCATATTTGAGCTAAGATCTTCCCAACTCCTCTATCCACTGTGCAACCTAGCCTGCTCCTGAGTTTAAATTGGGCCTCAGATACTTATCAGCAGGGTGACCCTGGATAAGTCACTTAACCCTGTTTGACCCAATTGTCTTTTCTTTTTTTTGGAGGGCAATTGGGGTTAAGTGACTTGCCCAAAGTCACACGGCTAGTAAGTGTGTCAAGTGTCTGAGGTGGGATTTGGACTCAGGTCCTCCTGATTCCAGGGCCCATGGCCTCTTCACTTCGCCACCTAGTCACCCCGACCCGGTTTTCTTGAATCTGTCAAATGAACTGGAGAAGGAAATGGCAAACCACTCTAGTATCTTTGCCAAGGAAACCCCCAATAGGATCAGTAACAATAGTTACTGTGTTAACAGTAGTTAATTAACAATAGTAACAGTAGTGCCAGGTACTATGTGAGACCCTGGGAATACAAGTACAAAGAAAAACTACCCCTACCCACAGTGAGCTTACATTTTCATGGGGAGAAATGGATAGGAGAGTTTTAAGGAAGAGGTTATTAGAGAGAAGAGGAAAAGGCCCAAAAGGGAACTTTGAGATCATGAATCGGAAGTGGAACTTGCAAAGTAGATGGAGAAGAATGGTGAGGTAGAGAAGAGGAGAGCCAGGAGAGATAACAAAACCGAGGGGAGAGAAAACAGAAGATGGGAAGGATGGTTGATGACAGACTGACCTCCATCTCACTGGTCATTTTTCTGCTTTAAACTAATTTGAAAGTGCTGGCTTTAGTATTTGCAACCCATGGTCCTTAAAGAATTTGTATGTAAGCTTTTTGATAGTGGGATGGTATAGGGGAAAGAATACTAGATTTGTAATTCAAGAGAACCTGGATTCAAATCCTGTGTCCTTGGACAAATTATTTCAACTCTCTAAGCCTTAGTTTCCTCATTTTTTTTTAAGCAATTGGGGTTAAGTAACTTGCTCAAGGTCACACGGCTAGGTTTTTGTTTGTGTGGATTAAGTGTCTGAGGCCGGCTCCGAACTCAGGTCTTTCTGACTCCAGGGCCGGCGCTCTATTCACTTCGCCACCTAGCCGCCCCAGTTTTCTCATTTATAAAAATGAAGATGGGGGCAGCTAGGTGGTGCAGTGAATAGAGAACCTGGAGTCAGGAGGATCTCGGTTCAAATGAGGCCTTAAGACACTTGACACTTAACTAGCTATGTGACCTTGGGCAAGTCACTTAACCCCAATTGCCTTGCCTTCCCCCCTCCAAAAAATAAAATAAAAATGAAGATGGGCTAGAAACCTGGCATATAGTAGATGCTTAATGAATTCTTAGATAGATTAATTACTAATTAATCCTAATCTTACCAGGTTTTTAGCATTAGTCTAAAGTAGACCACATAGCCCATTGGTATTCAAGTCATTCAAAAATAGACTTCAGAACTACTGGCTGATAGTGTTATCACATAATTGGATCTGGAACATCAAAGCCCAAAGAGGGCAGATTTATGATTAAAATATTCTGTACTGAAAGTTGATAATGCCAGCATTACATCATGCCATTGTAATGAAGCTTCATTTGTCCAGATCACTTTTCCAACCCCAGCGTTTGAGCCATATTCAGAACTCCATGTACTTTTAATCAAAAAAAATCTCAAATCACCTCATAAACTGTGATTAAACTTTATACTCACATCTGCAGAGCAAATATATGCTAGAAGTGCATTCTGAGTGGTTAAATGGACCATCTGTCATGTACTGAGGTATTGGCAGAGCCCAAAGCAGATTTTCTGAGCCCATTAATGAACCCATGTTTTCATTACTCTGGATTGGTCAAACATTGTGCCCCACTGATTTTGGTCGATGTTGGCTTACTCTTGTTTGTGGCCTTCTTCATTGACTAGATTAAAGTATATGCATACATAGACTTTGCTTGACAAGATCTCAAAAGAAGCTTCCCTTCCATCATCTCCTATGATATTGTTCACTTGGGAGAATGGTGCACCACCTGACCCTTGTTTCAGCATTATTAGCAGCATTTCATGCCTCCAAATGAGAGGTTTCCTTTTTAACACTCCACAAAATTGTGAGTACTTATAAATAAGCTCTATCTCAGCTGCCCAGTACACTCAGACATCTGGTACAATTGTATCCTGATTTGTTTTACAATGATTTGGACTCACTGCCTGTGAATGTTTTGTTCATGTCAGGAAATGTCTGCCTAACTTCACACAATCCCTAATCTCGGGGGAGGCAAAGAGATAGGAATTTTGTCACATTGAGATGGAAATGTTCTGCTTAAACAAATATCCAATCTCATGACTTTGGGACAGTTACATGAAGTAACGTTTTTTAAAAACCCCAAATTTGTACTGTCTGCAGTACCCCACAGCATCCTAACAGTTTGTAGCATCATTCTTTTAATCAGTTTTCTTATAACTTTTTCTCCACTGACTACTGAGATGCTTCATTCTGTGTCATTAATTACCATCATTCCTCTTTACCACCCATCTGCTTTCTACTGGTAGCTTTCTGCCAATGTTGATTGAAATTGGGGGTTCTTTACTTGTAATGTACAAAGGAAATGGTCCTCTGGCTGAGAAAGGCCTCTTACTTTCAGTACTTTCCTCTAAATCAATGTAAGGACTCCTTAGGCACTATTTTTGTCTCTGCCCTCTAATTATCCAATATGACACCTGCATGACTGAAGTAGATGGAGATAAAGTAAGCTTTTTTTTTCCTTTTTATTAATTAATTTATTTTTAGTTTTCAACATTCACTTCCATAAGCTTTTGAGTTTTACGTTTTCTCCACCTCCCTCCTCTCCCCCCTTCCCAAGATGGTGTAAACATTTATTAAGCCCAATACTATGTGTCATCATATTTCAGATGTCAGATACCATGATTCAAATGTCAGATACCATGATTCAGATACCAACAAGCTTACGTTTTAATGAGAAAAGGCAGTTGGCAGGGGTAGGAGCAGAGGAGTCCTTAAAGTTTGTGAGAGTAGTGAAGTATGGCTAGGGCACCCTGAAATAGTGGTCCATATATGCAGCCACTAGTCAGGAGAAAACAATTTCAGAGTGACAAGGCAGTTGGTGAAAAGTCCGTGTGAGTCTCATAAAGAGTAAATATTGGTAATACTTTGGTTCCATTAGTTTGACTCTTTTGAAAGTCCAAAGCAAAGTTGACACCCCCCTTTTTAAGTAGTCTATAGACATCTTGGATGATAGAGAGCAAATTCATTAAGCTCTTTGGCCAAATTGTCACTGTTTAATGATTTGAGATGATAGGGAAAAAAGTGGCTAAGTCTACCTACCTATAGATATTCCCTAGTTCCACTGAAAGCTATATTTTTTAAGCCCAACTATATACAGATAGTGTTGTGGTTTTCTGATTTGCCCATTATGGCACCTTGCACATAGGTGTTGAATTAATACTTGTCCGTTGTTGAGAAAGAATACATTTATAGTGACTGCTTTTCTAGCTCCTGTCCTTCTACCCATTCAAAATCTGTGCTTCAGTCACGCAAAAGTAGAGCTTCCTTATTATACTGTCAGAAAGATGTGTCATGGCAGAGAACTGCATTGTAAGTCCAATAGACTAGCCCCTTCGTCCATGTCTGGGAAGAAAGACTTTGCCAGGAAATGCTTATGAATTGAAGGTGACCAAGTGAATCAGTGGGAGGGCCAGTGGTAATCTCTTCTGATTCTTGTGATATAAAGCCACAAAAGCAAGGGGCAAGAAAGCCTGGGTTAAATGATCATTCTAAATCGAGCATTCCACCAGCCTTCTTCTAGGTCAGTGGTAATAACTGGTAAAAAGTGAGGCCAGATCAACATGCACCTACATGGATTCTCTCAAGCCACTTATGAACTTGAACATAAACAGTGGCATGCTGACCCAGCTTGTCTAAAGAGGCTCACTAACTTACTTGTCTGAGCAAAAAGGGGTTCTCTTTCTCAAAAAACATGTCATAGACATTTTTTCTTGTAACTTTTTAAGGGTTTTAAAGGATGGGTAAGAATTGAACAGATCCCATTGAGGAGAGGATAGCATTTCAAGCATTGGGAATAGGCTCTTGGTTGGTAAACATTAAATTGATTATTCCCAGATGTTTCCGATGTGGGAAAATCAAGTGTAGCAGAAAGAGCATTGGATTTTGGCATCAGAACTAGATTTCATTGTTGGCACTTCAACTTCTATGTGGTCTTGGGCAAGACACTTAATCTCTCTTTGCCTCCATTTCTTTATTTGTAAAATGACCATAACTGTCTGTGCTACCACTTGACAGGGTTATTGTAAGGAAGGCACTTTCTTACATATATGTCAAAAAGTGCTATATAAATAACAGATTATCTTCCCCTGACACCGAACATGAACTGACTTTACCACTTATCACAGCTCTGCTCAGCTAGTGCCGTGATTAAAAATAGCCAATGATTCGATGTCACTTACTGAATTACGCCCAACCTCCTTACCACCACCTAGTCCCAAACCACCTTTCCAAACTTTACCCCATTGTTTATGTTTCACTCAAATAGGATCACTAATTCCTAAATCCATGAACTAATGACCAATATAAATATACTTTGCTGTTTCTATGCCTTGGGGTGTACTTTGGCCCTCATTTTAAAAGGTTTTCAAAATCTTCCCTGTCTTTCAGGTTCCAAGTTCAAATGCCACCTTCAACAGGAAAATTTCCCAGATTGTTTTCAACCTTAAACCACTAGCAGTTACAATTTACATTTGACATTTGTTTTGCCTACTGAGTGCTGACCTTTATGCTACACATTCAGAGTTGCATCATGGACTTGCAGCCTATCTGAGAGAGGCTATACCAAGATTTGATGAAAGAGAAACTTTGATCCTAGAGGGGAAGAGAAAAAAAAAGACAAAGATGGGAAAGGAAAGAGGAAGAAAATAGGGTCCAGAGCCGTAGGCTTTCCCTGGGCTGCCTTTTATGCCTGCTGGGGCTAGCAAAAAACTTACTCATACTTCTGATAGCAATGTGGTAGGAAGCATTTAATATTCATTCCCAAGATGGAATGAATTCTCAACAATGCTTTAGAAGCATTGCCTTCCAGGAAATTCGGTCTCTACTTCAGAACTTTTTTTTTTTTAAACAAATGCTTTATTAACTTCTGTTTTACATCATTCATTTCCGCCAGATTTTGAGTTATAGTCATTTTCCCCCCATTATTCCCCTACCCAACCTCCCAGAATAGTAGTCCCACAAGATATCTCTTCCTCCAATCTGCTCTCTCCCATACCTTCTCCCATACCCCCTTCGACTTTTCCATTAGAGGAAGGTGAATCTTTGTGTCCCAGTGCCTGCACATCTTATCTCCCTATTATAAGCAAAAGAGTATTAATAATAGTATTTATATATATTTGAAACATTTAATGTTACGACCTCGAATTTCAGATCCATTTCTTTCCTCCCTTGTCACCCATTCATTCTTGGGAGATAAGTAATTCAGTATATGTTGTACATGTCTAGCTATGCAAAACATTATCATAGTAGATATATTGTACAGGGCTGCTTATAATTCCCTCCCACTCATCCCACCCCCCACCTGGTCCATTCCCTACATGATCCTGTCCCTCTTCTATAGTGGGTACTTCCAACCTCCCCTCCCCCCAAGGATGCCCTCCCATCCATCATCCCTCCTCTCATCCCCCTTCCCCCTATCCTGCTGTAGGTTGAGATGTCCCATTTAGTATGTATGTCATTTTCTCCCTGAACCAAATTCAATGTGAATGTGGTTTTGCCTTTTTAGCCTTCCTTATTCTCCCCCTCCTTTGCAACCACTTCCCCTTGCTTCTTCTACATGGGATAGTTTACCCTACCCTGTCTCTCCCCATCTCCTCTTGCCACTTTCCTCTCTCACCTCATAATTTCATCCCTTGAGTATTCTCCCTTCCCAACAAATTCAACCTATGCCCTCTATCCATATATAACTGTAACCATATACACACACATTCACATATGTATTCATATGACCACATACCCTTCTTCCATTATTTTCATAGTGAGAAAGATATCATCAGTCACAGTTATTGCTTTTCCATATAGGAATGTAAATAGTTCAACTTTGATAAGTTCCTTTTGATTTCTTTTCCCTGATTACCTTCTCAGGCATCTCTTCCTTCTTGTGTCTGGATGTCAAATTTTCTATTCAATTCTGGTTTTTTCCTCAAGAATGCTTGAAAGTCCTCTATTCCACTGAATGACCATATTTTCCCCTGAAACAAAATACTCAGTTTTGCTGGGTAGGTGACCCTTGGGTTCATTCCCAGTTCTTTTGCCCTCTGGAATATCATATTCCATGCCCTTCGATCCCTCAGTGTAGAAGCTGCCAGGTCCTGGGCTATTCTGATTGTGTTTCCACAATATTGAAATTGTTTCTTCCTGGCTGCTTGTAGTATTTTCTCCTTGATCTGGGGATTCTGGAACCTGGCTATAATATTCCTGGGAGTTTTCTTTTTGGGATCTTTTTCAGGAGGTGATCAGTGGATTCTTTCAACCTCTATTTTGCCCTCTGGATCTAAAACATCAGGGCAGTTTCCTTGAGAATTTCTTGAAGGGTGATTTCTAGGTTCTTTCTTTGATCATGGCTTTCAGGTAGTCCAATTATTTTTAAATTGTCTCTCCTGGATCTATTTTCCAGGTCAGTGGTTTTTCCCATGAGATATTTCACATTGCCTTCTAATCTTTCATTTGTTTGGATCTGCTTAACAGCATCTTGATTTCTCATAAAGTCATTAGCTTCCATTTGCTCCAGTCTAACTCTGAAGGAATGAATCTCCTCAGTGAACTTTTGAGATTCTTTTTCCATCTGGCAAATTCGACTTTTTAAGGCATTCTTCTCCTCATTGCCCTTTTGGGCCTCCTTTGCCATTTGAGTTAGTCTATTTTTTAAGGTGTTGTTTTCCTCAGTCAGGCTGTTGACCCTCATTTCATACTTTTCCTGCATCCTTCTCATTT
This sequence comes from Gymnobelideus leadbeateri, assembly GCA_011680675.1. Lineage (NCBI taxonomy): Eukaryota > Metazoa > Chordata > Mammalia > Diprotodontia > Petauridae > Gymnobelideus > Gymnobelideus leadbeateri. The sequence goes on from WOXC01000248.1 coordinate 244,719, forward strand.
CTCTTTCTAATTTTTCCTCCACTTCTCTTATTTGATTTTTAAAGTCCTTCTTAAGGTCCTCTATGGCCTGCAACCCACTCATGTTTTCCCCTGGGGCTTTTGGAGCAGGACTTCTGACCTCACAGTCCTTTTCCCGCTCTATGCCCCCAAAATAGGAGTCTAGGGTTGCATTTTTCTGTTTCCTTTGCCTTGGCATGTTGCCACTTAATTGCTTGACTTTTGGGCTTGTTGCCACACTATGGCTTTAAGGCCAGATAGAGGAATTTTCGTCCCGAACGTGTGGGGGGAAGCTGTAAACCCACCCACGACTTCCACCCTAGATCACAATCCAGATCCAGGGAGGTTAAAGCAAAAGTGATTATCCCCCAAGACTGATTGCTGGATCTCCCTACAATTCGCAGGTCAGGAGCTGGAGCTGCCTCTGAAAACTCCAAAATGGCGTGTCTCCTCAGTGGCTTCTAGCCCCCAGGGGAGGGAGCTGATGCATTCCCCAAATACAGGTCCCAAAGTCCATAGGACACTAACCTCTTACTTTGTCCTAGGCATGTCTATGTTGATAATTCTGGAGTTGCCACAGCTGGTGGTGTTCTGGGGTTCCTCCATCCGGCTGCTGGCCCCGCCGCCCTGGGGCTAAAACCTCGGCTCATGCGGACCTGGGCTCGGCTCGGCTCGGCTCCTGTGCTCTGAGCTCTGCGCTCTGCGCGCTGCCAGGTCCCAGACCGCTGCGCTGGTCCTTCCTGTAGGGCTGCTGGGCTGTCGTCAGCGGGAGTTTAGCTTCTCTGTGTCGTTCTGTGGGTGCTGGGGCTCCAGAAGTTGTTCAGAGTCCCCTTTTACATAGTTTGGGGGGAATCTGGGGGCAGAGAGGTTTGGACGAGCTGTTTCTACTCCGCCATCTTGGTTCCGCCCCTACTTCAGAACTTTTAAGACATAGAAACTTCTGTGTATGTCTAATGAATAAGTCATTACCACAGCCTTTTATCATTTTCTAGATGAGAGGTGTCAAACTCTCAGCTAAACTCCAAAGTAAAGAACCAGGTTAAAATGTAATTGAGAAATGTTTAACAAAGTAAATAAAAATATAATACAGAATAGGTAATGTTAATTTGTGGTTTTCTACGTCAGTGTGTGGCAGCACAGATTCATTTCTATTTTGAGTAGTGCACTACTGCTCTTGGTTACAGTGCCGGGTTGGTAAACCATTGTGGGAATAAACAGACAGACTCAAAACTTTTAGCCCCTAGGGTAAAATGGAGCTCACCTTGGGAAATGCTGGCAAAGATGTTTGCACCTTGGTTTTATTCTTTGTTGCTTATTTTACTTTGGATTCTGTTTAAAGTACATGCTATTATAATGTCATATCATTTATTCTGGCTGGTTGAGGACAGAGGAAATTCAAGAGAAAAAGTAACTCAGAACTACTAAAAGAGCAAGAAAAAGACCTCCAGGGCATTGGATAGATTGTCCATGAGGGATTTATGAGAAGACATGGTCAGGAATCACCCAAGCTCAGAAGGCATGTATGTATTTCAGTCTATACCATGGGAGGCAGTATCCTCATGGATGAAATCATGATTTATAGAGGAACAGAAGTTTAAAGTTTAAGATTTTCAAAGGTAATTCGGCTCTCCAATTTGAAGTCTGACTCAGGAGATTAACAAATGATTAACAAAAAGATAAAAATAAAAGTTACTGTATCTGGGTGACACAAATGTACATTCCAGGCATTAGGGAGGAACCTGTGCAAAGTTATGAAATGAGAGATTGAATACTGAATTTGAGGAATCAGTAAAAGACTTGGTTTGGCTGGAAGAAAGCATATTTGAAAGGGAAATAATTAGAAAATCTGGAGCATTTAAATGCCAAACGGGGCACTTTGCATTTATCTTAGAGGTACTAGAGAGCTTTATGAGGAGGAGAGTGACATATTCAAACCTGTGTTTTAGGAATCTTAATTTAGTCACTGAAAGATGTTTCAGAGAGCAGAGAGATTGGCAGCAGGGAGATCAATTAGGAGGCTCTTTCAAAGGAAAAGGACCTATATGTAGAAAAATATTTATAGCCTCTGTTTTGTGGTGGCAAAGAATTGGAAATTAAGAGGATGCCCATCATTTGGGGAATGGCTAAGCATATTGTGATATTTGATTGTGATGGAGTACCGTTGGGCTATAAGAAATGACAAGGGGGATGTTTTCGGAAAAGCCTGGGAAGACTTATATGCTCTGATGCAGAGTGAAGTGAGCAGAACCAGGACACCATTGTACACAGTAGTAACAATATTGTAACTACGTATCAATAGTAAAAGACTTTGATACTCTGATCAATACAGTGATCCAAGACAATTCCAAAGGATCCATGAAGAAAAATACTGCCTACCCCCAGAGAGAGAACTGATGGACTCTTGAGTGCAGAATGACACATATAGTTTTTCACCTTTTTTTTCTTGGTCCTCCCCCTCTTTTCTTGTAACATGGCTGAAGTGGAAATATATATTTTGTGAATTTATTATAAAAGCATTTAGGTGGCTCCGTGAATATATGTATAATGGGTATCATATCACTTACGTTCTCAATGGGTGAGGGAGGGAGAGAATTTGGAACTCAAAATCTTTTTAAATGAATGTTTAAAATGCAGGGGGGAGAGGCTATTTCAGTACCTAGATCAGAGATATCGAACAAGTTGTCTCAGCAACACTTCCAAGTGCTGGGGGAACTTGATTAAAATGTAGTTGGTAAATGTTAAACAATATAAATAAAATTACAATACAATGTAATGTTAATATGTTGTTTACTAAGTCAATATATTGCACACAGGGTCCTTAAATTTCCCTGTTTCTATTTAATTTGACACCACTGCTCGAGAGGAGAATTTTGGTGATTGGGACCTGAACTATATGAGTAGAGAACAAGGGTTAGATGTAAGAGATGCTATAGATGGGGAAGTTGATTGTATATTGGGGGGGGGGGGCGCATCTGGTAGGGAAATATGATTTCCGTTTTGGACATGGGGCATTAGGTGGCTCCATGAATAAAGCATCAGGCCAGGAGTCAGGAAGGCTGGGTTCATATCCAGCCATGTAATCCTGGGCAAGTTATGTAACTTAACAAGTTATTTACCTCATCTATAAATTGGGTATAATAATAGCATCTATTTCCCAGGGTTGTTGTGAGGATCAAATGAGATAATTGTAAAGTACACCATACCTGGCACATAGTAAGTGCTACTACGTATGTTAATGATGATGGTGATGATGGTGATGATGGTTTTGAGTATCATTGGGACATTCAGGTAGCAGAATCCTGCAAGGTGACTATACAATTGGAGCTCAGGAGAAAAAGAAGGGCTGAACGCGTAGATGGAGGAGTCTTCTGCATGGAGATGATCATTAGGTCCCATGAGACCCAATTCAGTCACTAAGAGAGAAGAGCCCTAATCCTGGTTTTGTGACATCCGAGGGCTTATTAAACTTTCTCCCAGTGAAGCTATTCAGTGGTTTAAAATCTAATAAAAAATGATGAGGAATGACAGTTCCACCAAAATTGACAACTAAACTGACTGGCACATCCAAAATCCTACTTCTTTCCCTTTTTGCACCAAAAACAATTTGTGACCAATGATTGATCTCTTGCCTAGCAATGCTTGCTTCTTCCATGAAATAGGCATCAGAATTCTACTTCTTGGTCAATCTTCTGAGATTTTGGGATAAAACCCATCTTAAAGCACGTATATTTTCAAAGTGTACCCTTCATTATTTTGATTAACTAAATATATGTTATTATCCCCATTTTTCCCTCTATTAAAAATACATAACAGGAAAGACACCCTTATGATGAGTGATTTATTGGAAAGCTGTTTTGCACAGATTTCTGGCACAAGCAGCCTCCATCTTCTTCCTCTTGTTTCCTCTAATCCTAAATGATATCATTCAGGAAAGGGAGAAAAATGGAAATGTCAGAGTAGTTAGAAATCTCTCTGATTAGAACAGCTGTTTATCTGCAGATCTAATCTTTTCAGAGAACTTTGTGACCAGAAAAATAGGGAATGAATGTCTAGATTTTTTGTAGCCTTGTTGGTCTTTATGATCAAAACTTTGCCTAGTATTATACCATCTAATATAAACCCCAAATTCTGTTACTCAATCAAGAAATCTTTATTAATCTCCTTTATTAAAATACTTTGTAAAGTTTTTGTGAGATAGGATCTATACAGTCATGAGGCAGAGTCTAATAGGGGAATGAGATACCAACATATAACTCTAATGCTATTATATGTAATAATTCTAGCTGTAAGTCTGTGTACCTGTGAATGAGGAGAAGAGCCAAAGATTCCTTAAGGTTCCTAATGAAGTCAAAAGAAAGAACATAATTACCTTAGTTTTTTTGGATTTTTGTTTTTTGTTTTGCTTTTTGGAGGGCCATTGGGGTTAAGTGACTTGCCCAAGGTCACACAGCGTGTGTGTGTGTGTGTGTGTGTGTGTGTGTGTGTGTGTGTGTGTGTGTGTGTGTGTGGTGTTTGAGGTCACATTTGAACTCAGGTCCTCCTGACTCCAGGGCCGATGCTCTATTCACTACGCCACCTAGCGGCCCCAATTACCCTAGTTTTTAAAATTCAGTAAACATTTGTTAAGTACCTGTTCGTCCCTGGCACTGTGCTAAATGCTGGGGATATAAATGAGAAAAAGATAGTCCCTGCTCTCAGAGAGCTTACAATCTAACAGGGAAAGAAAATACACAAAAGGAAATGGAAAGGAAGAGGCACATGGGGGTACTTGGAGTCCAAACCAAGCAGTGCTACAGAAGGCAAGTGGAGAGTTGGTTGGAAAGTCCAGATAGATCCCTCCCTCTCTGACGGAAGGCCTTGGGAGGAATTTACCACTCCACTTTTCCACTCTTCCAGTCAGAGAGGAGAGGATGTTAACAAACAGAGTTATTCTGCGTGATGGTAAGATTTCGAGTGATCAGGTCATCCTGCGTAGGGGTATAAGATTCCTGAAGAGTTTGAAACGCCAGTGGAACATGCAAGAAAAGATGGATAGTACATTAGATGGGAACTTGAGTCTGAAGTTTAGAAGATTAGTCAGGACTGATTTGGGAACCATCTGCCTAGAGGGGGAAAAGCCAGGAAAATGTCTGAGATTGGGATGGTAGATAAAGAGGGGGAGGAGAGGGATGATTGACATCCTTGATGACAACCCAACTTGAGTGGATGGAAAAAGAATATAAAGTAGCAGGTAGGTAAAAAGAGAATCAGGAGAGGGGAGGCATCTCAGAAACCAAGGGAGAATAGCCTACCCAGTAAGAGAGGATGGTAAGCAGAAAGAACAAGTACTGTTAGAAAGCTATTGGATTTGACAATCAGGATAGTCTTGGCAACCTTAAGAGAGCAGTTTCTCATAAGACCTTTCTTAGTATTAGGGTAGCTGGGGGAAATAGAAGATAGATAGACAGACAGACAGATAGATGTATTCAGGGTGAGTTGAATATGAAGGGATAATAACTAAAAAATAAAATTAAAGAGTGAAAGAGGAATATATTGGGAGGAGAAAGGGAGAGATAGAATGGGGTAAATTATCTCATAAAAGAAGCAAGAAAAAGATTATAATGGAGGGGAAAATGGGGGAGGTGAGAGGGAATGAGTGAAACTTACTCTTATCGGATTTGGCTTCAGGAGGGAATACCATACACACTCAACTGGGTATCTTACCCTACAGGAAAGTAAAGGAAAGGGGATGGGTGGGGGGTGAAAAATGGGAGGGATTGGATAGGGGGTAGTCAGAAGCAAATACTTTTGAAAAATACCTTTGACAGGGTCAAAGGAAAAAACTGAATAAATGGGGGATGGGATAAGATGGAGTGAAATATAGTTAGTCTTTCACAACATGACTATTATGGAAGTGTTTTGCATAACTACACATATATAGTCTATATTGAATTGCTTGCCTTCTAAGTCAGGGTGAGTGGGGAGGGAGGTAAGTAGGACAGTCTGGGGCAAGGGGTAATCAGAATGCATGCTGTGTCTGTGTGGAGAAGAGGGGAGAGACAGAAAAAATTTGGAACTCAAAATCTTATGGAGATGAATGTTGGAAACTAAAAATAAATTAATTTTTTAAAGAGAGAAAAGTTTCAGTAGAGTAGTGGCAGGTGAAGTCAAATTACTAGAGGTTAAATGAAAAGTGGATGGTGAAGAAATAGAGACAAGGTTGTAGCCAGCTGTCTTTTTCCAATAAGTTTCAAGGAATACAAAGACAAAAATTAAGTAGTCTCTACCCTCAAGGAGTTTACATTTTATCAGGGGAAATAACATGTACATAACAAGGTAACCCTATAAGTTATGTGCAAAATAAATGCAAAGTAATGCAAGGAGCTAACATTTAGAGGATAGGAAAAGAAGTTGGCTTTTAAGCTAAAGTTTTAAAGGAAATAAGAGATTCTGAGAATCTGTGACAATAGGGAGTGCTGTGAACATAATGGAATACTATCAATCAATCAGTCAACATTTAATTGTTTACCTTGTGCCAGATATAGTACTAAGTGTTATTGTGTGATTAGAAATAATGAAGGGGAAGATTTCAGAGAAATCTGGGAAGACCTATATGAACTGATACAGAGAGAAGGAAACAGAACTGGGAGAACAATTGATTCAATAACAACACTCTTGTAAAGACCAGTAACCCTGAAAGACTGAAGAACTGATCAACACAGTGACCAACCCTAATTCCGGAAGACTCATCATGGAGCTTCAACCCAACTCCTGATAGATGTAAAGGATTCAAAGTACAGATTGAGATGTATGTTTTTTGATATAATCCAGCTAAATGGCACAGTAGATAGAGCACCAGACCTGTAGTCAGGAAGACCCCAGTCAAATCCAGCCCCAGTTACTAGCTGAGTGACCCTGGGCAAGTCACTTAATCCTGTTTGCCTAAATTTCTTCTTCTGTAAAATGAGCTAACAAAATAAGTGGCAAACTACTTCACTATCTTTGCCAAGAAAACTCCAAATGGGGTCATAAAGAATTGAAAACAAGTGAAAAATGACTAAACAACCACTGCAGAAATTTGTTTTGCTTAAGTGTATTTTTTTATCTTGGGGGCTGGTTTTTCCTTTTTCAACTGATGGAATGGGAAGGAGAGAAGGTTGATTTTTACTGAATGAAGAAAAAAGTTTTTTAATTTAAAAGTGTATTGGAGGCTTCCCAAAAGGATACCTGGGGGTCTTAGGAGCAAGGTGATTATGACCTAAGGAGATCAAAGAGAGTATTGTGAAGAAAGAGGTGGTATTTGAATTGACCTTTAAAGTGTGGATAGGAGCTCTGCAGGCAAAATGGGCCTGTCTGGCTAATGGGAGGGTTGTTATTAGGTGACCTCTGGTCCCTTCCACCTCTAAATCCTACAATCTAATAACATTCTTCCCATAAGCAACCTCACACATCCATTTCCATCAGTCTGCTCTGCCTTTTCCTTGCTTCCTATCTTTTTGTATCGGTAGACTAAAGTAGGGTTCTCTCACCCTAAGCCACCTTAAAGTCAGTCTCATTCACTAAACTGTGCTTGTCCATTGACAGCTTAAAGCTGCCTCCAGGAATCCATCCTTAAATAAACAAAAAGTCCAAGTTAAGACCTAGGCTAAACTTGACCTTTCTACCAAATCATATATTTGTATATTGATTCTTGAATGTATTTGTATATAAATATATACAAAAGAAATTTCTACTTCAACAGTGTGTTTGTTTTATCTCAAGTGAATTTGTAAACTTGTAAGACAGTATTTTTTTGTCAGTAACTTTTTTTCTGTATTTCTTCATAGCATTGTACCATTTATGCCCAGTAAGTGCTTGTCACATTAACTGATGTGTCTTTTTCTTGTAGTTTGAAGGGAGAAAGTACTGTGAACATGATTTTCAGATGCTTTTTGCCCCGTGCTGTCATCAGTGTGGTAAGTCATAATACCTAAATGAGATGTCGAATTTTCTTTAGATTTCCTTCACATATAAACAAGTAAAAAAACTGGATTAAAAAGTATAAATTAAAAGTCTCCATTAAACCTGCCAAACAACTTCAAGGTTCTTAGTGAACCTCTCAAAATGTCTGCAGGAAGTAAATAATGTTGGGGGCATCAAAAGAAACACACACGGCAAACGGAATTTAATTCATGAGGGCTTGAGGCTTTCAGAATGTTCACAAATGGATTGCAATTCACTCAGTCTTCTGTTAGGTAACAGCTGGAATATACTTTTCACACACTTCTTCAGCCTAATGGGCCAGCCTTTACTTTCTGGTTCCAGGTAAAGGAAAAGAGAAATGAAATGAAAGGATGGAGACATTCCGCTGTTGTTCATAGGTTAGCCCGACATTTCACTTGTCCTTTTTTCCCTTTCCTGGCCTTTTAGTAGCTTAGCTCCTCCATCAGAATTTGTTCAGAGGGCAAGAGAAACTGGAACCACCAGTAGATGAACCTTAGCAAAGATGTGACGGCAAAAGAAATTAAGGAGGTTTTAAGGTGTCTGTGAATTTTAATTATTCTTGCTGTCCCTTAATAGAAATAATACAGGCAAAAGAAAGAAAATATATTATATAGTAAAAGAAAAACCTGATTCAGAAATACGGAAGGGCCTTGACTTGGAAAGGCCAAGGTCACCCATGGAACAGGCCATTTTGACTTAATAGCTCATCTTGACCTTTGTCTTGCCACTGGACTTTGATCACTTTGGAGGAATGAGTGAGTCTAATGACTTTGTACAAGCCCTGCCTCACAACCTGTTCATTCACAAGTTAAGACATCACCCTTGTGACATCGTTGGTTCTCTTTGAAAACAAAGGATGAACTGCAGTAACAACTGAAAGGTGAAAAGGTGAAATCATAAAACTATGGCTCGAGAATAACAAGCGCCAGTAGGAAGTTCACATAGAAAATTCTCTCGGTCATAGTTGTTTGCTCTGTTTCACACATGCTTGTGCACATACATACAAACACGGGCATCATTAATACAGAAAGAAAACTGTCTCTCCTAGAATTTTTCCTTGTTGTCTCCAGCCCCAGCACCTTTGACATCCTTTCAATTGGCCTGGCATTCTGTTTCCTCACAGGTGAATTTATCATTGGTCGAGTTATTAAAGCCATGAACAACAGCTGGCACCCCGGATGCTTCTGCTGTGATCTCTGCCAGCAAGTCCTAGCAGACATCGGGTTTGTCAAGAACGCTGGGAGGTAGGGACTGACTGTCAAACAAAAATTGTGGTTCCAGAAAGTGTACAGAGGGCAAGAGTAATGTGTGTTGATTGTTCCCCCTCCTCCCTGCCCAGAGCTTTGTAACCTCAAAACCTGAATACAAGTAAGGTCTGAAAACTCACTATGTAGATTGACTGAAGTCTCCGTGTTATATCCAATTGTTAGGAAAGGGCTCCAGGATGCTTGTAGAAGATGACCTAGGAATACTAGGGTCTCAGTAGTTTTGGGGGAACAGCAGCAAGCAAATAAGCATTTATGAGGTACCTCCTAAGTACCAGCCACTGTGCTAAGTGCTTTATAAATAAATTTAATTTAATTTTTTTAATCCTCACAACAACTCACAGATGTAGGTGCTATGCATATTATTGTTATTGTTATCCCCATTTTATAGTTGATGAAACTTTGGCAGACAGAAGTCAAATGACTTGCCCAGGGTCATACAGCTAGTAAGTACTGCTTCCAGGGACAGCTCCCAGTCCCTTGTCCATGCCATCATGGATGGTCTTCATGAGTTGCTGTGGTCAAATTCAGCTGATTAGCCTGTGCATTTCCTCTACTCATTGTAAGCTGGGCAGGATGTACTGGAATGTGTTCTCTCCAAAGCCTGCAGATCACGTAGTCAAGTCTTGGTTTAATTAACGGATGATGAGAAATTTTCTTCCCTCCTCTTTGTAAAGATGTGGGGAATTCTAAGTGCAGAGTGTTGCACGTATTGTTAAGACAGTTACTGTTTTGATTGGTTTGGCTTAAATTTTTTTCATACTTGAAAGAGAGCTTTCAGTGAGCAGGGCATATCAGGAAATGGCTATTTTTAAAAAGTATCAGTAAGCCTTTTTTTTTTTTTTGGTTTAATTTAATTTAATTTATTTTTTTTTTGTTAGCATTTTAAGTTCTGAACTGTCTCCTTCCCTCCATCCCCACTCCATACTAGAGAAAGCCACCATTCAGCACAAATAAATATATACATATATATACACATACATATATGCATACACACATACACATATAGTGTGTGTTTGTGTGTGTGTGTGTGTGTGTGTGTGTAAAACCATATTAGGGTGTTTTTTTTAAAACAACACATGATCACCTCTACACATTTTAAAATGTAAAGTTTTAAATAGTTATATGTGGTGAGAAGAGAATTTTTGTTGTTGTCATTCACAAACTTAAATACTAAGAATTGTTCCTTTTCTTTTACCATCAACCCCACCCCTCCCCTCCAACCTTTCATGATTCAATGAAAAGTGGGGACTTGCAATCAGAATGTCTGGGTTGGAACACCATCTCTGCCACTTAATATAGCTGCAACCCTGGGCAAGTCACCACTTAACCTCTCTTGGCCTCAGTCACCTTATCTATAAAATGAGGGGACTGGACTCAGTGTCCTCTTAAGTCACTTCCAGTTAAATCTATGGTTCCATGATTTTTTCATCTTGTTAAATGTCTAGGCCCCCTGGTGGCCAAAGATGAACCTGCTTTGGATTTGGGTTTATGTTTTTCCTGTCTGAAACTTGGGTTTCCGTTAAAAAGCTCTATTTTTGTTTTTCTAGGGCATTGGGGAAATCCTTAAAATTGTTTTCCTAATTTCAGCACATAACATTCCAAATAAATAAGCTTACTGTATTTGGTCTAACTTTTTGATTCTTTTTAGACATCTTTGTCGTCCATGTCACAATCGTGAGAAAGCCAGGGGCCTTGGGAAGTATATTTGCCAAAAGTGCCATGCCATCATTGATGAGCAGCCTCTTATATTCAAGAATGACCCTTACCATCCGGATCATTTCAACTGTGCCAACTGCGGGTAAAATATCTGATTTCAATGTTTTATTTTAAATCAGAATGGTTTGATTTGGTTTGGTTTCAATTCAATTCAAAATACTGTTTTCTGTATAAAAAAAAACAAACCCTCCACCTTTAAATGTTATGAGGTCTGCATTTTCTACCAATTAGCTATCAAGAAAGGAAAACTGCTCGTTTAAAAAGTGTTCTCTATGCTATATTGTCAGGAGTTGGGGTATGGGGGGGATTGAAAGGTTAGAATAAAATTCTTTCATGTCGTTATTGACTTGAAAGTTTTCAGAAACCTAATCACCCGCTTTATGAATTCTCTGATCTCATTCTAGTGACCCATTGGCCATTTAATTTCCATTAACACCTTCATTAGAGCAGTGTATATTCTTGCACAGAGAATATCAAATAGAAATGACACTCCGACTGTTCCTTTAATTTATAACAGAACAAAAGCTTAATGACTCTAAAAGGAAGTTTTAAACCTTTTCTTTAGATTTCAGTCAAGTTTTTCCATTTCATACTACCTTATCTACAAGAGAGAGATGACTGTTCTTCGTAGCAACATTATATTGTGAATGTAATGACTGGTATTAAATAAAATTGGTCCCCGGCTTAGTTTTGAAAAACTTGCTCAATTTGTTTTGGTTGACAACGCATATTTGTTACAAAGGTTTTTTTGTCCTTTTTTTTTTTTTTTGAGGTTGGAGCAGTAGAAAGGAGAGAAAATAGATTTTTACTAATAAAGAAAAAACTCCCTCAACCTTGATAGTGGCAGTGAGACTGCTCTTAGCGATGGTGACTCTTTTGCTATAACATTTAGAAACTAGAAGATGAGAGGACTTAGAATAGAATGAAAAAAGATAAACATGATGGTTAATATGGTAATACATATCTGACTTCCCCTGCAGCTTGTCCATATTATGTCACCTTAAGTGATTTTCTGTCATACTGTAACCAACCTGGATGGTTTTGAAAGAATTGAAAAGCCCAAATTCCCTGTTAGACTGCTGTGATCCCTGGTTCTCTCTTAGTCTTTGAGTTTTAAGAGAATAGAAGCCAGAGAGAGACTTTCTAATGATGTCTTTTAAAATGAAATTATTTCAGAGAATGCATTAGTTAAAAAATATTGCCTATTTTTTTCTTGTCCCCTGAATTTACACTAATTTTGCTAACTTTCTTGGTGACAGGAAAGAATTGACTGCTGATGCTCGTGAATTGAAAGGAGAACTTTATTGCTTGCCATGTCATGACAAAATGGGGGTTCCCATCTGTGGAGCTTGTAGACGGCCTATTGAAGGACGTGTTGTAAATGCTATGGGCAAGCAATGGCATGTGGAGGTAAGAACCTGCTTGTGAGAATAACTCTTTTCCTTTGACTTTCCATATTATCAAGAACATCTCTTACTTAATTTTTAAATAAATACAGAAAACTATTAAGTATTTCCTCTTGAGATAGAATACTGATATCACTGAATGCTTTTGAGATCTTTCAGTGATGGGAATAGATGTTCCTTACCTGAGGTATACACACTCCCCAAGAAACCTTCTCAAGGGAGCATAGGTAATATTTTGTAAATAACTATATTATCCTACTTAAGTATTACAAATGTCAAGTTAGGGAAAACATTTTTGGAGTGGAGAGAGGATGGTTTAGGAGGTAAAATAGGAAAGGGGAAGGAGCATTTTAGATAAGCATCTGAAAAATCTGAAAGAGGTCACTGAAGGAATAATTCCTCCTGACCAAAGCCAAATGAATGAGGTTTAGATACGGAACTCCAGTGGCAGCAACTTGGTGAAAGACAAGCTAACTAATTTCCCATATAATCAAAAATCTAAATTGACTTCTAGTCAATGAAGTCACAGAATTGTGAACTCTTATCGAAGTCTATCTTATTCTTTACCAAAGATGCTTACAACTTATCTCTGAATCTCAGACTTAGTCTCAATCAAATCCAAAGGAAAAAACAAATTGGAGACTGACCATGATTTGCAGATATCTCTTTCAAAACCTACACAAAGAATATGCTATTAGCTGACAAGCCAAATCAAGGGGTTTACTAATTTATTTCGCTATGTTCTGATAAATATCTAACAACTTTATGTTATAGAAAATGTTTTGCTCTAAATAAAATTTTCTTTATGAAAAATTAACATCTATTTTATTCCTTGTATATATACACATGGTAAACAATAGAATCTATTTCCTTTCCTTTTGAATAGAGGATAATGGGAAAATTTATTGAAATCTGAGGTTTGGGGTAAGAATAGAGTGTAACAACCAAAACTGTTGGAAAACCCTGGTACAGGGTATCTTTTGAATATCAGATTTGTACTGTGGGTTTTTCCGATACATATTCCCCACATCTCTAATGCCCGCCTATATCTGCAGAAGAAAAAAAAAATCTCCATCCCTTTCTTGAATTTGCATTTGAGTAGGCCATGTTCCAAAGCAGCCTCTTCCGGGTTTCTAGAGGGCAGAGTTTAGAATTTGCTCATTGGTCAAAATGACCATTTTATCACATGTAGATTTTTGTGTTTCAAAGCTCCAAAATCCAGGTGTCAATGTTAAAGCAAAACAAGGAATCTCAAAAATGCTCTATTCAATTTCTTTGTAGCATTTTGTCTGTGCCAAGTGTGAGAAGCCATTTCTGGGGCATCGTCATTATGAAAGGAAGGGCCTGGCATATTGTGAAACTCACTACAATCAGGTGATTATTACACTTTTTATTTTTACCAGATTTGCTTGCTATTATGAGTTCTAAGATTTTTCTCTTAAAAAATAATATAAAAGTGACATCCTCCCGTTCTTGGAAGATGTTGAATATTATGGGTATGGTGAACACAACTATGTGATTTAATTATTGTGTTGTTTAGTCTTATTTAGAAAGCCTTTCCCTTTCTCTTTTATTCTTTATTACAAGTGATGGTCCCTTAAGTAGGGGAGGGAATAAAGATACATTCACAAATGAAGGTGATATAAAAAACTGAAGCTATCAATAAAAAATATTGAATGCATTATTATAGAAGTGGAGTTTTACTGAAGGGATTGTGGAACTGAATGTTATAAACTAAATGTAAATAAATTTAATGTGAACAAAAAAAGAAGTGGATTTTTTTTTTCAACTTAAAGAAAAGCAAGTTACTCTTTTTTGCCAACTTCCTACTGTGGACAATTGGCTTGCTAATCTGAAGAGTAATTTTTCATAGTTCTAGGTACCCAATATTTTTTGTCTCTAAGTGTAAAAAAGCTGTGGAATGGTTCATTTTGTATTGCCAGTGAAGTTGTAAACTTTCCTTTTTTTCCCCCCATGCACAGCTATTTGGCGATGTTTGTTTCCACTGTAATCGTGTCATCGAAGGGGATGGTAAGCCTCTGTTTAGACCTTGTAAGATGTCACAATAATATGAAACATGTAGACAATCACAAGGAATGACTTTGCCTTTTGTTACTTATAGAATGTGATTAGCATCTTCATTTCTCTGTCACTATGGAATGAGGGAGGCTCTGACGCTGTCAGCAGTCAAATTTATCACCAAAAGATGATAATTTTGAGCTTAGAATGGCTATTTCATATCTTATGTAAAACAGATTCTAAGTCATATATATTTCAGCCATTTATCATAAGCCTAAATTCCCAAGGAATTAGACTGTGGGCAAGTAGGAATTTTAAATAAAGACTTCAGGGTGATATAGCACTGGCACTTCTGCTTTTCCTCATCACAAATGTTCACTCCCACCAGATGTGTTGTTGATATGACAATGAGTAGTGTGAGAGTCGTTGTTACCAACTATCTGCTAATACCCTGGAGGGAGGGATCTTGTTTTATTTTCATACAAACTATGATTATGAATCATGGAGGCCAAGGGAATATGTGTATAAGGAACAAACTTCAGCCCCTGGGGTTGTTTGGGAGAACAGCCCTAACCCTGCAGATGCTGATACCCTGGCATAGGCTCCAAGAAGCATTTCTGTTCTTACCACTCTTGTACCTTGGTAATCGGGTAGTTCTGAACGACTGGAATGGAAAGGAAACAGCTGTGTTTGGAAATGGTTGTCAGGCACAGTTCTACCAGCAACATCCTGGATGCAAGTTTTGAATGTGCTTGTTGCCGGCATGTTTTATGGTTCTCTCCAGACATCGCCTCACTCAGGAAATACTTTCTCAAACACACTGCCCCCATGCAATTGGCAAAGGATTAGTGTTCAGAAGGCAAGCAATAAAACCTATGGAAGTCACAGCTGCTTAACTCTTTCCTGTACAAAACAGCTTACCAGGTAGAAAAAGGGGGTAGTTTACCAAAAGAAAAAGAGGTGTGTGTGTGTGTGTGTGTGTGTGTGTGTGTGTGTGTGTGTGTGCGCGCGCGCGTGCGTGCGCGTGTGTGTGTTGGGGAGGAAGAGGAGTGTTAAATAAATTGTGGTACGATAATGTACTGGAGTACTATAATACAGTGAAGGCAAATAAAAGGAATCTAGAGTTTTATGAAATAATGAAAAGACAAAAGAATAGGATACATACTGATTAAAACCATAGAAGAGGAAAATGAATGGACACAAAATGCTGACGGAAGTTGAGAGGGAATAACTAAAAAGTTGTGAGATACTTTGTGTTGTTGAAATTTACTTAAACATAAATAATTTCCAAGCATGTTTATTTAGTTGTATTAATGTAAAATATTAGTTTTGCAATCCATCTTCTTTTTTTAAAAATTAAGAAAAAAGTCATTTAAAATGGTAAGAGTCACTCTTAAGTTTGGTCCTGTTGGTCAACCAATTAGACAGACTCCATGGTGAATGAATACCCGTTTTGGAGCAGTTAGGTTAAATTTATGAGAGGTTTTGTTTACTTTTAATTTGGAGGAGACAGCATTTAATTGAAATCTTTTATTATAAGGTGAGCTGTTTGGTTTGGCCAGTGCTCCCACTGGCATACTGGTGGCTGCTGATGCAAGGCAAAGGAATGGAATAGTTTTCACTGCATTTTAAATTACTGAATTTTAGATATTTTTGAGTCATGACCAGCAACCTTGTGACTAGTGACAAACTCTCGCTCTTCCTTTTTTTAGTTGTTTCAGCCCTGAATAAGGCCTGGTGTGTGAACTGTTTTGCCTGTTCTACTTGCAACACTAAGTTAACTCTCAAGTAAGTTCTGTGATTTGAGTCCGTGTGAATCTATAGAAGTGAAAAAAATGATGAGAGGTAAAGAAAAAGTACATGTAGAGTTTCAGAGAAACTCATCCTGTGATTTGACTTTTTACTTATCCTTTCTGTCCGGGGCTCCTAAGATCAAAGATTCTTTCTTAACTTTCCTATGTTCTTTCCTCTGTCTCTTCTTTGTTCTGCTTAAAGGGATAAGTTTATTGAAATTGATCTAAAACCAGTCTGCAAACACTGTTACGAGAAAATGCCAGAAGAATTTAAGCGTCGACTTGCTAAACGGGAGAAAGAAGCGAAGGATAAAGACAAGCAGAAAAAGAAAAAGCCAGTCTGTTTGTAAACTTTTCTATCCCCTCTTTCAGCATTTCCAGTACTTTCTCCTTTGGTTAGTGCTTCAGGAATGTTTTCTTTTCTCTTCTTTGTGTTCTCTCTCTCTCTCTCTCTCTCTCTCTCTCTCTCTCTCTGTCTCTCTCTGTCTCTCTCTCTCTCTCTCCCCTCTCTCTCTTTCTCTCTCCCCTACCCCCTCTCTTTTGCATGTGTTTGTGGCCATCAAAGAGGATGAAATACTGGTAATTACCATGCTTGCATCTGGAGTCTGCCAGTTAGATTACTTATAAAGCTGGAAAGCCCTTCAGACAGATCCATGATTAAAATTAATCCTCTTAAGTATGGGTTGGGTTTTTTTTTTTAAGGGCAATTGGGTTAAGTGACTTGCCCAAGGTCACACAGCTAGTTTTTGTGTTAAGTGTCTGAGGCCAGATTTGAACCCAGGTCCTCCTGACTCTAGGGCCAGTGCTCTATGCACTGTGCCACCTAGTCACCCCATGTATGGGTTTTTGTTTTTTTGTTTTTTTTTTTTGCAAAATCAGTAGTTTTGTTTTTAAGCTCTTTTTATTTTAACTAGATGTCAATGTCTAAAAATAATAGCTAATATAATAGCAGCACTTCAAAGTTTGCAAAGCACTTTACAAATATTATCTAATTTTATCTTCACAAAAACCTTTTAAGGTAGATGCTACTCTATCCCCATTTTATAGATGAGGAAACTGAGGCAGACAGAAGTGATTTGACCAGTGTTACACAGTTAAGTGACTGAGACAAGATTTAAACTTGGACCCAGCATTCTATCCAATGAATCACCTAGTTGCCTGAAAATAAATGGATTTATAGGAGAAGAATCTTGATTTTGTTAAGTAGAGTGGGGAGAAGTTTATAAATACCCCCGTGTACTTGACTTTCTTCCGTTTCTACTTTGGTTATCCTCAACCCCTAGGTAACCCCTACTGCCTGCCTCCTCCTCAGCTCCTACTCTCCAAATTCTACTGGAGGAAATTGTTTGGATCCATTTTGATCTATGTTAAACTAATCTCAGCTGGATCCTCACTGCTACAAGGCAAACTTGTGTCATCTTGACTCCCCTCTCTACTCATTATGCCCTCAAGTTTTCTGTTTCCCTCACTGTCAATAGATACCCTCATCTCCTGCTTTAATTGAGACCACACAATATTGACTCCTATAAGCTCCCTTCTTCTACCTAATAATAATAACAATAGCTAATGTTTATTTAGTGTCTACTATGTGCCAGACATTATAACTTTGCTGATATTCTCCTTTCCTTGTTCCCTATGTTCTTTGTGAAAACGACAGCCCTTCTCCTTGCCAAAGCTGACCTCTTTCTCTAGCTATGTCCTGAGTCTGGTCCCTTCCATTCTTCTCTGTGACCTTGCTCTATCATACATATTCCTTAAACATGTTCAAGTCTCCCCAGTCTAAAAACAAAAGAAAAACCTTCCTTTGGCCATGCTGCCCCACCCCATCCAGAGTACCCTAGTCTGTCTTATTCACTGCCAGAATATTACCTCCATTTCCTTGCCACTCACTTATTACTTAGTCTTGTACTTGGGCTTTCTGCTCTACTAAAAAAGCTCTTTGTGAGGTCACTAAGACCTTCTTATCACTAAATACATTATTTTTATCTCTTATGATCTTTTTGCTATACTTACATTGTTGATCTCTACCCTTCTTTCCCCTGCTTTCTTTTTTTTCTTTCTTTTTTATTTTTTAAAGCAATTGGGGTTAAGTAACTTGCTCAAGGTTACACAGCTAGTCATTTGATTTATGCGTGGGTGCTCATTTTCTGAGGGCGGATCTGATCTTGGGTCATCCCAACTCCGAGGCCGGCGCTCTTACTCACTGTGCCACCTAGCCGCCCCTTTAGGGCAATTGGGGTTAAGTAACTTGCCCAAGGTTACACGGCTAGGTTTTTGTTTGTGCAGATTATGTGTCTGAGGCCAGCTCTGAACTCAGGTCCTTCTGACTCCAGGGCCGGCGCTCTATTCACTGCGCCACCTAGCAGCCCCTTATCCCCTGCTTTCTGTAACCAAATTCTCTTGGTCTCTCTGACCTCTCTAGTTTTTTGTGTTATTTTGTTTTGTTTTTGGAGGGGGGAAGGCAGGGTATTTGGGGTTAAATGACTTGCCCAAGGTCACACAGCTAGTAAGTGTCAAGTGCCTGAGGCTAGATTTGAACTCAGGTCCTCATGACTCCTGACTCAAGGGCCAGAGCTCTATTTACTGCACCACCTAGCTGCCCCTCTGACCTCTCTTTATCTGTTTTGTGGACTCCTTCCACCCCTTAAGTTTTTCCTCCGAAAATTCAGTCTTTCAGACCCTCTTTTCTGCATTATCCTCAGTAAATTCATCAGAATCCATAGCTTTAGTTGTTACCTGTGAAGAACATTTCTATCCATCCTCTAGTATTTCATTTATACCAATCTGCCTGATGACTGTCTCCATTTTTATGTACTCAGCATGTCCAGAGCTGAGCTCATCTTCCCCTCCACCTGCCCTTTCTCCTAAATTCTCAGCTGGTATTGGCACCACCACCCTCTTCCCCATCTTTCCTGGCTCTTAACCCCAGAATCACCTTTGACTCTTCTAACTCACAGCCAATCAGTTGCAAAGTCTTGTTTATTTTACCTTGGCAATGCATCACAAACTCATCCCTTCCCTTCCATTCCTAAAACCTCTGACCTCTTGACTAGACTCTTTTAATAACCTCCAAACTGGTTCTTAGGTCCTCATTCTATCCAGTCTTTTAATCTATCCTTCACAATCTTGTTCAAATAATTTTACTTTATTCCTTTTTTTTTTAATCTTCACTACTCCACACCCCATAGTGGTTTGCCCTGCCATTGCCTGATAAATAAAATATATAATCTTGGCATTTGGAACGATCCAGTTTGACTCTTACCATTTCAGACTTTTATCATGTTACTCCCCTTCAGCTACTTGATTCCTCATTCTCATCCATTTCTGCTCTGTTTTCATGCCTTTGCTTCTTTCACCCAACTATGCCTAAAATGCCCATTCCCCCTCTCTTTCCACCATGTTGGTACCTTCTTGATCTTTGGAAGTCTTGCTCTTCTTAACAGCTGACAGAGAGGCCTTTCCTTTATCCTACTACCCCCAATTAGATTGCATATTTAGTGAGAACAGTGTCTAGATCCTGTCATGGCATTCCTAATGCCTAGCATAGTGCCTCACATATGTAGGTAAATTTTAATTTGATATATCTTGGTTTACTCCTTCCTAGTCTTTGGTTTACCATTTTAAAGTATTTTATATGTGAACTGTATTCGTATGATACCACAATACTTAAGAGTATTAAACACATAGAAATCATTCAAGAATTTCATATTGCTTTAAAACCCTTTCAGTGTGTTTGTTTTTTAAAATCCTTTCACCTGTCTGGTAGATTCTATCCTATTTATCTATTCAAGACTTTATCATTGGAAAACAACCACACAAAAAATCTTTAGTGTGTCTATTTGCCTAAAATTGTCTTAACACTACCATTTTTTAAATCTCTTTATGGACAATTACAGAGTATATTTAATTCCAGAATTCAAACAGTATTTCATCCTCTTACATCCTGTTACACAGCAAGCATGCTTTTCCTGTTTCTTCTCTCCTAATCTGTGTTCTAAGCTTTTTTAAAAATTACCTTATCATAACAACAGTATTTTGTATTTCTTATTCTTATTGTATTTCTTATTGTATTTCTACTCCGCCATCTTGGCTCCGCCCCTCTTATTGTATTTCTATATTCAAATTTCCAGAGAGGGGCTCTAGTTTAGCAATAAACATGAGAATATGGACAGTTTATCAAGAAGCTTTTTAGAATGTAGTGGTAATGTCTAACTTTGCTAAAAGGAATAGCATTTTTTAGGACTTTTAGTGATAGTATGGCTTTTGCAGAAAATACATCATCTAATAATGATATTTGAATGAATGAAAGAAAAAGTATCTATTAAGCAATTATTATGTGGGAGGTACTATGCTAAGTGGTAACAATGCAAATATAATCAAGATACCTTATATGAAACTACTTATCTGAAATAAATATTTGAGTACAGCTAGGTCCCTATTAGTACAAATAATGAATCCCTCTGAAGTGGTAACATTATTCAAATTCACGCTGCATCTTTCCACCAGGTTGGAACCAGTGACTATATTTTATATAATTATAACTTCAAATAGTGTGAATTTGAATACAGGCCTCTATTTTAAGGGCTTTATTATTTGTACTGATGAAACCTAGCTGTATTTTTATTCCAGCTGAAAATAGCCCTTCTTTGAATTGTCCATGAAAGAAGAACCTCTTTAGAGGAAGATAGAAAAAATAATTTCCGTGGTTGATTTTAAAAAATGAAATATCTTCCTTTTAAGGGCAAATTCTTAATTTAACTTTAATGAAAAAATTGCTCAAATTTTTGTTGTTGTTGAGGCTCACTCATAGTTTAATTCAGTGCTGCTGTTATGTTACTGATTTAAAAATTACCACTTAAAATATAATTTTTTAAAATCTGTTTCTCTTTTTAAAAAAAAAATAGCTTTTCTGCTCACTCATTAAATACTTGTTGACTGAATTTCAAAGAGTTAGGAGTTACATATTCACCCTATTTAATTGCAAACTCCTGACCCTAGATTCCAAAACTAGCAAATCATTGAGATGGCCTTTTTGGAATGAGTACACCATGAGTATCCACTTTCTGGCAGTTAGAGGGGAAAGTAGTGAAATCCTCCTTTTTTATCTTCATCCCAAGTTTTGCCATGAAGTGAAAGTTGTACTGTTTGACCATTGATATTAATTTAAGATCTGTATATAGTTACAAAATAAGCTATGGTGGATTGGAAGAGTGGGGGATGTCTAAGAATTTTCAAGAGCTTTATAATTTCTGTGAAATTTTTTTTGTAGTGTAAACAACCATTTTATCAGTATCCCTTTTTTGGTGGTCAAAACATAAGTGTTTTGTGGGAAAACCCATTTTGCTCTAGGAAAGGAGAAAATCCTCAAAACCACTTAATCTAAAATCTTTGGTAATATAGTGTTGTTACCAAATGATCAGAGTAGTCCTGTGACACAATGATATGTTTATAGTCCCATAAATCTATTTTTACAAAAGAAAAATTTAAATTACTAGCATTGCTCAAAGATTCTCTAGTTTACCAAAGAATTCACTTAAAAGGTTCCTATAAATAGAGAGCTCCGTAACAGTTCATTGAAAACAATTAAAATGACAAAACTTAGATTTAGGCTAATGTTTCAGGAACACAGTTTTTTTTTTTTTAGGCAAGGCAAACTTGTACAATTTTTTTCACTGCCTAGAAATGGCAAATTTAGATGTGAATACCCAGATATTCATTAGCATAATAAAACTATCAGGATAAATGTGACTTCTGCCACTATGGGAGTAAGACTTTAGTCTTTTTTTTTTTTAAACACAGGAAGGATATCATGATATGTTAATTTGCCTCAAAATCACTTCATATTATTTGAGTTGTCGTGTTTGAAACAATTCCATTAACGTATCTTCTTCCTCTCCCTTCCCCCTACCCTTTTAAAAACACTTTTAGGAACAAATTTGTGGAGTTTGACATGAAGCCTGTCTGTAAGAAATGCTACGAGAAGTTTCCATTAGAACTGAAGAAAAGACTTAAGAAATTGGCTGAAACCTTGGGGAGGAAATAACTTTTTAAAAAAATTTCTTCCTTCACATGCAAAGATTAGGAAATGTTACACATGTTACTTGATTTTGTTCACCCTCCTACAACTTTTTATCCCATAAGAGTGAGAATTTAAAAGCTTCTGTACACAAATAGCTTCACATTGGTGTTATACTGCTATTCTTTCCCCTTGAAGAACTATAACTTTTGTATGGCCATATTAGAACATAGCTAAAATTCTTTATTTGCCTTCTCAACACAAACTCATTTGTAGATATATAAAGTATACTTGCATAGCAAGTTTCATATGATTAAATTTAAATTAATTCAGGCAAAAAAAAACCCTAACTTATTTTTATTGAAAGTCTTAGCTTTTGGATGATTCAGCTACCAAATTATGGAATAATTTTGAATCAGAGTCAAAAGAAAATTACTGCCATTTAAGCAAAAATTAACAAGCAAATCTTAAACATTTTTTGTGCATCAGATTAAAGATTTTGACTTTCAGCTTACTAAGACAGGAAACAAGTTTATTCAGAACTACTTGAATTTTGCTATTTTTCTGTTAAATGCAACAATTATCCTGCATGGTTTTATATTTTACTCTTATTCTTTATGAATCTTAGCCCTTTATTCAGATACATAACATAGTAATTAGAATATCTAGCAAATATGTATGCATTTTTAAAAATTTCTTTTTTTGTGCAGAGAATTTATACCAGGTATTTGAAAATACATTGTACTTTAACTATATTGGACATATGAAGTATTTTTTTTTTTAATGTCTTAAAGCAAGTATTCTTATCGTGCTTCTAGGCTTAATGTCAAAGCTATAGTCTTAGAATAGGACATAAAACTCATTTTATGTAATCTTGGGATGTTGACACTTTTAAAAACAGTGAATGTATGTATCTGTATTGGTCAGACTTCTTTTAATATTCTCTCTAATAGCTATGCTTTATATACAATCAAACCCACTTTGCCTTAGAAAATTGCATCTTTTAATCACAAGTTCTTGCTGCTTGGTACAATACCAAATAAAAAAATAATTAAATTTAATTAGACTAGTAAACCCAAATTCCTTTACCATAGCCTTAAATATGTATGTGTATTTTTTTTAATATGTTGCAAGCTAAAGCTCATGGAATTTACTATTTGTTGTCTTTCAGAAAGTGAGAGATGTACATATTATGCTTCATAATTTCTATTTCAGTTCCATTATCCAGTTAGATTCTTTTTTTTTTTTTTTACAAAAAAGAGATAGAAGTGACCTTAGATTGGTCAGAAGCATTTTTGAAAAGGGTAATTTTAGCCCCCAAATAAAAGATACCCAATGATTTCTCAACCTAAATTTTCATATGGATTTGTTACATAATATAAGCAATTCTAGAAACATTTTTTAAAAAAATACTGCTATTTCTATCATCAGGATCAGTCCAAGATAAAGTGCTCAAAATGAATTCTAGGGGGGAAAAATCAGTTTGCCAAAATGTCATTGGAAATTTTTTTTTTATAACTTTTCTTTCCATCTCTTGAATCAGCTGCCTGAGAACTACAAGGCTGCCCTTGAATACTTTGAATAAGTAATTGTTTCCCAAATAATTTTCATCAAGGTAAATTTTGGTAATGATTTCAAACTTGCTATAGCAAATTACATGGGTTTTTGTTTTCAGTGTTTTAACATTATAGTAACCCAAAGAAGTCAGCCTCATGTAAAACATAGAATCAATATGTAGTTTAAAGTTAAATGTATTCCTTCATCCAATATGTATTGGGCTCCTGTTATTTGCAAGTTGTAGGGTCTACAGATGCAAAAAAATAATTTTTTCAAACATTAGATTACTGTTCCTCAAAACTGTGCCTTTATCATCTCAGATATGACCAGCAACACAAGACCTAGGAAATACTTTTTCAGTACCAGTCACAAAGTTGGACAGAATTTTCAAAACTAGTTTGGATATTAAGAAGAGCAAGACAAATCTTCAGAAGTCTTTGGCAGATGAGAGACAGAGAAAAAAAACAAAAAACAAGGAAGCACCGTAGATTACATGGTCCTAATCAGGACATACCGAACACATTAGTAGGCAAAGTAGGTTTTTGCCTACTAGTATATCCTTTTGTTAACAGTTCATTTCTTTGTGTTGAGCATTGATGTCTCCATCGGTCCTCATTTAAAATGCAGATTACTTGAGAGCACTAATATCACTTGACTCCATAATGTATATTTTGCTTATCACATGCTAGGTCCTTCAGGGAGGAAAGCATGAGAGCCACTGGCAGTGTGAGGGCAAGTGACTGTTAGGGAGGGGAATGCCAAAGACAAGTTGCCTACTTGACAACATTTGTCCATAGGACTTGTTCTAACCACAAGGATTCTTGTCAGGTTAGTAAGGCGCTAGCTAAGGTTTGCAACTTGTAGGACACCATAGTCTTCTGTTCAACATCTTTGTCTTAACATTTAAAGTCCTCCATGTGAGAAATTAAATGTTATGAAATAAACTCTGGCCCTTACACATGAATAGGTGCAATTTCTCTTAGAAATAAGCCAAATATGTAGGGGGAACATGTTAAGGTAAAAGGAAAATTGATTGTTAACACTATATTTGAAATAAGACATTATGTTGCCTTACCTATTTGCTAAAATAGCTCTTTCCAAGTGAAGGAAAGTGTAAAACCGGCTAATAATATACCTAAATATGTGACTTATTTTAGATTGTAAGCCTGATGGCAGGGACACTAAATTAATATTTTAATGTCTTATCTAGCAGTATACCCTTGGTGCTTAATAAATGTTTATAATAACTAACAATGGCCTATTGTATATTGTTTTTCATTTGAACAGTTTTGAGATACTATGAAACCCATTTTAATGGTATCAGAGGGCAAGCAATACTACTCATGTTATGCATGAGATACCTATTCATCCAAATATGCAGTACTATGCAATTATAAACATGTGTGTACATTTATGTGTGCACATACTTATATTAGAGTTACATTTATGTGAACATGATGTGACACATGTTCAAACACATGTATAACCCATGGCCCAGGGTTTACCTAGGACCTCTTCAGACTTGAGTGGCTTCTCATAAATCATTCTTTGACTTACTCCCCCAGGGTTATTCCCTGGGAACACATTAGCATAAAGCTTGTCACTAGGTCTCTATAAAATGGTAAAAAAAAAGGGCCCTCTGTTCCCATACAAGCACTTACACTAGCAATATATCAAATAGAGAACAGGTTTTCTCTTACCCAGCAGAAAATTCAGAATACAAAGAACCTAAATCTGAGTTTCAGACAAGGAAAGTTTCATATAATAAAAATGATGATTCTACCTAAATTAATCTACTTATTCAAAGTCATCCCAATTAAGTTACCAAAAAATATTTTATTGAGCTAGAAAAAATAAAATTCATTTGGAAAAACAAAAAGTCATGAATATCAAAGGAATCAATTTTTTAAAATGTAAAGGAAGGAAGTCTAGCAGTATCAGATCTTAAACTACATTATAAGGTGGTAATTATCAAAATAATCTGGTATTGGTTAAGAAATTAAAAAATGGAACAGTAGACATGTAATATGATAGTAACCTTTTGTTTGACAGATGTAAAGATTTAAGCTTTGGGGATAAGAATTTACTGTTTGATTTAAAAAAATTGTTGGGGAAACTGGAAAGCAGTCTGGCAGAAACTACGTATAAACCAGTATCTTACATCATTTGTTAAGATGTGGTCAAAATGGATACATGCATGACCTAGTCATAAAGGGAGACATCGTAAGTAAATCAGAAGAACATGGAATATATTACCTTTCAGACTTATGGATGAGGGAAGAATTTATGAATAAATAAGAGATACCATTGTGAGATGTAAAATGAATAATTTTGATTGCATTAAATTTAAAAAGTTTTGTACAAATAAAATTAATGTAATTAAAATTAGAAGGAAAGCAGAAAATTGGGGAAGAGATTATAAACATATATCACCCATAAGGCTGGGCTGTGTGTCTGAAAGGAGAAAGAACAAAGGGTTTCCATCATAAAGCCCCAGGTTGGGGACCTTGGAAGACTTCGAGAGGAGAGAATGTCAATGGGAAGTGATTATCTTGATGCTAGCCAGCACACTGCCACCTCCTTTCAAGCAGGACAACCCAAAGTCAGGGCTCTAAAGTTCCTTGCATTTTGTCTTGAGATGTTAAAAAGAGTCTTAAAGGGGGTGAGAGAGGATTATCCTGGGAGGAGGCGATCTCAGTGCAAGATCCAGGACCCATGATGAGGTCAAGCATAGCCAACCACTCTACCCAAGAAGCATAATAGTAGGTAGAGTCTGGCTCTGGCACAAAAACCCACTTCAAGAACCAAAACTGGAAATATAAGTAAGTAAAGAAAAAAGTTTGTCAGTAGCAAAAAAATTAATGCAAATCTAGAGATTAAATTTTCTTTTTCAAAGGACAACCATCTCCATAACAACTCCAGACAGTCGAGGGGAAATATTTTCAAGAAGAACTACATAAATACCTAAAAGAATTTTAAGTAAGAGATTTTTTAAAAAGGACAAACTCAAGGAAATAATTGGAAGGAAAAGAAGTAGCTTAGAAGAGGAAAGCTTACCAAAGAATTGACTCCAAGAAAACTAGAAGAGACCAAACCGGAATAAATGACTATGAGTGAGGAAGAAATATTATAATTAAATGGAAAGATTGAGAAAAAGTAGAAGAAAATATAAGGCATATGATATTGAAAATAACTGAGCTGGAAAACAAGGGTAATTTTAAAATTATTAGATTTCTTGGAGACTATGATTTCTTTTATAAAGCTTTTACTTCAAGAAAAAGGTTATATTTCAAGAAAGAATAAATGAAAACTGTCTCCACTAATTAGAACCAAAGGGCAACAAAGATGCAACAATTAATCAGTCATCTTGTCACATCTTGCCTCAAAAAGGAAAGTCCCAAAGATGTCAAAACAAAATCCAGCACCTCTTTTTTTTTTGGAGGAGGGAAGGCAAGGCATTTGGGGTTAAATGATTTGCCCGAGGTCACACAGCTAGCAAGTTGTAAAGCCAAGCACAAGTAGCTTTCCAGAGAACAGCTTTCAAGGTTCTCATTACACAGCATAGTGAACTCTCCATTTATTCAGTAACAAATTAAGGTAAAACATTCACAGAAAATCAAAATACAGCATTCACCATGTCACAACTCAACAATTTAACACTAAAATGGCCACATAGTTTTAAACAAAGTACATTCATTTAGTAACTCATTTAGTAAGTCCTCAATTCAATCACAAAATACAAAGGTTAAAAGTTCTCTTTTTTTTTTTCAAGGTGCATTCATTTAGTCAATCACAAAGACCACCCCTAGTTATACTGTTTTGTTTTGTTTTTTTATTCAATAAATTAACCCATTTATTTGGACTATGGGCTACAGACATTTGATAAGATTTTACTGGTCTTTCAATTCCTTCAGTCTTCTGATGGCAGATTTGACTGTGACTGCAGAGGTGGTATTGTAGGTCCATGCACCACCAGCTACTGTTTTCATACAGGATCCACAGTGCCAGATACCCACAGCCCGTCTCTTCATTTTGGTCTTGCCACAGAAGGAGCAGGTATACTTGGCATGCTGGCTAATTTCAATTTTCTTCACCATTTTTCTGAGGGATGCACCATAACGTGTTCCATATTTACCAACAATTCCGACCTTCTTGGTACGTTTAGCCATGTTAGCCTCGTAGTGGCTGGAGCTTGGAGAGGCTAGTTATACTGTTTTAATCTCTTCAATCAAAAAGTCTTCCTTTTTTTTTTTTTTTGCTTTTTGGAGGGCAATTGGGATTAAGTAACTTGCCCAAGATCACACAGCTAGGTTTTTGTTTGTGTGTGTTAAGTATCTGAGGCCGGATCCAAACTCAGGTCCTTCTGACTCCAGGGCCAGGCCTCTACTCACTGCGCCACCTAGCCGCCCTAAAAAGTCATCCTTCTTAAGGTACATTCATTTAGTCAATCAGAAAGTACAAAGTTTTCCACCCCTAGGTCACAACTAAATTACAATATCATCAGTCACCATCAAGCACCCTCTCAAGGGGCAGTGGAAAGTACAAAAACCATCCACCAACTAAGTTACAATATTGTCAGTCAGCATTAAGTACTCAAGGAGAGGTCTTTTCATCTTGACTGGAGGCAGCTTTTCAGCTTCCATGGTTCCCCTTACCACAGTTTCTGTTCCTGGGAAGACAAAGCTTGATAAAGCCACAATAACATTCATTCACACTGCTGGTGTCCTCAATTCATTTTCTGACCGTGAAATCAACCTAGACCTAACAAGGTCTGAGGCCTCTATCAACAAATGAATCTGACAAAGTAACATTAAAACAGACAAAGTACCAGCACCACAGTCATGCCTCCTCAGTTCTTGGAAGCTCCAGCTGGCCCTCAGAAGGCCTGGACAGCTCCAGCTGGCAGTTTCTCTCTCTCTCTCTTTCAACTCTGGCTCCTGGCAGTTCTCTCTCAACATTCCTGTTCCCAGCAATTCTTCCTCTCCAGCAATAGCTGCTCTGCCTCCATGATGCTGCTCCTAGAAGTTCTGGCTCCTCTCAGCTTGAACTTTTCCCTATAACGGCACCATCTCCTTCACATCAACCCCCTCTTGTCATGTCTTTCTCATTTCTCTACCCAATTTTCCCCTCATTTATCTTATCTGCTTCTTAAGGTCCTCTATGGCCTGTAACCAGCTCATATTTTCATTTGGGGCTTTTGGTGAAGGATTTCTGACCTCACAATCCTCTTCCTGTTCCATGCTTTGATCCTCTTTGCCCCCAAAATAGGAGTTTAATGTTGCATTTTTCTGTTTATTTTGTTTCCTTTGCCTAGGCATGTTGCCACTCAATTACTTGACTTTTGGGTTTGTTGCTACAGTAGGACTCTGCCACCAGTGGGGAACTTCCGTCCCAAACATTGGGGTTTTCTCAACTTCCAGAGGTATTAGTTGGGTGGCCTCTGTGAAGCCTCCACACACTCTGGCAAGCTGGTCACACACCCCAAGACCTCCACCCCAGACAGCAATCCAGATCCAAGAAGGGTAAAGCAAGAGCGCTTACCCCCCAGACTGATGGCTTCATCCCCCTCCAGTTCACAGGCCAGGAGCTGAAGCTACAATGTGGCAATGTGTCACAAACTGCGCTGACTTCTCAGCGGCTTTGGGGAAAGAGGCCACACGCTCTCCAAACCAGTCCTAAAATCCATAGGGCACTGACCTCTCACTTTGTCCTAGGCATCTATGTGTTGATAATTCTGGATACTCCACAGCTGCTGGTGTTCTGGGGTCCCTCCAGCCAGCTGCTGGTCTGGCCACCCTGGTGCTAAAACCTCCAACTCACTCGGCCCTGAGCTCAGCTCCCAGAGCTCTGTGCTGGCCGCTCCCTGCTGGGCTGCCAGGCTGTCCTCAGTGGGAAGCTAGCTTCTCTGTGTCATTTTGTGGGTTCTGGGCTCTGTCGTTCAGAGTCCCCCTTTTACATAATTTTAAAGTGCTGTTGGGGAGAGCTCTGTGGAAGTGCTGTTTCTACTCCACCATCTTGACTCTGCCCACTCCCCCCCTCTTGTCATGTCAACATGTCCATCCCACTGTGGGATTCACAAGCTCTGGGTCTTAACACACCCCAAAACCAAGTGCTAAGTACCTGTTAGCTTGCCTATACAAGGGGATCTTCAAATTCCATTACCATTACACAAGTGTGTCAAATGTCTGAGGCTGAATTTGAGCTCATGTCCTCCTGACTCCAGGGCCAGTGCTCTATTCACTGTGCCATCTAGCTGTCCCAAAATCCAGCACTCTTATGGAAGTATCCAGAAAGAAGCAGTTCAAATACCAAGGAACTATAGCCAGCATATTATAACACCTCTATCAATAATTTCCAATGGCTCCCTATTACCTTCAGGTTTAAATATAAAATCTTCTATTTGATTTTCAAAGTCCTTCATCCCCTAGCTCCCCTTTCATCTTTCCACTTTTCTTATACCTTCTTCCTCCTACCTCTAACCTATGTCTGCAATCCATCTAGCATTCTTTATGCTTTCAATGGAAGACTGGCTAGCCTCAGAGCAAAAGGGCTCATTCCCCAGGTCTGACCCCAGGGGAGAAATGATTTCAACTGCAGCTAATGGGGAAGATGGCCAGGTAGGGCAATAAGGGGTGGTGATCTGCATTGGGGAGAGGCAACACCCACATTGAAGAAGTCTTGCCTTGCCAAAGGGTTGGAGTCATGTTTTGAACTGCTTTAGTTCCCACCTCCACCATCCCCCATAAGCACATTGGCTTCCCAAGAGTTGCTCTTTTAATCCCCAGTATAGTGCCTGGTACATCGTAGGTACTAAATAAATGTTGACTGACTGACTGAATCACACTAGCCTCTGCCATAGCAACCTCCACATTCCTGCCTGCATAGCCTTGCTTAAGTCAGCCCACTCAGTTTGAATTCTTTGCCTTCTGCTTTGCTCCTGCCTGCCCAGGAGGAGCAAGGGTGCAAAGCATGCTCACCCTCACCAAGGCCAGACTTTCCAGCATGGTAGACACTGCTGGCACCTCAACTCTACCATAACCTCCACCCCCACCCTCTATCATGTCATGATGAGGCACTACAAGATACTTCCTCCTACAAATGAAATGAGGTGCTATTGTCTAGTCCAGTTGGGCCCTGCTGCTGAGAATACTATACAGTCTCTAGGAATCTCTTACCTTCCAATTCAGGGCCCTCTCCAGTCATACTGATCTATATCTGCATTGGACCCAGATGGTTCCAGAAGAGAAAGTGAGGCTGGTGACCTTGCACAGACCTCCCTCACTTAAATATAATTCATTTGCAAGTCATGGCATCATCTTCCTGCTGTCATGGTCCTTTTCCAGAATGAATGACAATCAACAGCATACAAGATCCACTATCCCAACTCTAGGTATTTTTGCTGACTATCCTCCATGCCTGGAACTCTTTCTTTTGAACAACAAGTAGCTTTTTAGAAGGGATATTTGTTGAGAAGATATAGCAAAAATAGAAGTACAAAAACATCTCCTTTTGGGGCGGCCAGGTGGCACAGTGAATAGAGCACTGGCCCTGGAGTCAGGAGGACCTGAGTTCAAATCTGGCCTCAGACACATAACATAAAACTAGCCATGTGACCTTGAGCAAGTGACTTAACCCCAATTAGCCTGCCTCCCCCCTCCAAAAGAAAGCAAATTAAACAAACAAAGAAACAATAAAAGCCTAGAGGGTAGACAACTGTACCAAAAGCTAACAGTCAAAAAGGATAAGAATTGAGAGAAGGCAACCAAATATGTCCATTAGAACAGAGAGCAGTTTTAATTGAGTGATGTCAAAAGTCAGAATGCAAAGGATTCAAAAGTGAATGAGAGTAAATTAAGACAATGGGAAGAGAGAATTTATTCTGAGAGTTCTGCTGAAAAAAGGATGAGATAGGATTATTACTTGAGACGATGGCAGGATCTGGTGATGGTTTTTTAACTCTAGGGAGATTGGGCATATTTGTAGATAGGAAGGATGAAATAAGGAGAGCTAAGCGACTCAATGAATAGAGTGCAGGGCCTGGAGTGAAAAGATTCCTCTTCCTGAGTTCAAATCCAGCCACTGGAACAAATTGTTCTCATCTTTATCTGCCTATTCTGCCAGGGGATAGATATCCCTGCAATTCACCAATGAGTCTGAGACCTGTTTATTACTTCAACCTGGGTTAGCCCATCTGCCAAGACACCACAGGCTTGTCCATTGTACATGCTACAGCTTCTTGGAGACACAGGTGAGAGTAGGGTGGCAGGTGGACAACTGAAAAGGGCTCACCAAGCCCTCACATCAGAGGTGCTAGTCATCTCTGAATATCCTATACACCCCTACATTTCTGTACTTTACTATTAAGGGGAGGGTGTGACCTTTAACTTTAACAAATTAATAGCAAGAATGTCCATTTTATTTAATCTTGGTTTTGTTTCCATTTCTCTGTCCTATTTTATATAGTTGTAATGACTGAGTATATTGTTATTTTGTGTCTGCTTTCTTCACTCTATTACCAGGCACAAGTTTGTCCATGTTTCTTTTAATTCTTCCTATTTGTATTTTACTCTTGTTCTTATTGGGTCATCAGGTAGCCGTGTGAGTAAGGAAGATTTGAGTTCAGATTTCACCTCAGACACTTGTTAGCTGTGTGACCACAAACAAGTCACTTAACCTGTCTTATATATGGAATGGAGATGATAAAAGTACTTACCTCTCAGCACTTACCTCTGAGGATCTAAGGAGATAATCTGTAAAGCATTTAACACAGTACCTAGCACATAGTAGGCACCATATAAATGTTAACTATTGTTATTATTATCTATAGTTAATTGTTAGTTATTAATACATCAATGTATTGACTATATAATAATATGATTTATATGATATAATTAATATATTAATATAATTCTCTTACATGTAATATAATATATAGTTCTATTTTATAAATTATTGTATATTTATATCTTGTATACTATATTAATATCATAATTACACACATGTTAACATACATACACTATATTATTATAACAAATAATTTGTCATATCTATTTCATATAATATTTAATATAATATGTTTATACACAATAGCTAATAACTAGTTATTATTTTCAAGTATCCATTGACTTGTGGGCAGTGGATGGGAAGGGCTCCAACCTTCCATAGCAGCCACTCCTACTGGTTTTTCTTGATGTCTGGAAGCCAACCAGTATCAAATAGACAAATGGGACTTTTCTTTTTGGAGAAAAAAATGGAACAAGATTCAGGGAGCCCTCTGCTCCATTGTCCAGTTCCCATTAGGGATGGATATTCCCTCTGATTTAGATGTTCCTCCTCCTCTTTTCCTTACCCCCAAACCCAAACTTCCCTGGGACAATTCAAAGCCCAGATTCACTCCCATCTTCAGCCTGTCTGCTTCCCAATAGTCATTAATGAGTGACCTGCTGCTTTGGAATTGCTCTCTAGGATCCTTCAGGCTTTACTATTTGCACTGCCACTTTGTCCTCTGGACTCCTGAGACTTAATTTCCCCTGTCTTTTCTCCTCTAATTAGATTATGAACTCCTTGAGAGTGGGGACTATTTGGCTTATCCACTTGTATCCCTAGTGCTTAGCATAGTGCTTGTCATATTTTAATTTATTTTTTGCAGGGGGGAAGGCAGGGCAATTGGGGTTAAGTGACTTGCCAAGGTCACACAGCTAGTAAGTGTTAAGTGTCTGAGGCTGGATCTGAACTCAGGTCCTCCTAACTTCAGGGCAGGGGCTCTATCCACTGTGCCACCTAGCCACCCCCCTAGTGTTTGTCATAAAGTACTTACTTTCCACTTTTAATGAGGCAGTAACATTCCATTATTCTTGTCTTTTCATTTGTTCAGCTGTTCTCTCAATTGTACACATAGTTTGCTTTGAACTTATTGCTAGTAGAAGTAGTGCTGCTATGAATATTTTTGTGTAGATGGGTCTTTTTTATGTGTCTGTGATGGTAATGGAAATTTAAAGATCTTCCCTGTCCCTTAATAAGCCTAAGGGAATTTGAAGACCTCCCTGCTTTGAAGATACACCTTGCCCCCAATAGGCTGAATGTAATCACATGGAGCCTGTGGTGTGAGGAGTTTGCTAAAGGGTGGAGCAAAGCCCACAGGAAGCTGGGAATTATAGCAGTTAGAGACTGGAGGGAGGAGTGGATGCACCCAGGGAAACAGTTAGGCTTATGAGTAAATGTTGGTTTGTGGGAAGGCTAAAGGATGCTTGGGCTCTTTGTGCTATTATGGTTTATTAACTTGTTTGCTACTATGATGGAATTGGCTTACTGGTTTTGAGATTTGGTTTTCTGGTGTCTGGATAAATGTTTTGCTTCTGTCTTCTATGTGGAGAGTCTGTTATATTTTGCAATTGAGCACTATGCCAGCATATTTACAGTGGCTCTCTTTGGAGTACAAAACCAGTGATGAGATCATTAGATAAAAGAGTATGTAAAACTTGTACTATCTTGATAAATCCAAATTGCCTTTCAGAAGAATTGGCACAATTCACAACTATCCTTATAGTAAATTTCATGAATAGGACATTCCACCTCTGGGCATTTTTTCTGACTGTCCACCCTACCTAGAATACTCTTCCTTCCTTCAATCTTACTATGTGCTAGGTACCAAGGATACAGAGAAAGGTGTCTTCCCCTTTCCTAAGACAAAACAAAACAAAACAAAATAAAAAGAACAGTCCTTGCCCTCAGGAAGCTCACTGAAAAATGGGGTAAATAGTGCACAAAGAATTATGTACACATGAGATATAGACAAGATAAACTGTTTACAGTTGCTCTGGGGATATGGCTACAAGAACAGAGCCTTCTAGCCTAGGAGAGGATGAACCATATAACCTAGATGGCAGAAGAGAAAAGCTGACAATCAGCTGACAAGGTGAGATGATGCTGACCAGAGAACTGAGTGAAGGATGTGACCAAAAGGACAGATCCCAGTTGAGCAGAGAAAACATCTCACCCAAAGTTGATGTTTGCCTTTCATTTTTTTTTTTTTGGAGGGCAATTGGGGTTAAGTAACTTGCCCAAGGTCACACGACCTAGGTTTTTTATTTGTGTGGGTTAAGCGTCTGAGGCCGGATCCAAACTCAGGTCCTTCTGACTCCAGGGCCAGCGCTCTACTCACTGTGCCACTTAGCCACCCACTGCCTTTCATTTTTGAAGAGTACCAAAGGTATCATAGATAATGTCTTGTCTTGGAAGCAAATTGGATTTAAGTGAGGCAGAGCTGCACAAAGTCATCAGCCTCACTTTCTCCTCCAGAGTCACTGAAGTCTAGTGTCAAGACAAAAGTTGAGATGTCTGGTGAGGGCTTGGGATGCAGTAGATGACTTGGCAGCTTTGATGTACGACCAAGATCTAAGAGTTCCACAGTGCCTGCTTTTCAGTTGCCTCTCTGGCCATTGGAACAAATTGCTTTTATTCACCCTTTCTCTCAGAGGAAGTCTTCACATGCTTGGGGTAGACATGCTCTAACTCACCAATGGGTCTGATGCTTGTTGGTTACCCTCAACCTGGTTCATCCCATTTGTTGAGACAGCTTCCTGGGGTGTAGCCACTGTACATGCTAGTTTCTTGGAGTCACAAGTGAGAGGTGAGTGGCAGGTGAACACCAAAGGTGGACAAGCAGTCCTGAAAACAGCCCTGTAAGCCCTTGCACCAGAGGTGCTAGTACTCCCTGAAAACTCTGTACAATCGTTTACCCAAAGTATTCTCCAGAGGATCATGGTTCTGCAGCATCAGAAACTTGAATTTTCCCTGCCAGGCTTGTATCCTGGCCACATGTGTTTCCTATATGTATCCCCATCTCTATTAGAGGTATGGTAAACCATGGGAAAGTATACCCCTGATTTTATGGGGGGATTGGTTGTTATTTTTCACTTATTTTGTGGTGCTATTTGAGATAATATCTTTTGCTTTGACCTGATGTGTCCTTTGATTGACCCAGTAAAAGAAACACATTGAACAATGACAGACTGGACTCTTCTCAGCAATGCAGTGATATAAGTCAATCCCAAAAGACTCATGATGGAAAGAGATGCCTACATCCAGAGAAAGAACTAGAAAGAACTGAGTTTGAATCACGATGGAAGCAAACTACTTGATCTTTTTCTTTTTATTGTTTGGTTTTATTTCCTCTTTGCCATTTTTCATCCCATCTAGTACAATCGGCCTTTGTAACCTGACTAATGTCTGATATGAAAGTATTTGCAGATCCTATACTGGACTATATGCCGTAGTGGGAGGGTGGGAAGGGAAATTTGAAACTCAAGGAACTATGGAATTGAATCTTGTAAACTAAAAATAAACAAATTAAAAAAAAAAAGAAACACATTGATGGGGACTTGTGAACTATGGTTTTTAGTGAATGCTGACTCATAAAATGCCTTGAACCTGGGGTAACTTTCTGGAAGCATAGAACATTGAATATTTCCCCATTACTTAGGATTTTATTTCCATAATGAGTGTCTTATATCTAATAATAATAGCAATAGACATTTATATACTTAAGTACTATACTGTACTGTAGCATATCTGCTGTACCCTTGTAAGGTAAGCATTGAAGCTATTCTCATTTGCTTTTTGGAGGGGGAAAGGCAGGGCAATCGGGGTTACGTGATTTATCCAAGATCACACGGCTTGTGTTAAGTGTCTGAGGCTGGATTTGAACTCAGGTTCTCATGACTCCAGGGCCAGTGCTCTATTCACTGCGCCACCTAGCAGCCCCAGTTAAATTTTTTTTGTTTCTTTTTAGTTTTCAATATTCACTTTTATAATATTTTGAGTTCTAAATTCTGCCTGCCCCAAGATAGCAGGCAATCTGATATGGGATATACATGTACAAGTATATTAAGCATATTTCCATAGACATCCAAAACAAACCCCCCAAAGACAGAACAGTCTGCTTGGGTCTGCGTTGACTCCCCAGTTCTTTCTCTGGGTGTGGATCGTATTTTCCCTCATGAGGCTTTTGGAGTTGTCGTGGGTCATTGCACTGCTGAGAAGAGCTAAGTCTCTCCAAGTCCGTCATAGCACAATGTTGCTGTCACTGGAATGTCACAATGTTGTTCTGGTTCTGCTCGCTTCAATCCGCATCGGTAACAGACGGTTTAAAGACACCCTGAACAAAGGTCCTGTCATATCAGCTTCGCCGACACCTCGTCTTTCTTTTCAAAATTATTTAATGACGATTTTCCCAATTATACATTTTTTAACATTTGATTTTTAAAAAATCTGATACCGATTATACAACGAGAAGCCATCTTTATTTCTACGCGGCTTTTCACTTTTCCTAAAGCCTTTCACGTTCCCAGGGTTGGGGGGTGGGGTCCATGCTAAGGAAGCGCCCACCCCATCAAAGGCACAGCGGGGGAGGGGCAGAGCCCGGAGCCGCTAGGGAAGGGCCACTAGTTCCGAGGTAGCCTCAGGTCCAAGGTCCAAGAACCGATCCCACCCGATCCTAGCTGCGCCCACGCAGACCCAGCCCCGGCGCTCCTCATCCGTCAGTCAGTCCCTCGGGGCGGGATTCCCCGGCGGAATCGCCTCCGTCACCGCCCGGCGCGCAGCACTGACGTAACACGCAAAATGACGTCACCCCGCTGTTTAGGCCCCGGCGACGGTGGCGGCGTCACTGAGTTTTAGGCGCAACCAGCCGGGCGACGTAGGGAGAACGCTGCCGGGCTCCCCGAGCCGGACTCCCGGAGAGCCCACGGACTGCGTGACTGGGGCGATGAGGCGCAGCAAGGCCGAGGTGGAGCGGTACATCGCCTCCGTACAGGGCTCCGCCCCCTCCCCTCGAGAGGTGAGCGACAAGGAGGCGGAGGCTGACAGTTTCTTTCTAAACCCCGGGAGCCGGGCTTCCCGACCCCTCGTCTCCCACCCAAGCCCCTACTGCCTCCGACTTTCCCCGCCTTGGCGCTTCATTGAGCCGCCGGCCACCTCCGCGACGCCTGGGGCGGGGTGGCGCGCGCCAGCACACGAGGGTGGGCGGGGGAGGGAAGGGGGTAGAAGGGGATGGCGCGCGGGGAGAGGGGGAGGTGCGGGGGAGGAGGGAGCGCGGCCGCTGTCACCCCTCCCCCCTCGCTCTGACCTTTCCCTCTCGCGCCGCCCGTTCCCACGTCAGTATTTATCTTGGGGGCCGGGAGAAGGTGGCGGCGGCTCGCGCGCTCCCCCTTCCTTCTCCCGCCCCCGCCCCCGCCCGTCTGCTCCCGTCCTCGGGCTGCGGCCGCTGTTCCAGCATCCAGGCCTCAGACGGGAGTGGAGCACGACTAACGGGAGGGTTCCGGGCCCCCGAGCTTCCCTAATGGCCCTCTGCTGCGTTGTGCAGAACGCCCTCTCCTCCCTCCCGACGGGCTCTCGGAAACTTGGATAAGGACTGTGTCTGCCCCATCCTGAAGGTGCTTGAGGCAGGCCTGTTGCTGGGCCTCTAGAGAGATTGCAGAGGCCTCATTCACAGATCAGGAAGCGGAGGTCCGATGGGACTCAGCGGCTGGCCAGAGGCCACGGGGGATTTAGCTTGAGGTGGCCACACCGCCCAGCTGGGCCTCTGGCCCTGCCCTAGTGCGTTGATGCATCTTTTTCAAATGTCTCACAAAAAGCAGTTGGCGCTAGGGGCAGCTTGACAGGTCACGCTTTACAAACGTTAAGCAGTGTTTAACTGAGGCCGCAGCCTGGCTTTTTAGCTCCTTAAGTTTGCATATTCACATGTGTAGGTCTGCTTCTGTTGATGGAATATGAAAGGCAGACTCCCCCATTCAAACAACACTTCTGTTGAAACTCGGCTTTTGTAAGGGTGGAAGCATTATTTTGTGATTTAATCATTTCTGGCCATGGGAATTAATTTTAATCAGATGTTGTCCTAACAACTAGCTGGAATTAATTATCTTGAGAGATTTGATAGGTCAA
Source organism: Gymnobelideus leadbeateri (assembly GCA_011680675.1). Classification (NCBI taxonomy): domain Eukaryota; kingdom Metazoa; phylum Chordata; class Mammalia; order Diprotodontia; family Petauridae; genus Gymnobelideus; species Gymnobelideus leadbeateri. Next base: position 283,393 of record WOXC01000248.1, read on the forward strand.
GTGGAAAATATTTTATTTTGGGAACTTGAGAAGGACTGCCCCCTGGAAAATAAGGATTTTCTGGGTTTTAGGCTTTGAGTATCCAGAGTGGTAGGTAGTGTGAAGGCCCTGGGGTTTGGGGAAAAGGACACAGAAGAAAAGACCCCCTTTAAGAAATGGAGGTGGCTGCTTCATAGGCTTAGGGGCAGTATTTTATGGAAATGACCATATTTTGGGGATTTTGGCGGCTCCCAGGGCTAATTGGAGGTTATAATGTTTAACCCTTCTCTCATACTACCTGCAATGCAAGGGGATTCTAATCACTCATCATAACCCTTTTAAAATCTTGCTCTTCTCAGCATATGCTCCTTACCTGTCTGTTCTTTGTCATCCAAGCCATTGGAACTTACTCTCTTTGCCCTCATTGTGACCCGCAGCCTTTTGGCTACTTACTTCACCCATGCTGTTAACTCCTTTCTGGCTTCTCTTGACTCAATCTAACCTGTATCCAGTGTCCAGTCATTTCAGTACTCCACTTAGGAGCATAGAATCTTGGAGTGTAAAAGGAGATGAGAAGTTACCTAGTCCAACCTCATCAGGAATTTCAATATAAGACACATTTCTTAATTGCTTACTCTAAACTAGGCTCAAAGAGAGATAAAAAGATAAATAGGTAGTGGTCCTTCCCCAAAGAGGCTTAAAATTCATCTTAATATCACTGAAAAATGGTTTCCCTGTTTTTCTTTGAACGTGTCTTTTTTTTTTTTTTGAGGGCAATTGGGATTAAGTAACTTGCCCAAGGTCACACGGCTAGGTTTTTGTTTGTGTGTGCATTAAGTGTCTGAGGTTGGATCCGAACTCAGGTCCTTCTGACTCCAGGGCCAACACTCTACTCACTGCGCCACCTAGCCACCCCTGAACGTGTCTTAATGTTGAGGAGATAACCCATTTCATTTTTCAAAAGCAGAAAATCTGTCTCCCTTTCATTTATACTAATTCTGCTCTCTGCAATAACGTAGAATAAGCCTGCTTTCATCTTTGTGAAAGATCTTGTGCTTTGGTTTTGATTCCCTGTATTCTACTTCCTTGGAATCTGTCCCAGGGGATGTTGGCCCTGGGACTTCTACTTTTACTGTCTTCTAAAGTTAATGGATTTCTAAACTGCAAGCACCATACCACATGAACTTTTTGTTCCCTGAGTTTTCCTGACATGCTGGGTTCAGCAGTCTGTTACACCTGAATTCTAATTGATAAGAAAATATATAAGAAGTAACACCTTAGGTTAAAGTAGTTAGAAATACAGAAAACCCAAGTAGTTAACCAGTCTTCTAATCATCACTCAGACCACACAATAATTCAACCTGTTACACTGTTCACTCCAAAACTTCACAAAAGACAATACTTTTTCTAAAATAAAAAAAACTTGACGATAGTTGTGCATTAGTCTTCAAGTTAAATATCCTTAGTTCAAAGTAAGCTTCTACTTAGGCCATGTTTTATTATGTATCATTCTGATAACTCTGATACACCACTTTTGAACATGTAACTCAGCATGTTTCCTAGAGCTGAACATACTATTCTAAATGTAATTTAATCAGCAGAGATTGGGATAGAGCTGTTATCACCACTCTTGGTTATCATATTAAAGAATCATAAGATTGCATTAACTTTTTAAATTGCTGCATTGTACTATTAACTCAGAGCTTTGTAAAACTCAGATCTTTTTTTTTATATGAACTGCCCAACTCAGGTTTCTCTCAATTTATATCTATGATTTATTTTTTTTAACTAAATGTAAAGTTTTACCTTTTACTGATTAAAGTTTCATATTATTTGGGCCCGTCCTTCTAAGGTTTGCAAAGCACTTTATGTACATTATGTCATTTGAGTTTCAAAATAGCCATATGAGGTAAGTAATTATGGGTATTATAACCAAATTACTGATGAGAAAACTGAATCCCAAAGAACTTAAATGACTTGTCCATGATCACACAGTTAGTGATTGTTAAAAGTGAGATTTGAACCCAATTCCTACTGAATTCCAAGTCTGCTATATCACTTTACCTCTCAAGATAAGCCACTTGATCTTTCTGTCTTTTAAGGTCCCTTCCATCTCTAACAGGCCCTAAGATCTCTTTGAGTCATTTCTGTAATCTTGTTTTGTGTCATCTTTAATTTGATGCGCCTACTTTCTATGTCTTTAAGTTGTTGGCCAACAGTAGAAGAACCAGGTATGTCTCCTGATTAAAAATATAATTTACTTTGAAATAAAAATTTTCATCCAACTGTCTTTTATTTGCCTTAAAAAAAACTGTCCTTAGTTGATGCAGCTTGGTTCTTCAAGGCATTCTGAAATTCTGGTCCTTAAAAAATGGCACACCACTGGAGTTTCCTTCCAGATTGATAACAATCCATGACTCCATGAATTTGAAGGTAGTTTATATCATTGTTGAGTTCACACTTCTCTACCTTGTCTTCACATTTTCATGAGATTTTGTAGAATGCCTTGCTGAACTTAAGTTATGTGTAATGTCTATAGCATTACTCTGATCTAGTGATCTGGTTATCCTGTCAAAAATAATTTAGTATTAGTTCTTCTCAAAACTTTGGTGGCTGCTTGTGAGCACCTTTTTTCTTTTTGCTCACAAGCCGTTGAATAATCCCTTTAAGATTGGCAAGATTGGGTGGCTAGGTGGCATAGTGAGTAGAGTGTCGGCCCTGGAGTCAGAAGGACCTGAGTTCAGATCCAGCCTCAGACACTTAACGCATACAAACAAACAAAAAAAGCCTAGCCGTGTGACCTTGGGCAAGTTACTTAACCCCAATTGCCCTCAAAAAAGCCAAAAAAAAAAAAAAGATTGGCAAGATTACTTAACTAGTTATGATTCTGAGGTTCATAGTGACTTAAATAGGGTCCTGTAAATGGTAAGTTATAGTAGAGCTGGTATTTGAACTCTGATCCTCTTATTGAATCTAGCATTACTTTGACAGCACCATATTGAGAAGACTGAGTATTACAACTACTGTATTTGTGCTTTTTCTTTATCATTTATAAATGTTAGTCTGTCTACCTCAAATTTAGATCATATCTTTTATTTTGTCCTGATTAAGGTTTTTGTTTTCTACTCCTTATCATTTAGCTCTGGTTCATTTGGGCTTCACCCTTATATTTTTTTGAGTTACTGATACTTTTGTACTGATTCTCTGTGGTATGTCCTTGCCTCAGGAAATAGTGGGTTCCCCTTTATTGGGTTTAATCAAAGAGAAGGTAAATAATCAGTTAGTTATATTGTAGGGAAGTTCCTTCCTTCCTTCCTTCCTTCCTTCCTTCCTTCCTTCCTTCCTTCCTTCCTTCCTTCCTTCCTTCCTTCCTTCCATATATGATTAGACTAGATGGCCACTGAGAATCTCAGATCCTTTGGTTCTGATTCTGTGATTCAGTGATAGCTTAAATCTTTTGTACCTATCTTAAAAAAAAGTCTCATTGGCAGGGTCCCTGTGTCATTGCATTAGTCTTTTTTTTTTTTTTTTAAGCAATTGGGGTTAAGTAACTTGCTCAAGGTTACACGGCTAGTCATTATTTATGTGTGGGTGCTCATTTTCTGAGGCCGGATTCGATCTCGGGTCATCCCAACTCCGAGGCCAGCGCTCTTACTCACTGCGCCACCTAGCCGCCCCCCCCTTTTTTTTAGATGTTCTATATTGGAATACTTTGTATAGTCAAAAGTTGTTTTTTTAAAAAAAAAAAAATTAATGGTTTTCCAGCCCTCTTGAGCCCATAATCCAGTTTTACATTAGCTTTGAAAATTTTAAAAATATATTCCTAATATCTGCTGTAATGTCTATCCCCTAGCTCTCCATTTGTTTGTTATGTCAAGTGTTTTTATATACAATCGCTTTTTTTTCAAGGTTCCTGACACTTCCACATTCTTAGCTAATTGAAAAAAGTCAGAATTCAAAGTAACAGTTAATTTTCTCCTGCTACTCTTTTTTAGAATTAATTTTCATCAAGGCACATGATGACATAATTTCTTAATTGATGGCAAATGTTTAGGTAGTTGAAGTTGTTCCCACCATTACAACATCTTAGCTCCTTGTTTTATAATTTCTATTGGGAAATCATCCTCTATATTCCACATCAAAGAATTTAGAGCTAAACAAGATCAGAGAAGTTATTTGATTATAGGATCGTAGATTTAAAACTGGAAGGAACCTAAGCAGCCATATTGTCTACTCCCTCATTCTCTGTGCCACCTCTCCCCTGTTTTATAGGAGTAAACTAAGGCCCAGAAGGGTTAAATGACTTGCCAGAGGACACACAAGTAGTAAGCAACAGATCTGGGATTCAGTTCAATCCCATTTTATTTTAACTCCAAATCCAGTGTTCTGCCCAGCATACAACGTTGGTACAGTGATAACATTAATGCATTTAAGAACAAATTTTGTCTTCTCCTAAATAGTTTTACTGTACTTCTACCCTAAAATTAATGGATCTCCATGAAGTGTTTATGCCTGTTTGACATTATAATGCTATTCTTCCACTACTTGTATTAAAACCTGTTTGTTTGTACATGGTTTTAATGGGGGAGGGCGGAACAGAGACGGAAATAATAAGCATTTTAATAGCACCTTATTATTTGACAGGTACTGCACTAAATATCATCTCATTTGATCTTAACAGCAGCCCTGGGAGGTTAGTGCTACTGTCATTATCCTCATTTTATAGTTTAGGAAATGGAGGCAAACAGAGGTTTAACTAACTTGCTCAGAGTCACACAACTAGTTTCAGAGACTGAATTTGAACTCAGGTATTACTGACTCCAGGTCCAGCACTCTATCCACTGTACCACCTAGCTGTTTGGGTATATGGGATATTCAGGGAGTACTAGCACCCCTGGTGTGAGGGTTTGCTGAACTCTTTTCAGGGCTGCTCATCCATCATTGGTGTCTTATCTTTCATCCAACTTTACCAGTGGCTTGAAGAAGCTGTAGTATGTGCAGTGACCACCTACATCCTGGTAAAACTGTCTCTGTAGGATGAATAAACCAGATTGAGGGTAACCAACAGGCTTCAAACCCATTAGTGAATTAGGGGGATATCTATCTCAAGCATATAAGGACTTTGCCTGGCAGAATGGGTGAATGAGAACAATTAGTACAGGTGGTCATAGAGGCAAGTGAAAAGTATGCACCGTGGAGCTCTTAGATCTTGATTATGTATCAAAGCTGCCAAGGTAATCCACTTCATCCTGGGACACTGTCAGGTGTTCTGATTTTTGTCTTGCCAGTGGACTTCGGTGACTCTGGAGGAGAGAATGAGGCTGATGACTTTGTGCAAATCTATCTTAAGTCCAGTTCATGAGCAAGTACAGATATTGCCCGTAATGTAATTTTTCCTCTTCTAAACAAAGGATGAACAGTGAGAATCTGTTTATTTTGGACAAAGCATACTTATCCATTGTCATAATATTACCCTGATTTCCATCCCTATTCTCACCCCTACCCCTGTGTGCTAATTTCAAGGTCATTTGATTATTAAATTCGATTGTTCACATATCCCTCTTCTTGGTTTTTCTCTTGAATTTCTGGGTACCTATTTCACTCTTGTGGCTCTTTTCTCTTTCAGAGTTTCTTTCTATATTTCATAGTCTCTGGTTTTATAGTTTTATTTGGGTATTTGATTCTGTCTCCCTCAAATCAAATAGAAAGTCCTTTTGATCAGGTCAGCAAGACTTTTGCTGAACCTGTTCTTCCTTGTCTTCATGAGATGCACTCTCTCCCATGCCAAGGAGCATGTTATTCTGGTACTGTAAGTAATGGTCCAGAAAACCAAATCCTGTTCTTCAGCATTCATCTATATAGCCAGCTGTTTATTTTGAATATTTTAAAAAATATTTTGAATATTTTATTAAATTTCAATTGGAATAAAAAAAAAAGTGCCTCCTCAGGCCCTTCAGTTTCTACTTAGGATTTTAGTATTTATTGATACATTCAAGTTTTCTTTTGAAAATATTATTTACTTCCACATCTATCAACAGAAGTAAGTGTTGGCTAATGGATTTGCTGAGTTTGGTATGCTCTGAACCACATCTTGAGTTATGTGCTTCAGGAAGAGAATGCACTTTCCTTAACTATAATTTTCAGGTACCTACTCTTTACCCCCCCATAGAAGGTTATCATCAGCCACTACAGTCAGGTGTTGTCAGTGATTAAAAAAAAAGCATTGCTAAGTGCCTTAGTGTTATTTTGAGTGTGGGGTAGTGTTAGGGTTTTTTTTTTTCCTCCTCAGTGTTCAGGATGATTCATTTCACATGAAACATGGATGACAATAGTAAAGATCTGAATATCATTCTTTACTGGTCCCTTTTTCTTCCACTTAAGTCCTGTAGTCCTGAACAATAGGGATGGGAGCAAAGAATTGATTTCCTTGACCATACTATTATCACAAGAGGAGGAATGAAAGCCTGTGGCTAGAGCCCAGGGTTACTGGGTTGACTGAAATCTTCAGATTGGAGGACATGGATTTCCCAGGACTCTTGGACTTGGAAGCAATTTTCTGGGTTCCCAGAATGGAAGTATTAACTATTCAGCAATGTAGATTAATCATTAATGTTCAGATCTCCCTTTTCTTCTGGATCATAGTCTAGGAATGGACCTATAGACCTAGACTATTTTGGAAGGGAAGAAAGGCTCAAGGCCTCATAATGTTGGAAAAGGCGATGCATCAGGACTTGCTCTGTAGTCAGTCTTTCCTCAGCTTTAACTTGTAGTAGCCTTGAAGTCAGGTCATTTGACATCTGTTGAGTGATCATTCCATTCAAATGACCTGAACAGGTGACCTGGAATGAACCTACGAAAATGATGTGTATAGCCTCAAGATTTGGTGTCAAGAGCTGGCCAGCCAGGAATCACCCACAAGTGTAGATGTCAATTCCCTTGTCATAACCAAGACGGGTTTCATCCATGGAGCACTTCAGAATCTTTGGGGCAATATATCCTGGGATCCCACACAGTTTTCAGAGTTTCTCATCAAGTTTCAGGTGGCAGGAAAAACCAAAGTCAGAAAGTCAAATTTACAAATTGTCATTTAGGAGTATATTCTCAGGCTTCAGTTTATGGTGCATGAGATTATTGCTATGAAGAAAACTCAGGGGGGGTCGGAGTCAAGATGGCGGAGTAGAAACAGCACTTCTGCGCCCACACCACTTCAAAATTATGTAAAACGGGGACTATGAACGCGGTCTGGAGCTCCAGAACACACAAAATGACAAGCTAGAACACACAAAATGACAAGCTAACCTCCCGCTGAGGACAGTCCTGCAGCCTTGAAAGGAATGGCCAGCGCAGAACTCTGGGAGCCGCCAGCACAGTGCTCTGAGAGCCAATCCCAGGCCCACATGAGTTGCGGTTTTAGCCTGAGGGAGACCAGAACAGCAGCTGGCTGGAGGGACCCCAGAACACCAGCAGCTGTGGAGTATCCAGAATTATCAACACATAGATGCCTAGGACAAAGTGAGAGGTCAGTACCCTATGGATTTTGGGACTGGTTGGGAAAATACGTCAGCTTCTTCCCCTGGGGAGGAGAAGCTGCTGAGGAGCAGGCGCAGTTTGCGCCACATTGCAGCTTCAGCTCTTAGCCTGTGAACTGTAGGGGGATTCGGCGATCAATCTGGGGGGTAAGCACTCTTGCTTTACCCTTCTTGGATCTGGATTGCGGTCTGGGGTGGAGGTCTTGGGGTGTGTGACCCCTTGCCAGAGTGTGTGGAGGCTTCACAAAGGCCACCCAATTAATACCTCTGGAAGTTGAGAAAACCCCAATGTTTGGGACAGAAGTTCCCCTGGCTGGTGGTAAAGTCCTACTGTGGCAACAAAGTCCAAAAGTCAAGTAATTGAGTGGCAACATGCCTAGGCAAAGGAAACAAAATAAGCAGAAAAATGCAATATTAGACTCCTATTTTGGGGGCAAAGAGGATCAAAGCATGGAACAGGAGGAGGACTATGAGGCTGGAAATCCTGCACCAAAAGCCCCAAATGAAAATATGAGCTGGCTACAGGCCATAGAGAACCTTAAGAAGCAGAGAAGAGAAGTGGGGGAAAAATTAGGAAGAAAAGTATGAAATGAGAGTCAACAGCCTGACTGAGGAAAATAGCACCTTAAAAAATAGACTAACTCAAATGGTAAAAGAGGCTCAAAAAGGTAATGAGGCGAAGAATGCCTTAAAAAGCCGAGTTTGCCAGATGGAAAAAGAATCTCAAAAGTTCACTGAGATTCATTCCTTCAGAGTTAGACTGGAGCAAATGGAAGCTAATGACTTTATGAGAAATCAAGATGCTTTAAGCAGATCCAAACAAATGAAAGAATAGAAGGCAATGTGAAATATCTCATGGGAAAAACCACTGACCTGGAAAATAGATCCAGGAGAGACAATCTAAAAATTATTGGACTACCTGAAAACCATGATCAAAGAAAGATTCTAGAAACCATCCTTCAAGAAATTCTTAAGGAAAATTGCCCTGATGTTTTAGACCCAGAGGGGGAAGAAATAGAGGTTGAAAGAATCCACCAATCATCTCCTGAAAAATATCCCAAAAAGAAGACTCCTAGGAATATTGTAGCCAGGTTCCAGAATTCCCAGATCAAGGAGAGAATATTATAAGCAGCCAGGAAGAAACAATTTCAATATTGTGGAAACACAATCAGGATAACACAGGATCTGGCAGCTTCTACACTTAGGGATCAAAGGACATGGAATATGATATTTTGGAGAGCAAAGGAGCTGGGATTAAAACCAAGAATCACCTACCCAGCAAAACTGAGTATCATGTTTCAGGGGAAAATTTGGTCATTCAGTGGAATAGAGGACTTTGATGCATTCTTGAGGACAAAACCAGAGTTGAACAGAAAATCTGACATTCAGATACAAGAAGCAAGAGAAGCATGAGAAGGTAAACAAGGAAAAGAAATCACTATGAACTTATCAAAGTTGACCTATTTACATTCCTACCGCGAAAAACAATAACTGTAACTGATGAAACCTTTCTCAGTATGAAAATAGTTGAAGAACAGTATATGGGCATATGAATACATATGTGAATGCGTGTATATATGTTTTCAGGTATACATAGATAGAGGGCACAGGTCAAATTTAATAGGAAGGGATGATACTTAAAAGTGAGGTTAAGAGGTGAGGCAGTAATGTGGTGAGGGGGAATGGGGAGAGACAATGGGGTGAACTGTCTTGTGTACAGGAGGCAGGGGAAGGTGGTTGCAGGGGAGGGGAGGAACAGGAAGGCAAAATCTTATTCTCATTGAATTTGGACCAGGGAGAGAATGACATGCATAATAAATAGGGTGTCCCACCCTACAGGAACGTGGGGGAGAGGGGGATGGAGGAAGGTGGTAGAGGGGAGGGCGAGCTGGCGGGGAGGGAAGTTGGAAGCACTCACTTTTGAAAAGGGACAGGATCAAGGTGGGGAGTGGACCAGGTAGAAGGTGGGATGGGAGGGAGGCAAATATAGCTAGTTTTTTTACAATATATCTACTATGGTAATGTTTTGCATAGCTACACATGTACAGCATATACTGAGTTGCTTATCTTCCTTTTAAAATCAAATTTAAAAAATATATAAATACTATTATTAATACTATTTTGCATATAATTGGGAGATAAGATATGCAGGCAATGGGGTGCGGGGATTCACCTTGCCCTACTGGAGAAGTCGAAGGGGGGATGGGAGAGAGCATATTGCTTGAGGGGATATCCTGTATGACTATTATTCTGGGGTTGTGGGTAGGGCGAAAAATGGGAAAAAATTGTAACTCAAAATCTGACTGAAATGAATGATGTAAACCAGAAGTTAAAAAAAAAATGAGGAGAAAAGAAAACTCAGTTTCCTGTATAACAGATCTGACCTCATGTAAGGTACTTAAACACCTTTCTTTTCCACATAAGATCAAACACCAGGATTAGAAGATATATAGGAATAAATAATAGTATTGATGTATAATGTGGTCAGGAACATGATGTGTCTCTCTACAGGATGCTTCCTTCACCTCTTCCCATCTACTTAAGGTTCACCTTTACAGTTATAACCTTCATAGCACTGACCACAGAACTTGCACCCCTTTCACCTTGGGGTCATATTTTTTGTAGAATTCCTTGGCTGTAACCCAGTTAGGTAGCTCATATTCTAGCACCGTATTCAGCATCATCTTGAAAAACTCATTGGTGCATGTGGCTCTGAGTTAGTCTCCAAGGGGGGAACCTTAGACTTGGTTTTGACCTTAGGCTCAGCTTTTTAATCAGAGGCATGTCCAATGCCGCCAACATACATGTTGTGGTTTATTTAGCTAGTCGATACTTAATCTCTTTGGGAAGAAAATCATTATAGATATAGTCTTTCTCCTTTTGTGTTTATTTGCCAAACTCTTTTAATTGTTTTTGATTCTCCTCTGTGTCATTCTTTTTCTCCTTGTATGGTTTTCTGGCTTTCCTTCTAAAAATTAAATTTCTATTATGTGTAAAGCATTATATTATGAACTCATCATCTGTCCAAGAATATTTCATTTCAGCCAGAAATGCAAACAGAGTATGCATACCCTTTGAAGTTGACTGAATTCATCAAGCATTTTTTTATTAAGGATCTGAAATGTATAATTATTTTAGGCACAGGGCAATTACATATATGAGAATAAATAAGACATGATCCTTGTATCACTATGTTTTTAGAAATTCCATTGTAATAGATGTCATTTTCCTATGAGAATAATACTTTAAATGAGGTTTAATATTGACAGATTTGGCATTAAATAAATCACATTTGACCATTAGATTTTAATGACAAAAAGTAAAATGATCAGTGTCCTATTCTAAAGTCTATAAATAAATGATTCATAGGGAAAGGTAGTAGTACTGTGTAATAGAAACAGTACTAGATTTGGAAATCAGGATCTGGGACCAGATAAACTTTGCCTGTATCACCTGTATGAACTTTGGGCAAATCACTTAACCTCTCTGGACATTGGTTTCTTCTTCTGTTAAATGAAAAGGCTGCAGTAAGTATATGACCTTTAATATCCCTTCCAGCTTTCAATTTATGTTGATTGTATGAGGCTTGCCCTGGGACTCAAAAATACCTGGGTTCATATCTTCTTATACTTCCCATCTTTGTGACCATGAGTAAATTTCTTTTAAAAAATATTTTTTCTTAAATACCAAAGAGCATTTCCATATGCAAAATGGAGCAAAAGGAATGCTATTTGAAAATATAACAGTATAGGGACTCTTGGGGTAATTTTTTCGGGGGAAAAGGGATATAATAACTTCCAACATAATACTTTCAGAATAGTACTCATCTCTGCTTTTTTCTGTATTTCTTCTTGTTCTGAGCAGTTAACTATAAAAAAGTCCAATTTCTGTTCTTGGCATCATTATTTTAGCATCTAAGTCCTGTATCAATCAAAAATACAAAACAAAAAGCCCTTTTTACAAGTAAACACGGTCAGACAAACTAAATCTCATTGTGAAAAATACATGTTTCTTTCCTCATTTTGAGTTTACAAACACTGTCAAAAAGTGGCTGGCTACTGTGCTTCATTATTATTCCCTGGAGGTGTGGTTGGTTATTGCTCTATAATCAGTTCTTAAGTCTTTCATAGTTGATTTTCTGTACCCTATTTTTATTGTATAAATTGTTCTTCTGGGTCTGTTCACTACAGTTTTTCAATCAGTTCATACAGCTTTTCCAGGAACTTCTGAACATGTCTTTTTGATCATTTCTTATGGTGCAACAATGTTCTCATTCATATACCACAATTTGTTCAGCAATTTCTCAATTGAAAAAAACCTGTTTAATTTTCAATGTTTTTGCCTTTGTTTTTCTCTATTAAATCCTCCTTTTAGGATATATTCTTTGAATTTGAATTTTTTTTTTTTGCTTGAAACTATTCCCTCCTTAGTATTATCTTCCCTTTTAACTCTTCCCCCTTCCATCTCTACTTGTTAAATTTGACTTATTTTTACATTAAGCTCTGTATGTATGTGTTTGTATATTTTTTCCAGTGTGTTTATCTTCACACTTTATCCAGTGCAAAGTTAATTTATTTCTGTTTTTGAAAACATTTACAATTTATTATTTATTTTAGCATTCTTTTCTTTTTAAATTGATTTGTAGATTCTTTCCCTCCCTCCCACCTCATCTTCAGCCACTGAGAAGGCAAGCAATATATCAATTACATAGATTTTCCATATTAGAAATTTGTTTTTAAAAAAAGCAATTTTAAATAAAGGGATAAAATTATATTTCAGTTAATACTTAGAATTCATCAGTTCTCTCTCTGGAGGTGGGTAGCATTTTTCACCATGAGTACTTTGGAATAGTTGTACTGATCAAAACAGACAAGTCTTTCACAGTTGATCATTACTATGACATTATTATTACACGAAATGATCTCCCTGTTCTTCTCACTTGAGTTTGCATCAGTTCATAAAGTTCTGCTATATATTTTTTCTGAAACCACCTCCTCTCCAACATTTCCCAAAGCACAGTAGTACAATTATATGCCATAACTTTTTCAGCTATTCCCTAACTGATGAACATCCCCTTGATTTCTAGTTCTTTGCCACTACAAAAAGAGCTGCAGTAAATATTTTTGCACACACAGATCTTTTCCCTTTTTCTTTGATCTCTTTGGGATATAGACCTAGTAAGGGTATTGCTGGGTCAAAAGGTAAACAGAGTTTGATAGCCCTTTGAGTATGGTTCCAAATTGTCCTTTGGACTAGTTCATTGTTCCATCAACAGTTTATCTCAGTATACCTGTTTTTCCCTCATCCCCTCCAGCATCTATCATTTCTGATAGGTGTGAGATGGTACCTCAGAGTTATTTTATTTTGTCTTTAGACTCTAATCAGTAGTGATTTAGAACATTTTTAAAAACTATACAAATGCTTTATTAACTTCTGATTTACACCATTCATTTCTACCAGATTTTGAGCTACAATTTTTCCCCCATTTTTTGCTTACTCACCACCCCAGAATAGCAGTTCCACAAGATATCCCTTCATCCAATCTACTCTCTGCCATATCTTCTCCCATACCCCCTTCAACTTTACCATTTGGGCAAGGTGAATCTCTGTGCCCCAATGCCTGCACATCTTATCTCCCTCTTTGCACTTTCCTCTCTCACCTCTTAACTTCACCCCTTAAGTATCATCCCAAATTCAACCTGTGCCCTCTATCCATGTATACCTGTAAACATATATTCACATTCACATATGTATTCATATGCCCATATACCCTTCTTCCATTATTTTCATACTGAGAAAGGTTTCATCAGTCACAGTTAATTGTTTTTCCATGTAGGAATGTAAATAGTTCAACTTTGATAAGTTCCTTTTGATTTCTTTTCCCTGTTTACCTTCTCAAGCATCTCTTGCTTCTTGTGTCTGAATGTAAAATTTTCTATTCAACTCTAGTTTTTTCCTCAAGAATGCTTGAAAGTCCTCTATTCCACTGAATGACCATATTTTCCCCTGAAACAAAATACTCAGTTTTGCTGGGTATGTGATTCTTGGTTTTAATCCCAGGTCCTTTGCCCTGTGGAATATCATATTCCATGCCCTTCGATCCCTTAGTGTAGAAGCTGCCAGGTCCTGGGCTATTCTGATTGTGTTTCCACAATATTGAAATTGTTTCTTCCTGCTGCTTGTAGTATTTTCTCCTTGATCTGGGAGTGCTGGAACCTGGCTATAATATTCCTAGGAGTTTTCTTTTTGGGATCTTTTTCAGGAGGTGATTGGTGGATTCTTTCAACCTCTATTTTCCCCTCTGGGTCTAAAACATCAGGGCAATTTTCCTTGAGAATTTCTTGAAGGGTGATTTCTAGGTTCTTTCTTTGATCATGACTTTCAGATAGTCCAATAATTTTTCAAGTATCTCTCTTGGATCTATTTTCTAGGTCAGTGGTTTTTCCCATGAGATATTTCACATTGCCTTCTATTCTTTCATTTGTTTGGATCTGTTTCATAGTGTCTTGATTTCTCATAAAGTCACTAGCTTCCATTTACTGCATTCTTCTCCTCATTGCCCTTTTGGGCCTCCTTTGCCATTTGAGTTAGTCTATTTTTTAAGGTGTTGTTTTCCTCTGTCAGGCTGTTGACCCTCATTTCATACTTTTCCTGAATCCTTCTCATTTCTCTTTCCAGTTTTTCCTCCACTTCTCTTATTTGATTTTTAAAGTCCTTAAGGTCCTCTATGGCCTGCAACCTGCTCATGTTTTCCCCTGGGGCTTTTGGAGCAGGACTTCTGACCTCACAGACCTTTTCCTGCTCTATGCCCCCAAAATAGGAGTCTAGGGTTGCATTTTTCTGTTTCCTTTGCCTTGGCATGTTGACAATTACTTGACTTTTGGGCTTGTTGCCACACTATGGCTTTAAGGCCAGATAGAGGAATTTTCGTCCTGAATGTGTGGGGGGCCACTTCTGTTTCTGGCAAGCTGTAAACCCACCCACGACTTCCACCCTAGATCACAATCCAGATCCAGGGAGGTTAAAGCAAAAGTGATTACCCCCTAAGACTGATTGCTAGATCTCCCTACAATTCGCAGGTCAGGAGCTGGAGCTGCCTCTGAAAAATCCAGAATGGCGTGTCTCCTCAGTGGCTTCTAGCCCCCAGGGGAGGAAGCCGACGCATTCCCCAAATACTGGTCCCAAAGTCCATAGGACACTAACCTCTTACTTTGTCCTAGGCATGTCTATGTTGATAATTCTGGAGTCGCCACAGCTGCTGGTGTTCTGGGGTCTCTCCAGCTGGCTGCTGGCCCTGCCTCCCTGGGGCTAAAGCCTCGGTTCATGCGCACCTGGGCTTGGCTCGACTGCCGGCTCCCAGACCACTGTGCTGGTCCTTCCTGCAGGGCTGCTGGGCTGTCCTCAGCGGGAGGTTAGGTTCTCTGTGTCATTCTGTAGGTGCTGGGGCTCCAGAAGTTGTTCAGAGTCCCCTTTTACATAGTTTGGGGGGAATCTGGGAGGAGAGTGGCTTGGATGAGCTGTTTCTACTCTGCCATCTTGGCTCCCGTCTTTTTGTATTAGTTGAGCCTAGCCCTGTGTGGCTAAGAAAACTGAATTATTTGTTTGAATCTAGTCTTACATGGCTAGAAGTGGAGCTTTATATGTAAAACTGTTTTTGAGTAGTTTATTTTGTTTCTCAGTCCTATGATATTTCTGATGATGCCTTGCTTAAGTCTCTCCAAACTCTCTGGAACGTCCAGGAAGCAGTTCATGCCATCTACCAGCCTGCTTCACAGAATCTCCTGAAAGAGACATCGTGCCCACATCAAGGGGCCACCATTCCAGACCAGTGGACAATTGAAGCAACCAGAGACTTGAAGTTGAAATTTAAGAGGCAGCCTTGATGTTTTTTCTGTTTGTCTTTTTACCCCTTGCTATTGTCAGTAATCCCTATAGCCCCTGCTTGATTAATTGCTCATCCATATATGTTAGAAAATGGATTCAGGTGGTCAAATTTTTTGCCCCTTGGCCTCTGTTGAGTCCAAGTTCTAGTTATGTCCTTGAAAAGGGGGAAGTGAAGTGGCAGTTAGGTTCCCATAGTGCTAGCTCCTACACAAGGCCTCTCACAAGGTCCCTTAGGGAGCCCCAAGAACCTAGCGTAAAGGTATGACCATTGTGAAACTTCGCCCTTCACCTGCCTTGTAACCAAGATGTAACTAAAACAAAGAACTGCCCCGTTGGCTTGTAGCCCCCCCTTAGGTTACATCCCTATGTAGCAACAGTTGCCTTACTGACCACTGTTTGTTTCAGGAAGTACTTTTTACTGTATAAAAGCTTGCTGGACAGATTGCTCAGGGCTGCCTCCCCCTTTGGGGACAGCCGCCGGCTAATAAAAGTACCCCCCAAAATATTAATTGGCTATGCCGTCCTGTATTTGCCTTAATTGTCCATTACATACTGACCTCTCCTAAATTTTCTGAGGTTGGAAAATAACTCACCCTGCCGTTTTGTTGGCTCTGCAGTTCCAGCATTTGATTTGAAGGGTTATCTTCAAAAGTTGTTTGGAGGGTAATGTTGAAAGAGTTCTACTGGATTGTCTCTTCCTCTGTGTATTGGCTCTGCTGCCTAGCTTTGAGGTTCATTTGATGCTTCTTCTTTTCACCTCTTCCTTATTGTTTTTTGGACTCTTAGACAACCCAGTTATGAAAAATAACAAATAATGTTCCCTTCTTCCTCCTTTCTGCATTAATGTATTACTTTTGCCCTCCCTTTTCTTTCCCCTATACTAGCCCTCTGAACAAAACCAGATCCTTGTTTCTTCTTTCCCTCTAAGCATATTAGCACCTTATCTAGCCTCTTCCAGTTGCTCAGATATGGTAATCTTTCTAGGTATCTGTTTCTTTTTGTGTTTGTATTTTAAAGTTTTTAAGCTGTTTTTTTCATCTACAATGCTTAAAGGTTCTCTATTTCATTAAAGGTCTTCTTCCCTTGGCCCCTGCAAGGATTTTACTGAGCCTTGCAGGATAAGTTAATTGCAGTTGTAAGCCTGAATTTTGGAATATTGTATTCTAAAATCTCTTCTCATTTATAATAGAAGCTGCCAGATCTTTTGTGAATCTGACTGGTTCCTTGGTATTCAAACCTTTCCTGTCTGCTTGTATTTTTTGTTTGCTTTGAAAGCTCTACATTTTGGTTATGTTATGATATTCCTGGGACTTTTCTCCTTGGGATTTCAGGAGGTAATCAGTGTATTCTTTCTATTTTTGTTTTTGCCTGCCAATTTTAATATATCTGGTCAGTTTTCATTTTTAATTTTTTTTGAAATACCATTTTCAGGCTTTAAAAATTGGTTTTTAGGGAATGATTATTAGTTTCTCCTTGACCTGTTTCTAGGTGGTGTTTTTGGGATAACATATTTTACATTTTCTTGTGGGGTGGTTTTTTTTTTTTTAGCCATTTGATTTTGTAGTATTTCTTGTTTTATGAAGTCATTGATTTAAGTTTTGTTTATTTGAATTTTCAGGGAGTCTGATACTGGGTAAAGTTAACACTTTCTGTTATAAGCTGCTTATTTTTCCAATTCCTTTCTCCAGAGCCTTTATCTCTTGCTTAATTTCTTTGTTTCTTTTCTTCTGGGTTATTCATGTTGTCCTTGTTGGGGGAAAAATCTGATTTTTAATATTTTTAGTTGTGAAGTTATCCATAAATGCCAAGTAGGAGAGAGTGTAGAGTGTCTTTGCATCTAAAATAATTCTTTAATAGTGTATTTCTAACTTGGTTTTTTCATCTCTCAAGCTTTAGTTATTGGCTTTGTCCCAGAGTGAGGCCTAGCCCCTGCTGTACTTTGTGGGTAGCATGGTCAGCCCTCTTTGGTCTTGACCTACACTGGCCTCTAGCTCTTTTGTATATGTCTGTGCCAAGTGCTTATAGATATTAAGCCCTTCTTGGATCCTTGTGCTTCACTTAGTTCCATCTCCAGAGACCTTTGTGGTGTTAGGATAAAATGCTAGGTACATTGGAGCCAGCCTCTAGGTCTATAAAATGAGAATGCCTTCCTAGAGTTGTTAATATAAGATGAAATAATATTTGTCTTTAAAGGGTTTTACAAATCTTACATCACTCTGTAAATGATAGTTACCATTATTTTCTCATAAGTTATAGACCATAACTTTATTAAGTTTCTGTTCAGGGAGTTCCTTATAGGGATGAAGTCATAGGTTAGTTCCTCCCATAAAGCTCATGGAGGCATCCTCTCTTAAAGGCATTAGTAGATAAGAGTATGGGCTATGCTGATAAAAATGTTTTGTTTTTTTTTAATTAAACAAATGCTTTATTAACTTCTGGTTTACATCATTTATTTCCACCAGATTATGAGTTACATTTTCCCCCCATTTTTTCCCTACCCACCACCCCAGAATAGCAGTCCCATTAGATATCCCCTCATCCAATCTGCTCTCTCCCATATCTTCTCCCATACCCCCTTCGACTTTGCCATTAGGGCAGGGTGAATCTCTGAGCCCCAATGCCTGGACATCTTATGAAACATTTGATTTTAAAACTTCAGTTTTCAGATCCATTCCCTTCCTCCCTTGTCACCCACTCCCTCTGAGAAGATAAGCAGTTCAGTATGTGTTGTACATGTATAGCTATGCAAAACATTACCATAGTAGAATATTGTAAAAGACTGCTTATATTTCCCTCCCACCTGTCTCACCTCCCACCTGGTCCATTCCCTACTTTGATCCTGTCCCTCTTTGACAGTGGGTACTTCCAACCTCCCCTCCCCCCAGAATGACCTCCCCTCCATCATCCCCCCTCTCATCCTCCTTTCCCCTACTCAGGAGAGTGAGTGAGGGTAAGATATTCCATTTAGTATGTATGTGATTCTCTCCTTGAGCCAACTTCAATGAGAATATGCTTTTGCCTTTTTGCTTTCCTGTTCTTCCCCTCCCCTGCAACTACTTCCCCTTGCCTCTTCTACATGAGATAGTTTACCCTACCCTGTCTCTCCCCATCTCCTCTTGCCACTTTCCTTTCTCACCTCTTGACTTCACCCCTTAAGAATCATCCCTTCCTTGGGGCGGCTAAGTGGCACAGAGAGCAGAGAGCCAGCCCCAGAGCCAGAAGGACCTGAGCTCGGATCTGGCCCCAGACACCCAACACACAAACAAAAACCCAGCTGCATGACCCCGGGCAAGTCACCCAACCCCAATTGCCCTCCAAAAAAAAAAAAGTAAAAGAATCATCCCTTCCCATCAAATTCAACCTGTAACCTCTATCCATGTATATCTGTGAACATATGCCATGTACCCTTCTTCCATTATTTTCATACTGAGAAAGGTTTCATCAAACACAGTTACTGTTTTTCCATGTAGGAATGTAAATAGTCCAACTTTGATAAGTTCCTTTTGATTTCTTTTCCTTGATTACCTTCTCAAGCATCTCTTGCTTCTTGTGTCTGAATGTCAAATTTTCTATTCAACTCTGGTTTTTTCATCAAGAATGCTTGAAAGTCCTCTATTCCAATGAATGACCATATTTTCCCCTGAAACAAGATACTCAGTTTTGCTGGGTAGGTGACCCTTGGGTTCATTCCCAGCTCTTTTGCCCTCTGGAATATCATATTCCATGCCCTTCTATCCCTCAGTGTAGAAGCTGCCAGGTCCTGGGCTATTCTGATTGTGTTTCCACAATATTGAAATTGTTTCTTCCTGGCTGCTTGTAGTATTTTCTCCTTGATCTGGGGATTCTGGAACCTGGCTATAATATTCCTGGGAGTTTTCTTTTTGGGATCTTTTTCAGGAGGTGATCTGTGGATTCTTTCAACCTCTATTTTGCCCTCTGGATCTAAAACATCAGGGCAATTTTCCTTGAGAATTTCTTGAAGGGTGATTTCTAGGTTCTTTCTTTGATCATGGCTTTCAGGTAGTCCAATAATTTTTAAATTATCTCTCCTGAATCTATTTTCCAGGTCAATGGTTTTTCCCATGAGATATTTCACATTACCTTCTATTCTTTCATTTGTTTGGATCTGTTTCATAGTGTCTTGATTTCTCATAAAGTCACTAGCTTCCATTTGCTCCAGTCTTACTCTGAAGGAATGAATCTCCTCAGTGAGCTTTTGAGATTCTTTTTCCAACTGGCAAATTTGTCTTTTTAAGGCATTCTTCTCCTCATTGCCTTTCTGAGTCTCTTTTGCCATTTGAGTTAGTCTATTTTTTAAGGTGCTATTTTCCTCAGTCAGGCTGTTGACTGTCATTTCATACTTTCCTTGCATTTGTTTCATTTCTCTTCCCAAATTTTCCCCCACTTCTCTTATCTGCTTCTTAAGGTCCTCTATGGCCTGTAGCCAGCTTGTATTTTCATTTGTGGCTTTTGGTGCAGGAGTTCTGACCTCACAGTCCTTCTCCATGCTTTGAGCCTCTTTGCCCCTAAAATAGGAGTCCAATGTTGAATTTTTCTGTTTATTTTGTTTCATTTGCCTAGGCATGTTGCCACTTGATTACTTGATTTTGGGGCTTGTTGCCACAGTAGAACTCTGCCACCAGACAGGGTTGCTTCCGTCCCGAATGTTGGGGTCTTCAGAACTTCCGACAGTTGGGTGGCCTCTGTAAAGCCTCCACCCACTCTGGCAAATTGGATACCCACCCCAGACTTCCCCCCCAGACCACAATCCAGATCCAGGCAGTTTAAATCAAGAGCGATTAACCCCCAGACTGATTGCTGGATCTCCCTACAGTTCGAAGACCAGGATCTAGAGCCACTACTGACACTGCAGAATGGCTTCTGTGCAGCTGTTTCTTCAGCAGCTTTTTGCCCCCAGGGGAGGAAGCCTATGCGTTCTCCAAATACTGGTCCCAAAGTCCATAGGGCACTAACCTCTCATTTTGTCCTAGGAATATCTGTGCTGATAATTCTGGAATCACTACAATTGCTGGTGTTCTGGGGTCCCTCCAGCCTGCTGAAGGCCCGGCCGCCCTGGGGCTAAAATCTTGGACCTGGGCTTGGCTCTGCGGGCTGCGCTGTCAGTTCCCAGTGCAGTGCTGCCTTCTCTCAGAGTGATGCGCTGGCCACTCCCTGCAGGGCTGCTGGGCTGTCCTCAGCAGGAGGTTAGCTTCTCTGTGCTGTTCTGTGGGTGCTGTGGCTCCAGATGTTGTTCGGAGCCCCCTTTCACATTGTTTGAAATTTGTGTGGGGCAGAGCACATTGGAAATGCTGTTTCTACTCCGCCATCTTGGCTCCGCCCTGTTAAAATGTTAAATATCATTTTCGAGTGATGTTGTGACATGTTCCTTTAGGAAAATCTGTGGCATCTGTGTAGAGGATGGATTGAAGTTAGGAGAGACTTGAAGTAGGTTAAAAGCCATTGCAGTAGTTCAGTCAAGAGGCAATGAGGGTCTAAACTATAGTGGTGTCTGTGTGAGTAGAAAGGAGTCCATCCAATGCCAAGAGATGTTGTGTGATTGCTTTAATTTGACATTTTAAGGAAATCTAGAACTATCCTGTGATGAAATATCTCTTCTTCCCTAAAAACATTACTACTACCCTTAATATTTATTTTAAAAGTTGTTAACTATTACAGGGAATTGTTGTTGCGGTACAATAGCATATAAAAGGGAAAAATTTATATATATTATCTAGGTCTTCAGTCAGTTACAGCCTCTGATGACTTGTTATAGGGATTAGCTTTTTCTGGTTTCTCTCCTTTGCTTCCTCTTCTTCCCCCGAGTCCCTTCTCCTTCTAGACCAGTGGTGTCACATTCAAATGGAATTGTAGGGGCCATGGCCACCAATTCATACATAATGATCTGTGCAAGCTGCATAATGACTTAATTTTAATTCATATTATGTATGCTTTATTGTATTTTTATTTACTTTGTTAAATATTTCCGGATTGCATTTTAATCTGGTTTCAGAGCAACAGTACTGATAACCTTTGTTCTGGGCTGCTCTTGGTTTTCACATATTAATGTTGAGCTTAGTGCAGACACTCTTATCAGTTTAGCCCACTGTAACTCAGAACTCTGGAGCTTAAAAAATCCACCCACCTTAGACTGTACTGCCATGTCAGGCTGAAATGAGATTGCCAAAGTACAGTGCCTTTTGATGCTCTCAGAAAAATCTGGAAAGATTTATATGAACTGATACAAAATTAAATGAGCAGAACCAGTAGACCATTTGTATAGAGTAACAGCAATAATGTGTGATGATCAACTGTGAATGACTTAGCTATTCTCAGCAACACTAAGATCCAAGATAATTTTGAAGGACTTTTGTGAAAAATTCTTTCTCCAGAGAAAGAACTTACAGCCTTGTGAGGGATAACTTGCAGTGAAGTTTAGTGGTTTGCCCATTCTGAACATCCTATATACATTCTTATTTTTCCTTATACTTTGTAACTAAGTTCAGTATGGTATCCCCATATATATATATATATGTCATTGTGTATTTCATGGTAATGTAAGAGTTAGTGGGTATTAATACAATTGATTGGATTAACTCTTGAGACCAAATTAGAGGTGTTTATAGTTTAGGGAAGGCAATGGTAGTGTGAGATAGCAAAGGGTTAAATTTCTATAAAACTGCAAGAATTGCTGAGACAAGACTACTGATAAAAAGTACCAGGCAGTAGCCTTGGGAAGAGTTGAGGCAGTAGCTTTGGGAAGAAGTTGGGTTCCCAGAGAACTCCTAGATAATGCTAAAAATGAAATAATGTAGAATAAAAGGAGCTGGCATTAGCAGGTGGATTTGACCAATTGGAAAGCAGACAGTGGCACTGGGATACTTAGGCCCAGATAAGGACACATCTAGGTTGTACTGAAGAGGGTTCAGTATTCTGGGGTTGTTACTGTGCTTGCTTAGTGGCCTTCATGTATTATGTTTGTTATTTAACAAAATTAGAGCCTCGTTAGTAATAATTATGGTAAGGGATTGAGATTGCTTTGCGCCAATTGGTTGGCATTAATAGGAAGATTGTTAGCTTGCCTTACCAATCGATGGTAAGGTGGGACAGTTGAGAGGGTGTGGAATTCCCACGTTAGAGTTTTATAATCATGCCTTTACCTTCTGTAGGGTGCTTCTCCCTTCTGGCCCTTTGTCAGATTGGGGACACCTTTTCTTGAGATCATAATAAACTCTTCTCTACTTTCTACCTTAAGAAGCCTCTGAGTTTAATTTGGGCAAGGGTCTTTACTGTCTCACACAGTCTGAGTGCAGATTGAAGCACATGCTTTCTTGACTTTATTTTTCTTGTTTTTTTTTTTCTGTGCTTTCTTTTACAACATGACTAACATAGAAAATGAGTTTTGCCTGACTCCACATGTATAACCTGTATTAAATTGCTTGCCTTCTCAAAGAGAAGGGGAAGGGGAGGGAGAGAAGGAGAAAATTAAGAACTCAAAAATTTTTAAATGAGTGTTAAAATTGTTTTTATATGTAATTGGGGGAATAAAATATTAAATTTAAAGGTTTGGGGTTATGAGAGCCTTATTTTGAGAATCTGAGAAATCATTTTCTGCAACTTCTTGTGTATTCCATTGATCATCTCTTTGTCCTTGAGCAAGTCTCTTAATTTCTCTGGGCTCCAGTTTGCTCCTTTACAAAATGAGAGGATTGGGCTAAAATGACTTTCTAGTGTTAGATCTACCCTCAGCATATCAAGGACTGGTCAGCAATTTCTGTGTGCTAGGAAAAGTGGGGGATAGAATGTATGATAGATCAACAGATCTGTTTGGGGCTGCAACTCAAATCCTCATACATTATATTGTTTCCTTTGATGAGAGTATGTTTTGGGGTGTAGTCTCTGAATATATAGCTTTGAATATGACTAACTTTAAAAATCTTGTATTACACCACATAATATTTAAATTTGTTATGAACTTTCATAGCTGTGAGGTTTAAGGATCTATCATAGTGTTCATTTTATGAAAAAATTAATATTGTAAAGGGTGGAGGTATTTTGTGTTAATAAGAATATTATGCTATGAGGAAAACAGCACCATTTTGATTCATGCATAATTTAATCCCAATATCAATGTAATATTATTAATATCATAGTTATTACATAATAGCATGTTGCATCCTAATCAGTATTTTTGAAAATATATATTTATTTTGATATTTTCCAGTTATATTTAAAACATTTTTTAAGTCATAAAAATTTTTTTTTGAGTTTTGTGTTCTTTCCTTTGTTACCATCATTGCCTTCCCTATACCTTGAGAAGATAAGACCTATATCAGAAAAACTTGCTGTAAAAATTTCCCCAGTTCTTGCTTTCTTTCTAATTTTGTTTAATTATTAGCATTAATTTTGTTTGTGTAAAATCTTTTCAATTTCATGTTACTGAAATTACTTGTTTTATTTCCTATTATCCTCTCTACTTTGTTTGGTCATAAACTTCCTTTATCCATAAATCTGATAGATAAAAATTTCCATGCTCCCCTAATTTACTTAAGATACCACCCTTTATGTCTAAATCATGCACCCATTTTCACCTTATTTTGGTATATGTTGTGAGATATTGGTCTATACCTAGTTTCTACCAAACTGCCTTCCCAACTATTTTTGTCAAATGGTTATTACCCCAAAGTTTTGGATCAGTATGTTCAGATCTGGGCATATTTTATAAAGGACATCAGTCAACTAATCTAATGGGGGACAACCAGAATGCCTTGAGTCTGTGCCATATGAGTATTTATTGGAGGAGTTGGGGATGTTTAGCTTAAACAAAAATCTGAAAGGGGATTAGATTTATCTGTTTCTTTGGGGGAGGATTGAGGGGAGGTGCCAGTAACAATAGGTGAATGTAAATCTCCCTTATCCCCGGAAGAACTTTCTAATAATTTAAACTGGCCAAAAGTAGAATCAGCCACCTTGAGAAAATCATGGTTTTCTCCTCCTTGGTTGACTTCATGTAGAGTCTGGATGACCACTTCGTATATGTTTTAGTGGAGATTACATCTTTTGTGTTTGGGTTCAACTAAATGGCTCTAGAATTCCCATCTAACTCTAAAAATCTTTGATTCTATAGACTTTACCTGAAGGATACTCTGATACATACAAGAAAACTTTGGCCTCTCGTAGCCAAGTTGACTTGTGTTGGGGATCCCTTTCCCCTCTTTTTACTTGTACTTGATCACTTAGTTGGTTTTTGGTTATGATAGAAGTTGGGGGTATAGATTATGTGCCTACCCAGGATATAAGCTGCCTTTTCATTTACCCTCTGCATCAGAAGTTCTTAACCTTTTGTGGGGGAACTAATTATGTTTAAATTCAGTTATCAAAACAAAAAAAGCTAACAGAACCCAAGGTTAAGAACTTATGCTCTAGGTAATTTGTCATTCCAGAAAAAAAGATTCCTTGGACTAGGTGTGCTCTTTCTCCCTTATTTCAATCCAACAAATATGTAGTAAGAACTTACCACTTGCCTTCCTTAAAAGTTCTTCTTTACCTTTCTTTTTTCTACCCAGTGCTGTTTTTCTTAAGGATATATTTCCTATTTTGTTAGAAGTTATTGGGGGTAAAGTAGATGGAATTTTGATTTGAAGACTATAATAGCTGCAAATATATACCATTACAAAATGATATTATTCTTGCATAGATTATCAAATGAAGTAAAAAAAATTACTAAAATTTTTCTGGGGAAGGTATCAGCTCCTTTTTGAGGGAAAAAAATGAAAAATATTCCCACGTGCAGACAGTAATGCTTTAAATGCTTTTTTTTCCCTTTTCAGAAGTCAATGAAAGGATTCCTTTTTGCTAAGCTGTATTATGAAGCTAAAGAATATGAACTTGCTAAAAGGTAAGGTAACATTTTTACAAGATATGAGGAGATTTTAAATTTTTACAAAAGATGCCTTTCATATTTTTACTGCTTTGCTATACCTGCTACATCAGAGTATAACTAATATTGGTATATCTGTGAAAAACTTCATGGATTGTTAAAGATTCAATGTGATTTCTTTTAACCTCCACTTCCTTACTTAGGAGGGGTTAATGTTAACAGTGATGACCCTGAGATATTAGACATTCCCTAAGGACCTCCAAATCCTTAACAATTATTATGTCTTTATATATTCTAATTTTTGAAAATTGGTACTCTATATAGTGTATGTGATAATCTTTTTTAATCAAAATATTTAATTAACTGAAATACTATTCCTTAATTCTTCTGAATAGATTGGATTTTATTGTTGACTGATTGATTTACTAAAGTGTAATGATTATAAATATTCTATTGTAACTAAATTCTAGTGAGAAACAAAGAATCAGTGATGACATGGTTTAAAATTGACCATTGCAGTAAGTATTTTAGATAAATTCAGCTATATCAGGCCTACATAGCATGTGGCCCTCAGGCCACTTGTATTAGGCTGCCCATAGACAAATGTAGGGTTGCCACTGTGCATACTTGATTTGTCACATGACCTGTAGTAACCAATCATTGTCAGTCTGTCCCTAGTCTAACCTATCTGCAGCCAAATAAATTTAGCTTATTTTAACTTTGACCCCTACCTATTGTCAAATTGTGAAGGTCTGAGCTATATTTTACTTGTTTATATTTAGTTGTAGTCTTTGAAAATTCTTTTTTAGAGGCAATTTCAGTTATTTGTGCTATATTGTTAGAAGAAGAATAGTTAATAGCAAATGATAAATTACCTCAATTGGATGGACATAGCCAATCTAGGAATTGACCCAGAAAAACCATTTTGTGAGTTCTAACTCTTCAGACTTAGCATCTTGCCCCTTGGTTCACCTTTTGGTTGTTTCCATTATTTTGCTAGTGACTTATTTCTCACATTAATATTAAAAGGTCAGATTAAAGTAGAGTTACTACTCCTAAGACCTGGTAAAATAGAATTTCTACATACTTTACTGGTTCACACCTTGTCATTGTTTTGATTTAAATAACTTTTTCTTCCAATTTATTTTGGGCTAGTATAAAATCATTTTTTTCAAGACACCATAGTGCATATATGCCTTAGTTACTTTTTTTTTTTTTAAAAGCAATTGGGGTTAAGTAACTTGCTCAAGGTTACACGGCTAGTCATTATTTATGTGTGGGTGCTCATTTTCTGAGGCCGGATTTGATCTCGGGTCATCCCAACTCCGAGGCCGGCGCTCTTACTCACTGCGCCACCTAGCCGCCCCCTTAGTTACTTCTTAAACCATGTAGAGCAAGGTTTCTGAACTGGGGCCCTCTGAACATGGATAGGCAAAGAAAAATCACAGCTTCATTTTCATTAACCTCAAATTGAAATCTAGTATTTCCTTCATTCAAAACAAAACAATTATTCCCACATTATTCTGAAAAAAGTTTATAGGGTTTAACAGACTCCCAAATGGGTCAGTGACACAAAGATTAATAATAAGACTTGGTTTAGAACATGGTAGAGAACCAAGTTAAGTGGGAGGAGAACCTGTGAGCAGCAAATTTAGCTGGTAAAGCCTCTGTACTATACATGAAATTGGAAAGGCTCTCCATCTCATGCCTGTTAAATTTTTCTTTTATAAAAATTTTATGACATCTTTTATTATGTTTATTTGTGAATCTAGCCTTTCTCCTTTCTCAGTGAGCCATCCCTTATAACAATAACAAAGAAAAGAAAGAAAGAGACATTTTCAGTAAAATTAACCAACACATCAATGGAGTCTGACAGCATATCCATATGGGTTCCATATCCATAGTTCCCCTTTTCTCTGCAAGAAAGGAGTGAGGTAAAAATAAACAAACAAATAAATAGATTAAAAAAAAAAGGTGTGAAGTACATTTTTGGGCTAAGCTTGTTCCTTAGAACAACACTGCATTAAGCTAAGTGTTTTTGTTCTTTTCACTTATGCTGTTATTATGTGTGTTTTTCCTGGTTTCTGCATATTTCTCTTTGCATTAGTTCATAGATATCTTCCTGTGTTTGTCTGAATTCTTCATATTCATTATTTTTCGTTTTTAAGGGATAGTAGTATCCGGTACATTCTCTTGCCATATATGTTATTCAGTTAGTTTAATTAATGGTACCTATTGATTCTTATATGTAGTTTTAATAAACTTGGATATTTGGTTTCCTAGAGAAACAACATGGTATGATATATATATCAAGAACAGTGACTTTGTGGCAAAAGACTTGGCTTCAAATTCTGACTCTAGGCTTTGCTGGTTGTGTGTACATGGGGAAGCTGGTTAGCTCCCCTGAGCCTTAGTTGTTCCATTTGTAAAACTGGGGTGTTCTTGTATTCTTTACTCCTTAGTATGAGAGTCTGAACTCTCTTGGATAGTAGGGAAATTTTAGAGGTAAAATGGGTGGGAGGGAAAACTTATTTCCATCCTGAGTAGTAGTTACTTTAACAGAATCAGGGAAATCAGGAGGAGGAGCTCTTTATCAAGTGAAGATGAATTTGGTTTTAGACTTCCTTAGTGAGGTGCTCTAGTAGGTCAACCAGGTCTTAATGCATCTAGTAGGCATTTGGAGTTTTAGTACTATCATACAGTTCAGAACCTGGACAAGACAGATAAGAGAAGGTTGAGAATGTCAAATGGGAGGAAAAGAAGACTACTGAAAACCTACATTTAGGAGTGGGAAGGGAGATGGAGTGATCATAGATACAAAAACTAAGGGGCAAGACAGTTCTCAGACAGAGGAACTGTTGAATGATAGCCCCTTGTTTCAGGGAGTTTGTTAAAGGAAGGCAAGAAATTCAGAGTTATCACAGGTGCTGACCTATGGAGTTGTGTCCCTTTTGTTGCTTGCCATTTTATTGTTAAGATAGCCAGATTGAGAACCAGGAGACTTTGTTTCTATTATAGTCCATTCTCTGCTACTTTGACTTTGGACAAATCATTTAGTTTCTGTAAGTTAAATGAATGGCTTGAACTTAGACTGTTTCTAAAGTCCATTCCACTTCTAAGATTTTGTGATAGTAGATTCACCAGTTAATCACATTTTATAAAATTCTTTTTTTTTAAATATTTTTTTATTTTATAAAATTCTTAAGCCTAAAAGAAATTATCTTCAAGGCATAATTTGTCTTGAAGATATATCCATCCCACACTTGCCTAAACTATTCCTTGTAACAAAGCATTAAAAAAAGGGAGGGAAAAGGCAGTTTAGCAACTAGGTAAGTCATTGACCAAATTTGAAAGTATATGAGGATATAGGGTTAGAAGACACTCAGATCGGGACTCACATGAACTCAGAGAGCAGCATACATTCCAAAAATTATTTCAAGATTCTGATGAATCAATAGGTACCATTAATTAAACTAACTGAATAACATATATGGCAAGAGAATGTACCGGATACTACTATCCCTTAAAAACAAAAAATAATGAATATGAAGAATTCAGACAAACACAGGAAGATATCTTCCCCCAACCCCTACTCCAAAGGCTACAGTTATGTGTGGATGCATTTATATATAGATATACATATATACACACACATATATATGCATACATATACTCCTCCCCCCACATACTTTCCCTAACATATTCTGCTCCTGATCTTTGTTTTTATGTTTGTGTATGTCTCTTATTTCCTATCACTCCTGACTCCTCTACTTTACTTTTTCTCTCTACTTTGCCCTCCTATTCTGAGCCTCTGCCCACCAAGGCTTTCTCCCCTGTCCTCCCATTCCCATAAATCTAAACACACCCTTCTGTAACCCCCTTTGACCTATGCCCTCTCTCTCCACTCTAGAGATCCCTTCCTTATCTTCCCAAAGATACCTTCCTTATCCTATTTCCATTGATCTAAACACCCTTCTGTACCCTCCTTAACCTGTTTACTCATGAGATCTCCTCCTTATCCTTTCCCTTCCCCATTCCCTTACTGTTTTATTTCTTCTCAATTTAGAAGACTTTTTGTGCTCTTCTTGATATATATGTATTGTTTCTTCTTAGATATTCCTGATGGAACTAGAACTACCATCCTTCCCATCTAATTCCTCTGTATCGATTCTTCCTCTTATACTTCAATTGTATAAAATAATTACTCTTTTTAGCTGTTCCTAAATAGTGTCACTCTTTAAAGTGATATCATAGTCAGGGCTAGGTCTTTCTTATGAACTGCCCAGTTACTAATGTCAAATCTTCTGTTAAGTTTAGGTTTGTTTTCGTTTTTGTTTCTTTTTAAACAAAATCGTGAAAGTTTGATAGTTGATCAAATGTCCTTTTTTTCATTCAGGATTATGCTTAACTTTGTTGGGCATGATATTTTCAACTGCCCAGTTCTTTTGCTCTTTGATATGTAGTGTTTTAAGACCTATGGTCCAAAGCTAGGTCTTATGTGATTCTAATTGTGGCACTGTCATATTTAAATTTTTTTTTTTCCTTGTTGCTCTTAATATTTTATCCTTGAGCTGGGGGTTTTTAGAAGAGATAAATATTGAAATATACTGGGTTAGTAGTAATTTTTTTTTGTTCCAGGTAAGCTAGAAAACTGTTCTTTTGTGTTTTATTTTTTGTGTTTTAGAACTGCATTAAATTTATGTATTGTAAAAAAGCCTCTTTAAATTCAATGTTTGAATTGTTTCATAGATATATATCTACTTACCTTAATGTGCAAGAGAGGGATCCCAAAGCACATAAGTTTCTGGGTCTTCTCTATGAAGCTGAGGGAAACATTGACAAGGCTGTTGGATGTTACAAGGTATGTGACAGTGTTGATTAGAATTTGAATTCTCTATCAGTTTGATCCTATGTTATGCTAATTATCAGTACTGTTTTTATTATTGATGTTATTTGCTCCTTTGGGGGGGAACTAGTTGTTAGAGGCACATGATGTAGTACATAGAACATTGGAGTCAGGAAGACTTAGGTTCTGCCTCAAATTTGAATGAGCTGTGTCACAAATCATTTAACCCTTTAATGCCAGGCAACTCTCTAAAATGGAAATTCCCCAAACTGTTGTAATCATAGGTCTGGAACAAAACCATAAACAAATTTTTAAAAAGCTTTAACACCATTTATAAAAATAAAAGACATTTTGAAAAGCTATGAATAAATGAAAGTATTTTTGAGTATATATGTTATGGTTTAGTTGATATGACATAATGGGTTATTGGAACTGTTCTTTAAATTAAAGGTACGATAGAAGTATGATAATTGTTAAGATTTCCAAATAATCTGTCTAGACATATTTTTGTGATAGTTGTAATTTCAGTCCTTTTGTGTGGATATAGATGCTCATTTTCAACATTAAATAAAATAGCAAAATACTGCTTTAAGATATCTGTTGTATTATTTGCATTTCAGACTTAACTGATTTCACTTATTTTGAAATGTCAATTTTTCTAGGATTATTTAAGTATAATTATTTACTCAGGATTCAGTGATTTCATAAATTGTTGCCATATATATGTTTCAGCATTATTAATTCATTTGTTAATATTTTTTTAATTGCCAGCGTTCAGTAGAATTAAACCCAACACAAAAAGACCTTGTGCTCAAGATTGCAGAATTATTGTGTGGAAATGACACTACTGATGGAAGGGCAAAATACTGGGTTGAAAGAGCTTCTAAGCTTTTCCCTGGAAACCCTACAATTTATAGGTTGAAGGTAAAAATATTGTTTTTTTAATTAAATGAAGATTGTATAATTTTTTGTTCTTAAATATAAAAAACAGACCATTTCCATATATGCCGCAGAATGGAAACATATTGCATAGGAAATCAGGAATCTAATTTCATACTATTTGCTTTTAGAAATATATATGTCCACACATACACATATATCTATATATCCACATCTGTATAGATAGATAGATATACTTTCATATATTTATATATGCACACACACTTATGTGTTCCACCTATTACTTTCAAAGCTATTCTGCTTGTCTATGCTTCCTTCTGAAGTTGGTTCTATTCTTTTTGGGGCATTAAGAAATGTTTCAGTGGGCTCCCTCCCCCTTTTTTATGACAACAGTATTACAGACCTCTCACTTCCAAGAGAGGGGAAAAAGAAATCTTTTCCATAGATAAGCACAGTTCAGCAAAATTGAGTCCACACAGTGGCCACATCCAAAAATCTATGGCTGTTTCTGCAACTTGACTCCGTCTGCATTGTCGTTACAATTTCATTTTTTTGATCAAAGTTCTTAAGAGTTTCAAAGTTGTTGGTTTTTTTCCTTAACAATGTTGTCTTTGTATATAAGTTGTTATCCTGGTTCTGCTCACTTTATTCTGCATCAATTTAGGTTTCCCATGATTCCCATAAATCATTTCTTTTGTAATTTTTTTTTTTTTTGGGAAGGCAAGACAATTGGAGTTAAGTGACTTGCCTAGAGTCACACAGCTAGTAGGTGTGATCCAAGTGTCTGAGGCCAGATTTGAACTTCTGACTCTAGTGCCTGTACTCTATTCATTGCACCACACCTAGCTTGCCCCTCTTTTGTCATTTCTTAAAGGCCAGTAATATTCCATTAGTTAATTTGCTACATCTTATTTAGTTGTTCCTTAATTATTCTTTCCCTTTTAATCTTCTTCTTTATTATCAGGGAGTTTGTTTTTCTTGTTACTATTCTGTCTCTGGTAGTAGCTTCCTCATTTACTTCCCCTTTCCCTATACCTGCTTATTTCTTTGTTGGGTTTCATCTATTTCTACACCAAACTGTATGTGTTCATGTGTTCAACCTTCTTTTGAATTATTTAGATAAGAATGAGGTTTTATCTGATACTTACTTCCCTATTGTTTCTTCCATATTTGTATATTCTTCTACCCATATACCTCAGTTATGAGAAGTAGAAACTTACTGTAGTGTATTCCTTTTACCCTCCTCTTTTCCCCCCTTTTAAGCCCTCCAAACAAAAGTGATCTATCCCCAGGTCCTATATCTTCCTTATTTACCTCTCTTAATACATTGGACACTTCTTCCTTATCCTTCATTTAGAGTGTTAGCATTTTATCACATAGTTCCTTCAAATTGCTCAAATAAATTTTTATGTTACTCTTGATTCTTTTTGCTCATATTTTAAAGTTTTTGTTTAGCTCTGGTCTTTTCTTCAGTAATGCCTGGAAATCCTCTGTTCCCTTAAATATCCATTTGTCCCCCTGTAGATTTATTCTCAGCTTTGCAGAGTAAATTATTTTCAGTTATAAATCTGTATCTTTATATTCTAAAATCTCATCTCATTTATAACAGAAGCAGCCAAGTATTGTGTGATCCTTACTCTGAGGCCTTAGTACTTGAATTCCTTCAGATGTAGTGTGTGCTTGTTGATTTGATTTGTCTTCTTGTAGTGTATGTCTCCCTCCGTATCCACTTTGAAGTCTTGAACTGTGGTAATCCTGAGGTTAATTACTTTTTGTGGTTTCTTTCAGGAGGTGATCAGTGAATACTTTCTTTTTTTTTCTTTCTTTTTTCTTTTTCTTTTTTTTTTTAAATTTAATTTAATTTTTTTTAATTAAACTAATGCTTTATTAACTTCTGGTTTACATCATTCATTTCCACCAGATTATGAGTTACGTTTTCCCCCCATTTTTTCCCTACCCACCACCCCAGAATAGCAGTCCCACTAGATATCCCCTCATCCAATCTGCTGTCTCCCATATCTTCTCCCATACCCCCTTCGACTTTGCCATTAGGGCAAGGTGAATCTCTGAGCCCCACTGCCTGGACATCTTATGAAACGATTAATTTTAAAACTTCGATTTTCTGATCCATTCCCTTTCTCCCTTGTCACGCACTCCCTCTGAGAAGATAAGCAATTCAGTATGTGTTGTACATGTATAGCTATGCAAAACATTACCATAGTAGATATATTGTAAAAGACTGCTTATATTTCCCTCCCACCTGTCTCACCTCCCACCTGGTCCATTCCCTACTTTGATCCTGTCCCTCTTTGATAGTGGGTACTTCTAACCTCCCCTCTCCCCAGAATGCCCTCCCCTCCATCATCCCCCCTCTCATCCCCCTTTCCCCTACTCAGGAGAGTGAGTGAGGGTAAGATATTCCATTTAGTATGTATGTGATTCTCTCCTTGAGCCAACTTCAATGAGAATATGCTTTTGCCTTTTTGCCTTCCTGTTCTTCCCCTCCCCTGCAACTACTTCCCCTTGCCTCTTCTACATGAGATAGTTTGCCCTACCCTGTCTCTCTCCATCTTCTCTTGCCACTTTCCTCTCTCACCTCTTGACTTCACCCCTTAAGAATCATTCCTTCCTTGGGGAGGCTAGGTGGCGCAGCGAGCAGAGAGCCAGCCCTGGAGCCAGAAGGACCCGAGCTCGGATCTGGCCCCAGACACCCAACACACAAACAAAAACCCAGCCACGTGAACCTGGGCAAGTCACCCAACCCCAATTGCCCTCCAAAAAAAAAAAATAATAATAATCATCCCTTCCCATCAAATTCAACCTGTGCCCTCTATCCATGTATACCTGTGAACATATGCCATGTACCCTTCTTCAATTATTTTCATAATGAGAAAGGTTTCATCAAACACAGTTATTGTTTTTCCATGTAGGAATGTAAATAGTCCAACTTTGATAAGTTCCTTTTGATTTCTTTTCCTTGATTACCTTCTCAAGCATCTCTTGCTTCTTGTGTCTGAATGTCCAATTTTCTATTCAACTCTGGTTTTTTCATCAAGAATGCTTGAAAGTCCTCTATTCCAATGAATGACCATATTTTCCCCTGAAACAAGATACTCAGTTTTGCTGGGTAGGTGACCCTTGGGTTCATTCCCAGCTCTTTTGCCTTCTGGAATATCATATTCCATGCCCTTCTGTCCCTCAATGTAGAAGCTGCCAGGTCCTGGGCTATTCTGATTGTGTTTCCACAATATTGAAATTGTTTCTTCCTGGCTGCTTGTAGTATTTTCTCCTTGATCTGGGGATTCTGGAACCTGGCTATAATATTCCTGGGAGTTTTCTTTTTGGGATCTTTTTCAGGAGGTGATCGGTGGATTCTTTCAACCTCTATTTTGCCTTCTGGGTCTAAAACATCAGGGCAATTTTCCTTGAGAATTTCTTGAAGGGTGATTTCTAGGTTCTTTCTTTGATCATGGCTTTCAGGTAGTCCAATAATTTTTAAATTATCTCTCCTGGATCTATTTTCCAGGTCAATAGTTTTTCCCATGAGATATTTCACATTGCCTTCTATTCTTTCATTTGTTTGGATCTGTTTCATAGTGTCTTGATTTCTCATAAAGTCACTAGCTTCCATTTGCTCCAGTCTAACTCTGAAGGAATGAATCTCCTCAGTGAGCTTTTGAGATTCTTTTTCCATCTGGCAAATTCGACTTTTTAAGGCATTCTTCTCCTCATTGACTTTCTGAGCCTCTTTTGCCATTTGAGTTAGTCTATTTTTTAAGGTGTTGTTTTCCTCAGTCAGGCTGTTGACTGTCATTTCATACTTTTCTTGCATCTTTTTCATTTCTCTTTCCAAATTTCCCCCCACTTCTCTTATCTGCTTCTTAAGATCCTCTGTGGCCTGTAGCCAGCTTGTATTTTCATTTGTGGCTTTTAGTGCAGGAGTTCTGACCTCACAGTCCTCCTCCATGCTTTGAGCCTCTTTGCCCCTAAAATAGGAGTCCAATGTTGAACTTTTCTGTTTATTTTGTTTCGTTTGCCTAGGCATATTGCCACTTAATTACTTGATTTTGGGGCTTGTTGCCACAGTAGGACTCTGCCACCAGACAGGGGAGCTTCCGCCCAAATGTGGAGTCTTCACAACTTCTGCCAGTTGGGTGGCCTCTGTAAAGCCTCCACCCCCTCTGGCAAGTTGGATACCCACCCCAAACTTCCCCCCCAGACCACAATCCAGATCCAGGCAGTTTAAAGCAAAAGCGATTAAAACCCCAGACTGATTGCTGGATCTTCCTACAGTTCGCAGACCAGGAGCTAGAGCCACTACTGAGGCTGCAAAATGGCTTCTGTGCAGCTGTTTCTTCAGCAGCTTTTTGCCCCCAGGGGAGGAAGCCACGTGTTCCCCAAATACTGGTCCCAAAGTCCATAGGGCACTAACCTCTCACTTTGTCCTAGGCATATCTGTGCTGATAATTCTGGAATCGCCACAATTGCTGGTGTTCTGGGGTTCCACCAGCAGCTTGAAGGCCCGGCCGACCTGGGGCTAGAACCGCGGACCTGGGCCCGGCTCTGTGGGCTGTGCTGTCCGTTCCCAGCTCGCTGTGCGGCCTGCTCTCAGATCGCTGCGCTGGCCACTTCTTGCAGGGCTGCTGGGCTGACCTCAGCAGGAGGTTAGCTTCTCTGTGCCGTTCTGTGGGTGCCGTGGCTCCAGAAGTTGTTCGGAGCTCCCTTTCACATTGTTCGAAATTTGTGTGGGGCAGAGCACATTGGAAATGCTGTTTCTACCCAGTGAATTCTTTCTATCTTCACTATGATAGCTCGACAGTATCCAGGCTTTTTATCTTGGTTTTCAGGATGTCTGATTATTCTTAAAATTATTTCTTCTTGTCCTTTAGCAGATGTCTTATATTCTTTTTTTTTAATCTTTTGATATTGTATTATTTCATGTTTCATGGAATAATTTATTTCAATTTGATCTGTTCTAATTTTTAGGGAATCTGCTTTTGGGATAAAATTTAACACTTTTTTTTTTTTTTTGCTTTTTTGGAGGGCAATTGGGGTTAAGTAACTTGCCCAAGGTCACACGGCTAGGTTTTTGTTTGTGTGTGTTAAGTGTCTGAGGCTGGATCCGAACTCAGGTTCTTCTGACTCCAGGGCTGGCGTTCTACTCACTGCGACACCTAGCCACCCCTTAGTTTAACACTTTTTGTTGTAAACTATTCTTCCTAGCTTTTCACAGACTTAAATTTTATCTTTTGCTTCATTTCTTCTAGGGATTCATGTATTATGGAAAATACATTTTATCTTTTGAATCTCTGCTTGAATTGTTCTGGCATTATTTTCTCATAAGTTGAATTTTTAAGCCTCTCTTCATCTAACAATAATTTTTTATAGTTGTTTGTGTTTTCTTTGCTCGCTCATCTCTTCATTCTTACTTCCTGAACTTCGACTTTGTACCAGGGCTGGGATTAGTCTTCTGTTGCACTTGGTTGTTGTCTCTGTTTGGTCCTAATTAGGCTCACTTGGGTTCCTGTGACATCTACCTCTTTGAGTTAGCCTCTTCCCTTCAGATAGCCCCACCCTTGCCTTTTGAATATTTGAGTTTAAGAACTCTGGATTTTAGGGCTCCTCTGTATTATGTCAAGATGAAGTACTGGGAACTTTGGAGCCCTGGAGCATACTGGTCTGAGCGCTAATCATGCCTGTACTGAACATGTGTGGTTCTTGGGATTTCCTAAGGTCCATACTCTGGGTTTCCCACTGTTCTAGGTTTCTGGGGGAGATAGCCACTTTTGCTCTTTCTGAATACAGAGCCCAGCAACCTACAGGGTGTGTGTCTTGTTGTACTAGAAGCCTTACAGCTTGTCTCATTGGTGCTGGCTTTGTAGGAGGTCACCTTCCCTATTTATGTATGTATGTATGTATGTATGTATGTATGTATGTATGTATGTATTTATTTCTGATGGACTTTTTGTGTACTTCTTGGGTGAAAAAAAATCACTTACTGTTGTTCTCATTGGATTTCTTGATCATTATTTGGTCTGGTGCAATTTTTAGTTTTTTCCTGGAGCAGGTTATGTGCGAATTGAACTAATTGCTTACATTTAGACAGCCATCTTATCTAGAAATTGTAGCTATTTCTAATCTTTGGGGCTCATTTATTCTATAGTAAAAAATCTGGCATTCATATTTAGGGATGGAGGGTAGAAATAAAATAACTCCCTAGTATCTGGCTTAGATGTGTTTATTTACAACTAATGGTATCTTTAATACTTCTAATAAAAACGTTTATTAAACATCTATATGCCACCAACATTGTGCTAGGTGCTTTACAGAACGTTTACAAGCAATAAAATAATTCTCACTCTCAAAGAATTTAGATTCTATCAGGGAAGACAATGTATACATACATAAGCATAGAATAAATTACAGAATAAATGTAAGGTAATTTAGAGAGGAGAGGGCACTAGCATTTGGGTAATCAAGAAAGATTTCACATAAAAAGGTCATGCTTGAATTAAGTCATGAGAATAATAATGGATTTATTTGTATTTAGAAGTAAGAAGGGAGAGTATTCTAGGCATGGAGTATAGCCAGTACAAGCCACAAGAAGGTCAGATTAGTTATAATGTAGAATGTGGGAAGGGCATCAATGTCTAATGGGTCTAGGTAGGTTGGTGCCAGATTGTGGAGGGCATTAAGTGCTAAAAAGAGAGGAATTTATTTTGAGGGTAGGTATGTCCCATTTTTGTATTTGTAGCCTTTACACGCAGTTCTGTGCACATAGACATGTACTGAATATTTCTTATTGATTGGTAAACTTGAATATGTTTAGCATTGATTCTAAACTAAATATAAATTTTAATAGGAGCAGCTTTTAGACTGTAAAGGCGAAGATGGATGGAATCAACTTTTTGACTTGATTCAATCAGAGCTCTATGCAAGACCTGATGATGTATATGTGAACATTCGATTAGTAGAACTGTACAGGTCAAATAAGAGACTGAAAGATGCGGTAGCCCACTGCTGTGAGGCAGAGAGAAATCTAGCCTTGAGATCAAGTTTGGAATGGTATTCATGTGTTGTACGAACACTTAAGGTAAGTAGAAGCCTCTTCTGTACATTTCTTCTTGGCATGTGACAGCACTTTCCCCTTTTTATTTATTATTCTCTAAGAGGCATCTGTTCTGTCCTTTAATTTCTTCTGTTTTCCATGTGTAAAGTTCTTGATAATAAATAAATGACATTATTGATATCCATTTTACATATATAGGGCAACTCTTAATGCCATTCAATAAATATTTTTTATTTCTGTGTGAGGCATTATGCCAGGATCTCTGTAAACTGTTTATTTGTCCAAAACAGTATGGTGTTTGAGTAATTAAGGATGTGATGAATTTATTTCACCTTATTTGAAGAAAGAAAATATGGGTAAAGGGATATCACATCATTACACACTTAATGGATTTATTGGGGGGGGGGGCTTTTGCTTTTATATAGCAAAGGGAAAAAAAACACAAATAGTTGGTAATTAAATGAAGCTATATTAAATGTATTTTAATTTATTCCTACCCAATAGGAATATCTGGAGTCTTTACAGTGTTTGGAGGCCAATAAAAGCAACTGGCGAGCAACCAATAAAGACTTACTTCTGGCCTATGCTAATCTTATGCTTCTTACGCTTTCTACTAGAGATGTACAGGAAAGTAGAGAATTACTGGAAAGGTATGATGATTATAAGGAAAACAAGTCTGTTACATTTTATATCTTAAGAGGCAGCTTACTGTTTATTTGGTTGAACTGATCTCTTTCCCAAAATGTTTGCTCATATGCTGTACCTAGAGGACTGTTGAAACTGGTGCAATATTATGAAAATTCTTATTTACCAATTTTCTGTAAGAGTATTAAGATTTTATTTTGCATAATTTAGTCTCTGAACCTCTTCTGCTTCAGGTTTGAAAAAGAACAAAAATAAATGTGCAAACCTATGTTATGTTAGTGTTTTATTATACCGTGTTTGAGAAATGATGAATTTGAAAATTGATACATTATGGAAAAGTGAATTAGGGCCTAGTCTTGGAAACAAGAGATCTTGGGTTTGAATTGCACTGAAAGACTTAAGTAATTGTTGGATCTTGAGCAAGTCCTGTCATTATCAAAACCTAACTTTCATCATCTATTAAATAATACTTATAAATTCGTTTCCTCACGAGCTGGTGAGGAAAGTACTTTTCAGTCCTCAAAGCATTATATGAATGTCGATCATTTGTTGCTAATAAGATTATTGTATTTCCTGTATATATGTGGGATTTTCTTTCCATCTGAGTCCGTTGTTACTAAATAAATGTATAATTCAAATTTTAGTTCATTTAAAGGAGCCTTTATTAAAGGAAGGCTATTTCACTGATTTAATTAGGGATTCTTGGTTTTGTAGAAGGGTGCTTAATGGTTTTTATTTTTGCATTTTAAACAAAAATAATTAGAAATGTTATGCTTTTCCAGGTTTTCTAAACTTGGTTTTAATGATTTCTGCTTTAATTAGGTACTGTTGGTAAATCACTAAACAAATAAAAATTAGAGTGAACTAAAATTTTAGTATAGGCATAGTGTAATGGGTTGATTGACATAAGTTAAAAGTGTATACTGATTTGATAAGATTAATTTTTCAAAAAAGGGGGAAAGAGAATAAATCTTTTCAGAAAGAAAAGTATGCTAATCCCTCTTGTAAAGTATCAGCAAGCTGCTATATTAAATGCTCTTTCCAGTGGATCTGGTATTTTCAATGTATGTTGATTTCAGTTATCAAATTATTTTTGTTATATGACCTGGGCAAGTCGTCTTACCTCAGGCAACTCCCTGGTACTACTGATGTGCTAAGTCATGGACAGATTGCTGACCACATTGGTGGAAGGAATTCCCACATGGGGACTCGGTCATACTCATAAATTCTAGCTTCTTCATGTTTGTTTGCCTAAAATAGTTATGATAGGCAGTTATAATACCATAAAGGGATATCTTGTTGCTTAGACTGTCATTAATTTTAAAGCATAACCTATTAGTTCCTGTGGAAGAAATTGACCAACCTGTTAGTAAGCCTTACCAGAATTAACTAGGACATTGCTTTTCTGTAGTTTAAAACCTTTTTCAGCTTGGTAGAACTTGCCAGAATTCTGCCTCTGCTGCTTCAGCTTTTGAGAACCCAGGATCATATATGCCAAGATAAGGTTGAGTAGGTTTAGTGTTTTGGTGAACTATTAAAAATAGTTGACTA
Organism: Gymnobelideus leadbeateri; assembly: GCA_011680675.1. Taxonomy (NCBI): domain Eukaryota; kingdom Metazoa; phylum Chordata; class Mammalia; order Diprotodontia; family Petauridae; genus Gymnobelideus; species Gymnobelideus leadbeateri. The sequence goes on from WOXC01000248.1 coordinate 323,673, forward strand.
GGATTTAGTTTTGTTTGAGTATGTATATGTATGTCTTGTCTGGGAATTCATAACACTTCAAACTAAATAATGAGTGCATTATAAAAAACTTGAAGGAACTGAAAGGCAGTTGAATACCTAGCCACCCTTCTTCTCCCCCCATCCCCCCTACCCCAGTCTATTCTGTGTCCTTTCTTTCTTTTTTTCTTTTTGGAGGGGGGCAAAGTAGGGTAGTTGGGGTTAAAGTGACTTGCCCAAGGGTCACATGGCTAGTAGACTGTGTTAAGTGTCTGAGGCTGGATTTGAACTCAGGTCCTCCTGACTCTAGAGCCTGTGCTCTATTCACTGCACCACCTAGCCGCCCCTGTGTCCTTTCTTTAGGTTAAGGATGGACAGCCTTGCTTTTTGCTTCCCTCCAAACAACTTGAAAATAATAACATCAGATCTAATTTTAGCGTAGCATAGCTAACAAAACCACCATCCTTAAGGAAAGGAACATTTTTAGTTTTCTAGTAGATTCCATGTTTTTCATGTATTTTGCAATAATCTGTTTTCCCTAGTAGCTGAACCTCAGTGTAGGGTTCTACTTTTTTTTTGGTGGGACCTTAGGATATAAGCAAAATAAAACTTGTTTCAAACAAGTACTTAAATAAACAGAAAGGTTGGTGATATTTATAGATCATAGATCTAGCTTGGCAATATGATTCTGGAATCTAGCTCCCTCTTTTTGTAGAGTAAGAAATGGGTCCTAGGTGGCCCAACATGACAGATTAAGTTGAACTGTGATTGTCAGTATTGTTCTTCATCTTCAAAAGCAAAATGTATGTGGTTGGGTTATATAGTAATTTGTAAAAACTTGTGATAAGGATAATCACAGTTTGATTTATATCCCTATTTGAAGGATTCTTTTTTCCCCAATTTTTTTTTTCTAGGAGAGGGAGAGGGAATTTGACAAACACCAATAGACTATTTCTACATACAAAATCAGTAAAAGAGTTGTTTTTGAAATCGTTCATATAAAAACAAATGTTTCTTTGAAGAAGTATAAATTAAATTTATTTTTTATTTTTTTATTTTTTTTTATTTTTATTTTTTTGGAGGGCAATTGGGGTTAAGTAACTTGCCCAAGGTCACATGGCTAGGTTTTTGTCTGTGTGTGCATTAAGTGTCTGAGGCCAGATCCGAACTCAGGTCCTTCTGACTCCAGGGCCAGTGCTCTACTCACTGCGCCACCTAGCCGTCCCTTAAATTAAATTTTTAATGTAGTAAGAGCAAAACTACCCTGCTGGTTTTGTGTCTCTGAACTTCCTTCTGCTGTGTATTTAAAAAAAATTTTTTCACTAATATTTCCCTTTTCTTCCTTTTTCGTAGTGGTGGGGTGTATAATTTAATCTATTCCCACGACCTCTACCTCCCCCAAGGGTTATTTCTTTACTTTTGGTTTTTTTTAAACTTTTACTTTTTGTTGTGAAATCATGTTATCCATTTGATATCAAAGATGTAGATTATGTACTCAGTTCAGTAACTTTTAACTGCTGTTCTTTGCAACATTTTTGTGTTGTAGTTTTGATGATGCACTTCAGTCTGTGAAATCTTTTATGAGTGGGAATGATGAGCTATCAATTACTTTCCTTGAAATGAAAGGTCACTTCTACATGCATGCTGGCACTCTACTTTTGAAAATGGCTCAGCACAGTGAGGTCCAATGGAGAGCTCTGTCTGAATTGGCAGCCTTATGCTATCTCATAGCATTTCAGGTAAGTAGCATTCAGTTTAATTAGGTGTACATTTCACCCAGTTGGATCTTCATATGTGTAGCATTCCATACACACACACACACACACACACACACACACACACACACACACACACTCCTAGTTATGCCTCATGTTAAGAAGGTTCAATAAGGGAATGGCCAGACTTAGAAAAGAGCGATAAATTAGGCACTGATTATTAGCATAGAGAACATTTTTTTCCCTTGACAAAAGTATCAACCTCATTGTTTCTTTAAGTGGAGAACTTCTATAATGTATTTCATATATGATTAAAAACCAGGAATGCAGCCAAGATGGCAGAGTAAGGGTAACAACCCAGCATTTCCCTCTAAACAACTTAAAAATAATACATCAAATCTAATTCTGGCGTAGCATAGCTGACAAAAGGTCTGGGTAAGGCATTTTTCCAGCTCAAGATAAATTAGGTCAGCAGAACAGGTCTGTGATGCTGGGGTGGGGGTTTCCTGGAATGCTTATGGTAGCCACACCAGCAGTGGGCCTTGGAGGTGACTATAGTAGTTGCTGCCACAGCTTTGGGAGCTTCAGCTACCAAGGGGAGTAGACAGTTGATCAAAAAGTGATTACAGGGAACCCGGAGCTTACTGACACAGGATTGGGCACTGTTTGGCCACTCCATTGCCCATATACAGTTCTGGGTCCAAGTTCTAAGGCACAGAGGAGTTGAGTCACAAGGAAATAGGGACCCTGGTTGCAGTTTTGGTGTGGAAAGGAATAATATCACTTGCAGCTGTAGAGTAGCAAGGGACCCTTCTTGGCTAAAGACTGGAGCGCAGACCAGGAAAACCTTCCAGAATAATAGTACCTTAGAATCACTAAAAAGTGGCAAAGCCCAGAACATGCTCAGAAAACAGTAGCATGAAAAACCTTGAAGCTTGGGACACTGCCTCCTCACCCCCAAGTGAGCAGAGCCCAACTTTAACAGAAAGTTCAAAGTCAAGAAATAGGCTAGAAAAATGAGCAACCAAAAAAATGCACGATGAAAAGCTACTATAGGGACGGGAAGATCAAGACATAAACTCAGAATAAGACAACAATGTGAAAACAGCTATAAGCAAAGCCTTTAAAGGAGAAAAAAATGCTCATTGAGCCCAAGCCCAACAAGAATTGTTGGAAGAGTTAAAGAAAGATGAGTGGTAGGAAAAATTGGGGAAAGAAATGAAAATGACACAAGAAAAGTATGAAAAGAGAATTAACAGCTTGGTAAAGCAGATACACAAGATATGAAAGAAAACAACACCTACACAGACAGAATTGGCCTAATGGTGAAAGAGGCACAAGATCTCACAGAAGAAAGTAATTCCTTAAAATTAGAATTGGATAAGTGGAAGCTCCATGAGACATTGAGAAACAAAACAGTCGTAAGAAAAGAAAAAAAACTTTTCGACCCCTCACTGTCTGCTATTTATTTACTTAGTCTTGATGACTAAATGTAAAGACTAAAATACCTGAACATTGTTTCAATGACCCATGATTTCGTAACTATGAATTGATCTCTTCATTGTGCACAAATTTTTAAATTCTGTGTCGCTTAGCTGATGTTTAGGAGGGATGACAATTGAAAAATTCATTAATCTATTGATCAGCTAGCTACCTTCAGATTATCTAGGCTGATCCATCACTGGACATATAATTGTAACCTATTCTAGTAGAAGTTCTCAAAACTTGTTGGCATAGTTTTTAAGTCCCCAAGGCCACTTTCATGCAACATTAAGGGGTATGGGTGGAGGAAATATATAAGATGGATAGTTTCCACTTTTGTAAGTATGACCTCTGGAAATCTTGACCAATTTCTAATAAAGTTTAATTTTTGTAGAATTGGTAAAGCATGAGGATTGGCTTTATGTTAACAGGAAGAGTAATGGAGTCTTTGTTTTTACTTGTAATTTAAGTATGTCATTTGTGTTTAGCTTAAGATTTACAGGTAAATGAATACCTTTGAAGCAAGTCTGTAGATAAAAGTTCTCATTTCTTCATACATTATTTTTTCCATTCCTACATCCAAAGTGATCTGAATAAAGTGAAAGACTGACTGATGTACACATGCTTGTCTTTGAGTGTGATCTCTTCAAGACCTTGAATACCCAGTGAAACTTAGATCTATTTATGTATTGTTTTGGGAGGTGGTTAACTGGAAATGGGTAGCCTTACTAGAAGGTAAGAACCCTTCAAGTGATTCAGACTGTGAGTGACTTCCTACATCTGACATAACGGTGAAGCTGCACGTTTGCAGAAGGAACAGTTGCTGTGTGATGGATACGCTTCACAGTTAGAAAAGCCACAGCCACTTGGAAATATCAAAATTGCTGCTTTCCCTGTGCTGTGGCGTTGAGTCCTTATTTGTTAATGTTGGGAGCAGTAAGACAGGTTTGTTTTTGCAGTAGGGTTTTTTTTTCTTTCTTTCTTTCTTTTTATTTTTTTTTTTGCTTTTTGGAGGACAATTGGGGTTAAGTAACTTGCCCAAGGTCAAGTTGCGTGTGTGTGTGTGTGTGTGTGTGTGTGTGTGTGTGTGTGTGTGTGTGTGTGTGTGAAGTGTCTGAGGCTGAATCCGAACTCAGGTCCTTCTGACTCTAGGGCTGGTGCTCTACTCACTGTGCCACCTAGCTGCCCCTTAACAGTAGTTTTCAGTGTTCACTTTCACTAGGTGCATACTTCCTCTTTAAGAAGTAGTATCCTAATCAAAACTATCAACAACAGTCATATGAAAAAAGACTCTAACTCATTGATAATTAAAGAATTGCAAATTAAAACAACTTTTGAGGTACTATCTCACACCTATCAGATGACAAAAAAGGAAAATGACAGAGTGTTGGAGAAGATGTGGAAAAATAAGGACACCAAATGCACTATTGGTGCAGTTATGAACTAGTCCAGCCATTTTGTAATTATACCCAAAGGGCTATACAGCTGTTCATACCCTTTGACCCAACAATACCACTACTAGGTTTGTATCCCAAATATGTAAAAAACATTGAAGCTTTTTTTGTGGTGACAAACCATGAGCTGGGGAATGATTTACCAAGTTGTGGTATGTGATTGTGATGGAATACTGTTGTACTGAGATAAATTACATAGGGATGGTTTCAGAAAAACCTGGGAAGACTTATATGAGCTAATGCAAAGTGAAGTGAGCAGCAGTGTTGTAACTGATGAATTGTGAAAGACTTGGTTGCTCTGATCAGTATAGTGATCCAAAACAGTGCCAAAAGACTCATGATGGAAAATGCCATCCACTTCCAGAGAGAAAACTGATGAAGTCCGAGTGCAGGTTGAAACATTGTTTTCATTCTCTTAATTTTTCCTGCCTTTTATTTATTTATTTTTTGCAATATGGATAATATAGAAATATGCTTTGCATGACTTCATATGTATGATGAATATTGTATTTCTTGCCTTCTCAAGGGGTTACAGAGGATTTGGAGGGAGAGAATTTGATATTGAAAATTAAAATGATTTTAACATTTTTAAAGAAATAGTTTCCTACTAATTTTCTGTTTCTAGAGGTTTGCGGGTTTTTTTTTCCCATTAACATAAGCTGGCTCATCCTAAATGTGGTTGAGACATAGGCTAAAGGATAGTGATTAGATATATGATTTCATGGTTTGAGGAAACTACCTACCTAAGGAAATAGGAACAACTTTGTATGCATTAGTCTTAGCTGCCCAGAGCCCTGAGAGGTAGGTGACTGAACCCGTGTCACTGGCCAGTATGAGTCAGAGGAGAGACTTGAACCCATCTTTGAATGTCCGTAAGGCTGGCTCTCTGTTCAGTATGCTATTCTGTGTATTCTAATTAGAACTTTTATAAAGGTGGTAGGAACATCTAAAAATTTGGTATTTATGCTGCTAAAGTCTGCCTGAAATATTTTACTTAAATGGTTCACTTCTAGGAACATTTGTATCCAAAGTTAAATTGAATGTCTGTGGTGAAAGAGAATTCCTTAAGATACTTTTAATATTATTTTTCAGTGTTTAATTCTGTATTTTTAGGATAGACAATATCTTTCAATATACTGTATAGTCAAATTTCAGAAACTTATTTAGTATGTCTTTATTTTATCTGTACTTATAATGTATGTACAGTATTATGTTCTAAACCATTTCTGTATCTTCAACCTGTGAATTGTCTTACTGAAGAATATATATTCTGATTTTTCATATTTTTCATCAGGTTCCAAGACCAAAGACTAAAGTAATGAAAGGTGAAAATGCTGGACAGAATTTGTTGGAAATGATGGCCTATGATCGTCTGAGCCAGACTGGTAATAGCAGAGTTTTGTTGATTGTTCACTTTACTAGTATGATTGGATACATCTGTAGCTATAGTGCAAGATAGTTTCCAGGGAGAAGTACTCATAAAGCTCTGTGAAAATCACAGATCGATTCATTCTTTCCTTCAGCAAATATTTGAAAACCTTTTGCATCAAAGGGACTTAGTTGTGTGTGAGAGCTTAATATGTATTATGACTTTACCTACCTCAAGGAGCTTACAGTCTGGCAAGCAAGAGAAGACATATACACAGATGGTAATGAAAGCCACAACTGCCATATGAGTGTTAAACTTTATGCCCAAAAGAACAGTAGGAGGATTCCCTCCCATTAGACTAGTTAAGTAGGTCTTCTTTAGCTACTTGACTTTTTCCTGTGACTGTTTAAGCTCTATCATTGAAACTTTTCCTTTCAGTCCTGAAAATAAAATAGTACTTTTTTTTTTTTTTGCTTTTTGGAGGGCAGTTGGGATTAAGTGATTTGCCGAAAGTCACATAGCTAGTAAGTGTGTTACCACTTAGCCACCCCTTAAAATGGTACTTTTCAATAATTTTCAAATATTTTCTTGAAGATGTTCTGCTGTTGATAAACTGGTATATGTATTCAGGTACTGTCAAATATCTTAAAATTCATGGTATAAAAGATTATTCTATATTTGGAACTTAGATCCGAATGAAAAAAAAATAAGATCTGAATATCAATTGCCATAGCTTCTTTGAAAGAAAATATTATGGAGAAATGTAAGGAAATTTAATATGCCTAAAGTCTTGATTTTTGTGAATAATTGTTTAACATGTGTCTATTACAGGACATATGCTGCTAAATCTAAGTCGTGGCAAGCAAGACTTCTTAAAAGAGGTTGTGGAATCATTTGCCAATAAGAGTGGACAGTCTGCTTTGTATGATGCCTTGTTTGATAGTCAGTCACCTAAAGATAAATCATTCTTGGGTAGTGATGATATCAGAAATGTTAGCATACAAACCCCAGAACCTGAAGAACTGGCTAGATACGATATTGGTAAGATATAGTAAAAAAAAAAAAACCACCTAAGCAATGTTTATATGTTAAAATCCTCACAATATAGTACAAGGGCTCTTGGAATTTGTAAACCTTTTTTTTATGTTTTGATAGCTTTCAGTACATTTGATTTCCCTTCTAATCCCTGTGTGTGTGTGTGTGTGTGTGTGTGTGTGTGTGTGTGTGTGTGTGTGATGTATGTATGTATATACACACATATATATTTATATAACTTAAAAAAAAATAATTAAAAACATTGTCTTGGGAGGTCTTGCATGAACTTTACCAGACTGGCAAATAGGCATCTATGATGCGAAAAAATTTAAGAATCTTCATAGTAGTGGGAAAATGTTTTTTGAGTCAGTACCCGGGCTCTGTACAAGATCACACACTATGTGGTCTTGGCTAAGCCATTTAAACTCTTCTCAGTTTCCTTATCTGCCATATGGATATAATATTCTCACTATTCACTTCACCCATTTGTTATTTTGGGGGGAAAGCCTTTGTATAAACTAAAGTCTAAATATAAAAAAAATTTATTTTGTATTGTCTACTTCAGCCTGTACTCTATTTTAGAAAATGTAAATTTACTACCTTTTATCTAAATTTCCCATTTTAACTTCAAATTGTTAAGATTTTGATTGTTGCTTTATCCTTTCAGTATCATTTTTGTCAAATCATTTGGCTTTTACTAGTAGTCTTTGGGTTTCCATTGGTTTAAAGGATTACATTTCCTGATTATTCAGTGTATTTTTTTGTTTGAGATATTGATGTGTTTGATATGATCAAACAATTTTTAAAGCTTTAATGAGGTAGAAAATCTGTCTTCATAGGGAATGTAGACATTTGCTTGAAGTTCTTTTCTGAAATATACTGAAGGAAAATATCTTTGGAAAAGAAAATCACTGGACTGTGCAAGCAAAACAGATCCAAATTTTTAGAATTGGATTTTTCTTTTTCACTAATGATTACCTTCATAGGGGCTATTCGAGCACATAATGGGAGCCTTCAGCACCTCACTTGGCTTGGGTTACAGTGGAGTTCATTGTCTACCTTACCTGCAATCCGAAAATGGCTAAAACAGCTTTTTCATCATTTGCCACAAGAAACCTCAAGACTTGAAACGAATGCTCCTGAGTCAATTTGTTTATTAGATCTTGAAGTAAGTAGGATTTTAAAGAATCAGATTAGAGTTGGAAAAGTTCTCTTTAGCTTCAAAGTAATTAAATATTTAAAAAAAATTAATCTTTTAAAAAATGAAAACAGGTATTTCTACTTGGGGTGATATTTACCAGCCACTTACAATTACAAGAGAAATCTAATTTTCACTACAATTCACATCAACCTCCATGCTTGCCACTACCTGTATGCAAACAGCTTTGTACAGACCGACAAAAATCCTGGTGGGATGCGGCTTATAATCTTATTCACAGAAAAGCTGTGTAAGTACTAACCCCAGAATATTTTTTTATTAGAAATAAGTACATATAACTTAAGGGGTGAAATTAAGAGGTGAGAGAGGAATGTGGTGAGAGGAGATGGGGGATCGGTGAGGGGGGTAAGCCATCTCATGTAGAAGAGGCAAGGGGAAGTGCTTGCAGGGGAGGGGAAGACCAGGAAGGCAAAAAGGCCAAACCATATTCTCATTGAATTTGGCTCAGGGAGAGAATGACATACATACTAAATGGGATATCTCACCCTGCAGGAGAATAGGGGGGAGGGGAATGAGAGGGAGGATGAAGGAGGGGAGGGCATGCTGGGGGAGGGGAAGTTGGAGGCACCCACTTTTGAAGAGGGACAGGATCAAAGTAGGGAATGGACCAGGTGGGGGGTGGGATGGGTGGGAGGGAAATATAGCCAGTCTTTTACTATATATTTTACTATGGTAATTTTTTGCATAGCTATACATGTACAACATAATATTGAATTGCTTATCTTCCCAGCGGGAGTGGGTGACAAGGGAGGAAAGGAATGGATTTGGAATTCGAAGTTTTAAAATTAAATGTTTCAAACATATATAAATACTATTATTAATACTGTTTTGCATGTAATTGGGAGATAAGATGTGCAGGCATTGGGACACAGAGATTCACCTTGCCCTAATGGAAAAGTCAAAGGGTGTATGGGAGAAGATATAGGAGAGAGCAGATTGGATGAAGGGATATCCTGTGGGACTGCTATTCTGGGGTGGTGGGTAGGGGGGAAATGGGGAAAAAATTGTAACTCAAAATCTGGTGGAAATGAATGATGTAAACCAGAAGTTACTAAAGCATTTGGGGGAAAAAAAAAGAAATAAGTACATATAACCTTTGACCCATATCATTCAGCTATTGTGAAGGTTGTTAATTCTAAAAATTAAGCGCTTCAAATTCATGTAATACTCATGTTTATGTATAGTCCTTTTATTTAATATATTTTTTTAAAGATCTGGAACCTCAGCAAAGTTGCGCCTTCTAGTTCAGCATGAAATAAACACACTAAGGGGTCAAGGCAAACATGGTCTTCAACCTGCTATGCTTGTACATTGGGCAAAAAGTCTTCAGAAAACAGTAAGTTCTTAAGTTGTTTAAATGTTTTCTTTGAAGAGATTTGTTTCTTAATTTATATCTTAAAAGAAAATATAGATATCTAGTTGATATTTTGAAAATTCTGAACTGAGTGATATCTTGATTAGGTCATGTTGCTTGAAGTTTCCTCTCTTTTTTTTTTTATAAAGTTAATATTATATAAAAGAATACTTAGACTCTTGAGACTTAAATTCCGAAGAAAAGAAGGCTGGTGGGATGAATGAGTAGGGAATAATTTTTATTAGAAGAGCTAGAAAGAGGAAAGCAATGAAATTTACTCTTTTGGGAGCAGTTTAGACTGGTGAGTAGAAGTTAAAGGAAAATAAATTTTTATTCAATATAAAGACCTTATTCAGAGCTGATTAAAAACACTAGTGAGGTAGTAAGTTTATTGTTACTAGAACTGGTTCAACAGAGGCTGACTGACCATTTGTGAAAGATATTATACAGGGAATTCCTTCCCTGAATGGGGACATAGCAGTGGATGACCTCTGAGATTTTGACTTGCTTTATTCTAAGATTCAGTGACAATTATTTTTGAGGCATGTTTGAACTAGGTAAATTTTAATGTTGGATAGTATATGTGCTGTAAAAATTAATCATTTTAATATAATGTCATCCGTTTTAGGGCAGTGGACTTAATTCCTTTTATGATCAGCGGGAATACATAGGAAGAAGTGTTCACTATTGGAAGAAAGTTTTGCCATTATTGAAGACAATTAAAAAAAAGAGTAATATTCCTGAACCCATCGATCCTCTCTTCAAACATTTTCATAGTGCAGATATTCAGGTACTGCAGCAGAAACTTGAGAACTTACAGGAGAAATGTGTATTCCATTTTACAGCTGAAAAAATGCCTGAGTGCAGAGAAGTTGTAATCTGTTCAATAATTAGTGGTAGAACTTTTTTCTTGATTTTTTTTTCCCACTAAACTACAATGATGAGAAAATAAGAAAATAAGAGTAATAATGATAATACTGAGAAAACTAGGTAGACTTAAAATTACACAAATTAATTTTAAATTTATAGTAAAAATGTAAGTAAACTTAATCTTACAGTCTTAAATTCCATTTCTTTAGGCATCTGAAGTTGGGGAATATGAGGAAGAAGCACACATAACATTTGCTATGTTGGATGCAGTTGATGGGAAAACTGAAGATGCAATGTCAGCATTTGAAGCTATAAAAAATGTTGTTTCCTATTGGAATCTTGCCCTGGTCAGTATTAAACTTTGTGTAATGCTTCTGTTTAACTTTTAAAAGTTCTGCTTCATAAAATCACAACTTTTTATTGTAGATTTTTCATAGGAAAGCAGAAGACATTGAGAATGATGCCCTTTCTCCAGAAGAACGAGAAGAATGCAAAAACTACTTGAGGAAAACTAGAGACTACTTAATAAAAATTTCAGATGAAAGTTGCACTGATCCTGCTGTAGCTAAGAAGGTGAGGCAGTAAGTTCTTCTTGTATAGTGTTTTAGCTCCTTATTTTCTTCTAAAGTATCCAGTTGTTTGGCATGTTCCTAGCCTTGAGGTGTAATGCTCAGTAGTTGTAATTACTAAAAGAACTAACTACTAATTTAATTTTTTTCTTTAGCAAGACTCAAAAATGTATTAAACATCTCTTGTGTGAAAAGCACTATACCAGACACTTGGGGAAGATGCAGAGTTTAAGATAGATATCTTGTCATCATAAAGCAACAGCTCAGCATGTGTATGACAGCACAAATAACTACCATATAAAATAACAGTTGCACTGTAGATTTAATGACCTCCATTCAAGTCTTCACTATTACAGTTTATTTTTTTTTAATAGTTGTCATTCCCATCACCTTTTGAAATATAATTAAAATGAGTTCTCAAATAACAGGGCATTTTTTTTTTTAAAGCAATTGGGGTTAAGTAGCTTGCTCAAGATTACACGGCCAGTCATTATTTATGTGTGGGTGCTCATTTTCTGAGGCTGGATCCGATCTCGGGTCATCCCAACTCCGAGGCCTGCTCTCTTACTCACTGTGCCACCTAGCCGCCCCCTCAGGGCATGTTTTTAATGACTAGACATTTCACTTACTGTTACTTAGTTCTCCACAGAGGATTATTTAACCTCAGTACCTATAGGAAACTTCTTCAGAAAAATTATATTTTGAAATAGGGCAACCCTTGAAAGTGATGAATTAATTCACTACTAATTTGCTAAAACTCTATGTTAGTGTTCGCTGTCTGTTCTTTAATATTCTGTTTTTCTATTCCTTATGTCCAGTTTCTCTTGGTACATATACTGTCAGGAACTGATTTTTAACAATAATATTAACAACCAAGGCCTCCTAGGAATCCCCAGTTGGGCTTTCTAAATAAAAGATTTTGAACTAAGATTCAATAGAAAATACATATTTTAATCTGATTCAGTACAATTGAAGTAAGCACATTTGGCCAGATCTTTCAAACGTCAACTTTTCCTGTGTGGATAAATTTTACACTATATGGAGTGTGCTTTACTCAAGCCTATTGCTTTTCAAAATAGTAAATATAACACTAAGGAATGTTTAAGTACTGTAGCTTCATATTTTGTTGTAACTGAAATAAAAACAAGCTTAGAACTGAACCACTTGGCCCTTTTTATTCTTGTCTTCTCAGTTCAAAATGCTCATAAGAGCCAGCATCCCTTTAGACCTGCAAGAGCAGGTCTTGATAAGTTCTTGAGCTTGATATGTTCCAGTTTCATGGCAATTTTCTTTGTGGCCTTGGCCATTTACTTACTTACTTACTTATTTATTCATTTTTGAAATTTTATTTTCTTTGACTATCACAGCCACTGTGGTTCCAGTCATAGTATCTTTTGTTTGAGCATAGAGAGTTGTTGCTCTTCTTGTACCCCTAATTTTGTATTGCTAATGCTTCCTATACTTGCAGTAAGTTCCTGTAGTTTGAAGGACAGTAAAAATGTCAGCTGCAGCTCACCAGAACTCATTTAATTTAAATAACAATTGCTTAGCTGCTTTAGACTAGGTAAAGTAGGTTTCTTTTGTGTGAGTTAATAAAACTCTTTATGCTTGTAGAGTATGTGGGGAAAGTATTGATTTCTAGTAAATTGGATAGAATTTTAGTCAGGAGCATTGTTCGAAGATTTGGGTAAATTTCTCAGGTAGTTGCTTAGTGATTCAGTTTCTTAAAAATGTTATTTTCATTATGTATATGACAACCTTTCTTTGCACAACTTGTTCCCTGGGCCTGGAATGCTTTTCTTTTGCACAATTAAATCTTGGAATCCTTTTTTCCTTCAAAGCTCAGTTGAAATACAGACTCATTCAAAAAACCTTTTTCTTTCAGTTGTTAGTGACCCAAAGTAGTGGGTATTTTTAATATATCCTGTATTTATTAAGATAAACATGTTGTATTGGGTTGTTAGCATCTTGGGTGGAGACTGTCTCACTCCATCTCTCTTCCATCTAGCAGTTTGTGGCACATAGCTGGCAGTCATATTCTTTAGAATTAATGTCATTCTTTTCTAATGCTGGACAAATTTTGTTACTACTTTGTATTTGTACTTATTTTTTCTTTTCACCACATTCCAGAATTTATTTTCTTTCTGCTCTGTCAAAGCCAAACAGTTCATATATTTTTGATAGTGGAATATATAGAATGTGCTTTCAAAGGCAGTTAGTTTATAGAGAGGAGTGAATACTCCATATAAATAAAAATAAGACCAGTTTACTCAGTACAGGACAAGGAGGTGAAAATTAAAAATGTGGGTTTTCATGAGATCGAGGGACAGTGTTTAATAAACAGCAAAAATAATGTTGTGGGCATATTCTTGACGTTCTATAGAGTCCTGGTCTGGAGCTCAGGAAAAACCAGGGCATAAGAGACTTACCTCTGTCACTTAATGTGTAAGCTATGTAACATAGACGGAGAATATAGAGTCATAGAATACAGAGTGGGGAGGATGAGGAAATTGAGTCCAAAGGAGGTTTAGGCATCTTATAAATAAATGGCAGACCTGGCATTTGTACCATGTCTTCTGACTCATCCGCCTCTTTTTCTGCTTTACATGGTTTCCTCACTTTCTGAGAGTCACTTTTCTCATCTGTTAAATGAGAGGGTTAGACTTGATGAGCATCTAATTATCTTTTCTTGTCATCATGCAGTTGCTTTAGTTATCTCTGACTCTTTGTGACCCCAGTTGGGGTTTTCGTGGCATAGATGCTGGAATGATTTGTCATTTCCTTTTCCAGCTTATTATACAGATGAGGAAATAGAGGCAAACAGGGTTAAGTGATTTGCTCAGGGTCACGCCTCTAGTAAGTGTCTGAGGCCAGATTTGAACTCATGAAGATGAGTCTTCCTGATTCCAGGTTTGGTACTCTACTGTAGCTCCCCAGTCACCTATGTAATGATATACTTATTTTACCAGTGTCATTGTTCTGCTGGTATAGATATTAGAGTTGACTGAAGCAGGGGCATAGATTTAGAGATAGAAAGGACCTTCAGGGTCATCTAACTACTTGCTGTCACTTCAGATATAAGTATTAGGATGAAAAATGTTAGAACTATATAATTTATAGGTATTTATAAATCATAGATAATTAAATTTGTTGTTTAATGCACATAGTAGTCTTTACTTTGGCATATTTGTAAACCAGAGTCCTTGATTTATGTCCTTTATTTTTAGCTTCCAGTTCCTTTGGAGTCTGTAAAAGAGATGCTTAATTCTGTAATGCAAGAACTTGAGGAATATAGTGAAGGAGGTCCTCATTGTAAAAATGGTTCACCCCGAAATATAGATTCTGAAATAAAACATTCTACACCATCTCCAACCAAATTTTCTTTGTCACCAAGTAAAAGTTACAAGGTATGTAGCAAAGAAAAAGTATTTTTTATCAAGTAATATGTGATCTCTCTAAACATTTGTGGGTTTTGTTTTTTTTTTTAAAGTTTTCTCCTAAAACTCCTCCTCGATGGGCAGAAGATCAAAATTCTTTATTGAAAATGATCTGCCAACAAGTAGAAGCCATTAAGGTAAATTGCTAAGTTTTCTTGAAACGATTGTAGCATAGGAATTTAGTGATACTCTGTGCATTTATTTAACAGGTTGTTTGAAACAAAGTGGTTGGGTCAGAATTTTATTGCTGGCCAGTGTTTCAGGAAAGAGTAGCTATAATGTGATCTTTAAAATAAAGTGACAAAGCAGACTCCCAAGAGGAAGTTACTTTATCACTGTGGTGATCTATCATGTCCCTTTTAGCTTTAAAATTGCGTGACCATCCTTGCTAGAAATAAATAAAGATGATTATGATTCGCATTTTATATAGGAGTTGAAGGCTTGCAAAGTACTTTATAGTATTATTTCATTTTATCCTCATTTACAAGTCTGTGAGGTTGAGGTGCTGTCATTATCCCCATTTTAAAGATGAGTAAGCTGAGACAGAAAGAGGTTAAATGACTTAGTGACTAGTGTCTAATATTTAATTTTGAACCCAGGTCTTCCTGATGTTAGGTTTTAGCACTCAATCCACTCACTATACCACATAACATAGCGCCTTTTAAAAAAATTATAATCTGGGGTTGCTAGGTAGCACAGTGAATAGAGCATCGGCCCTGGAATCAGGAGGACCTGAGTTCAAATCCAGCCTCAGACACTTAACACTTACTAGCTGTGTGACCTTAGGCAAGTCACTTAACCCCAATTGCCCTTCCTTCCCCTTTCCAAAAAGAAAAATAATTATAATCCAGAAGGATATCATAAGATACAATTTAATCCTTATCCAAAGCAGAAATCCCCTTTTCAGTGTCCATGTGAGCTGGACTTGAAGCTTCTTTTGATCTCTTCTGGTTTTAAAGAGTTAAATTTCTTAGGTTTGTGATTTTGATTTGGTGATTAGTGTTTTCCAAGCTATTGTTTACTTCTCAATTTTCATTTCATCTGTGGAACATCTGAGATGAAGTGACTTTGAGAAGGGAAAAATTAAGCAATAATATAATAGGAATAAAGTATTACTTTTTGCTGTGGGCTGCTCAGTGTCTGGCACTTAGCATGATCCAGAGACATGAATAAGAAATGACCAGGCCATGTGGGTAGTTCAGGGAAGAACCATGAACTCCATTTATTGATACTCAGGACAAGGTTTTTATAGAGCAAGGAGACAAAGGAAGGGAAGGAAGGGATCTCAAGTATTCATATCATTATCTTAGTCCGTCATATCCTGGAAATAGCAGGGCAGTGTTCTCTAGGTGCCAGAAAGTCTTAGGAAAAGTCAGTTACCTCCTTTCATATGCAGTCACATCACAAAGGGTGCTCTTGAGAGCTGGCTTCGAGGCCTGAAGCCAAAGCCCTATCATCAAGTACATCTGCATAGGAACTGACCGCCTAAGAATTCATATATTTAGATTTTGAACAACTAAAGTTTTGGGGCAGAGCCTTTGATCTAGGCCTCAGGTACCTCTTAATGCAGCCGCAGTCATAAACGGATACAGTTGAGAGTAGACTTCAGCTGAAGCGCGATCCTTAAAAGACATCACGTTTAGAGCTGGCTACCCAGAGATACCTGAGTGCAGAATCAGATATAAGTCCTGGCTCAGGCCTCTTTGGCTTCTAACAGCTTCTTACTTTGAAAAAGTAGGATTACATAAAGCATGATCCTTGAATGATGTTTTAATGATACTCTGTTAAAAAAAATGAAATGCCTTCCAGTTTTTATGGAGCAGAAATGGAAACCTTGTATTGCTGTGGACCAACATCTGCATGTGATTTGTAGTTTGTTTTGTCAAGGTGCTTACATCGTCTGCATATTTTTAAAAACTCTATACTTAATAAACTATATATGTCACAGTTTGTCTCAGTCCAATTTAAGACTACTGTTTTTCTAACTATAAGCCATTAGCAAAGTAGTTGCAAAAAATATCTTTAAGAAAGATTGTAATGAGCTGCAGCGAGGCCGAGACCATGTCTGCGGGAGGGAGCTACGGCCAGACACCAAACCGGGCCATCCTGGCCACCCATCGTGTGGTGCTCAGCGAAGATGCTTAGCTGCCGCCTGGGGATTACAGCACCACTCTGGGAGGCACGCTCTTCAGCACCACCCCCAAAAGTACTAGGATCATCTATGACCGAAAATTTTTGATGGAATGTTGTAATTCTCCTGTGGCCAAAACACCTCCCCAGGATCTGCCCACCATTCCTGGGGTCACCAGCCCTCCCAGTGATGAACCTGCTACTGAAGTGAATCCAAACCACCTACCCAGCAGCTATGAGGACAAGCCAGGAAGCCATGAGGAATCACAGTTTGAGATGGACATTTAAAGGGCTGGCTGCCAGAATTGAGCAGTGGCCCTCCATGGATCCTGTTCTGGGGAGGAGACACACTGGTCAAGCCTTAAAGGAGTTTTTTCCAGAGCTGATGCCAGGGATGGGGCTAGATGTCCCACTCCCTCCTCCCCCAGTGGAACAGCTCCCCCCTCCCCACAGCCAACACCAGCAGATACTTCCAGTAATGCCAGGAGCTGCCCTTCCCAGGGGAATTGCTACAGAAATCGACCCCGTGCTGCACAGGGACAAAATCAGGGGCAGGAGGAGCCCTTGTGAACTTGTCTAGTTCTTCAGGTCTCATCCTGAATGGATGTGTCCACCCCTTTCAAGTTTGTACCCTGTGGCCCACACACAAGGTCACAGGAATGTCCCCCCTAGGGACAAAAGCTGGTCAGCCGATTCTAGACCTAGGGCCGAGAGTGGGGGAGAAAAAAAAAGAAAGATTGTAACTTAAAAAGGGGTGGCTAAAGTGGTGGCAGCGAATAGGGCACCAGCCCTGGAGTTAGGAGGACCTGAGTTCAAATGTGACCTCAGAACTTAACACTTACTAGCCATGGGACCTTGGGCAAGTCATTTAACCCCAATTGCCCTCCTTTCTTCCCTCGAAAAAGCAAAGCAAAGAAAGAAAGATTGTAATTTAAAAAAAAAGTTTCATTGTTGCCTTAATTTTTTTTTTCCCACACTGAACAGTATTGATATTTCCTCCTCCCCTCAGGACCCCTCCTTTGTTAGACAAACCAAAAAACAGATTCTGCTAGATGACCATGTCTGATAGTATATACAATTTCTCTTACATCTCTCCCAAAAGGAAGGGTAGATGTATCACCTGTACTTAGGAACCAAATTTTTGAATTTAATTTTAAAATATCTGTATTCTTGGAGTCCTTTTTCCCATGTACTCCAACAGGAGTACACTTTGAAAATTCATACTGCATTGGGCAAGTCATGTGCTTTTTTCATACATCTAGAAGAGTTCTTAAACTGAGGTGAATTTGTTTAGTAGTTTGATTTTTAAAAAATATATGACATTGGGCAATTCACTTAAACCTATTAATGCCCCTTATGGAACTTACTAAAAGCAGGAGAACTGAATCTTTTTTTTTTTCTGTCATTTATCTTTTCATTATCTGGTGAAGCCCCTGGATGCCTTGTCATATTTTTTAATATATGAAATAAATGTTTAAAAACCAATTATATTGAAATAGATTTGAAAATGTTTTTAAAAGTTTGGATGCCGGGTTAACCATTCTTGCATTAAGTTGGAGAACAGGTGGTGTTTTATCTGCGTTAATAGAGAGCATTTTTGCTCAGGTAGTCCCTTATAGGAATGAAATCATAGGTCTGTTCAGTCCCTTCTTTCATTACCCTCCCCCCAAAAGAAGAAAGCAAACCAACCCAGGTATTTTATACTGGCTATTTTCTTTATTTTTTTTTTTAAAGCAATTGGGGTTAAGTAACTTGCTCAAGGTTACACGGCTAGTCATTATTTGTGTGTGGGTGCTCATTTTCTGAGGCCGGATTCGATCTCTGGTCATCCTAATTCTGAGGCCGGCTCTCTTACTCACTGTGCCACCTAGCTGCCCCCTTTATACTGGCTATTTTCTTATTATTTCCATTTTCTTTCTTAAAAAGTGTATTTTTATTCCCCCAGTTTGTTTTTCTGGGAAGGTACTACCAATCTATATCAATTTCAGGATTTAATAAGAGGTTTGAGTGGTTTTTTTTTCCCCAAACTTTGCATCACTATCCATGTTAAAAGCAGTTATGAAAGGAAGTATAGTAGCCTTCACACAAAAGAGAAAAGAATAAAGAAGTGTTTTTTTAAAGTGCCTTGCTTTTTTTGTGTCAAGGGCTGGTGCTCTATTCACTGTGCTACCTAGCCACCCCGGAGTATAATTTTTTTTAAAAGGCGCTAGATTAAGTGGTATAGTGAGTGGATAGAGTGCTAAACCTAACATCAGGAAGACCTGGGTTCAAAATTAAATATTAGACACTAGTTACTAAGTCTTTCTGTCTTAGCTTCCTCATCTTTAAAATGGGGATAACAATAGCACCTCAACTTTTATTGAACTGTTTGCTGTTATAATTGTCATTGTTTATGTAGCCCTTTAAGAATTGCAAAGAGCTTTACAAACATCATCTGATTTTCTCTCTGCAACTTTCTTGTGATATAGGTATTTTTATTATCCCTATTTTATAGTTGAGATAACAGACTAAGAGAAATCAAACAACTTGCCCAGGGTCATATAGCTAGTAAGTGACTGGGCCAGGATGTGAATTCCAGGCTCCAGGTCTATTACTCTGTCCACTATACTGCCAAGCTGTCTGTAGAACAGTAAACTCCACACCAGTAGCACTTGAAACCTTTAAACTTGACTTTCAAAAACATGTAATTTTTTAAAAAAGGAACCTTTCAATTTCTGGCATAAATCAATATCTGGCACCCAGAGCCCTTCAAAAAGGTAATTATTAGTATATTGCGAGTGGACGTTTTATGTAGCTATTTGATGGATTTTAAGTTTTTGTTTTACTGATGTTGTGATAATTTTAATATTTTTAAGTGACTAGCTTAGAACTAATTCAGATTAATTACACATTTAATAGAAAGAAATGCATGAGTTGAAGCTAAACAGCAGTAATTCTACTATGTCTCCACACCGTTGGCCTGCGGAAGCCTATGGAACAGATTCAGTACCTGATGGATATCAGGGATCACAAAATTACCATGGGGCTCCACTAACAGGTAATGCTTTTTAAATTTAAAAAACTGTTAAGCTTTTTCTGTTTTAAATAATAGGTAACTTTGAAGAAAACTTGGATGAAATCAATCCTGTATTTGTTTTAACAACTTATTAAGAGTTCTATAACTATCCCTGTTATCAGAAGAAAGTTTGTATCTTATATTGTGATGGAACTCTCTGGAAATAAACTATGTTAAATTGTTTTCTTCTCATAGAAAAAAGATAGTCATGGGATTTCATGCTGATAGATATAGAGATGAAAATGATTTTTTTTCCATCTAAATAATTTGCTTTTCAAATGGGGAACAGAGAAAAGAGCTTTCAAGAAGAAAATAATACTAGAACGTCAGGGAAATTATTTTAGATGGAGGATCTATGAGGGAGGGTAAAAACAGGAATGATTATTTTAGCCAAAGTTCCAGTCAGTGGCTGTGGTGGCTTGCCTGGATGCTTGGATCTGGTATAGTCAGAAAACTGAAAGGAGTATTGTCACTGGAATACTGGAATAGTATATATGCGGTGATGTATAATTTCAAAATAGTATTCTGATCATTGCCTATGCTTGACTATGTAAGATTCTTCTTTCAGTACAAATTTAAAAATCCTTTTTTTTGTAAAGAGATTATAGATTTCTGTTAAGTACTAAAAAGAACCTTGTGGTGGCAGCAGAGTCTTACCTGTAAACAAATTAGAAAGGAGCGGGGGAGAGGGAGCCTTTAGGTCTCAGTATTGATAGTAGATATTACAAACAATAAAGTCTGAAAGGTGTTAAGACCTTTGAGTATTTAAGTAATTAGCATCTTACATTTATATAGATATAGATTTCCTTTCCTACTTTCTAGCATTCTTTTTACTTTGCTTTGGATAGCTTTGTAGGAAGTAAATAAGACAGGTTTAAAAGGTGCCAACGGAGGCATACACATTCATGGATTTTGTTACAGCACAAATAATTGACAAGACTGGGGGGCGGCTAGGTGGCGCAGTGAGTAGAGTGCCGGCCCTGGAGTCAGAAGGACCTGAGTTCGGATCTGGCCTCAGACACTTAACACACACAAACAAAAACCTAGCCCTGTGACCTTGGGCAAGTTACTTAACCCCAATAGCCCTCCAAAAAAAAAAAAAAAAAGCAAAATAATTGACAAGACTGGCCCAGTGCTTTTAGGTGTTATGTGGAAATAAGCATTCACCCAGGGAGACTTTAATTCACTTGTACTATTTAATTTGAACAGATTTTTTTCTCTTTTTCAGTTGCAACTACTGGCCCTTCAGTGTATTACAGTCAGTCCCCAGCATATAATTCCCAGTATCTTCTCAGAACAGCAGCTAATGTTACACCGACAAAGGTAACGAAAGGGAATATTTATAAATACTCTTATCTTAGTTAGTTTTTCCTCTTCAGAGTTTAGGCCTTTGAAGAATTTAAGAGATCGCCCAAAACTGAAACTTGTGAAACTCTCTCATGTTAGACAGTATATTTTACATTTCTTTCCAGGTTTTAAAGGAAAAAAAGATCTTTATAGTGTGGGACTTCTTTTTTATAATATTTGTAGTAGAAGTAAAATTTCTTATTCTTCTACCCATTTTGAGGGAGAAGGGGGAAAAGTCTTTGTTACATTTTTTCCAGTCATCATTGTGTTAAGCCCCTGTTGTCTTGGATATTTGTTTTGCTGTCTTTGTTCATGTACGAGAATAATGGTAGGAAGTGGGTGTTCGTAGCTTGTAATATGGCACAAGATCATTTGATCACATATATTTGCATAAGGGAATTCTTTGGGCCCTCATGGTATTGCTTCACATCCATTAACTCTAATAATTCTCTGAGATTTATTAAAAATGTTTTGGGAGGTGGCAAGAAATAAGATGATTGAATATCTGTAAGAAAATCTCATTTTTGTTTTTTAAATTTATAGGCTCCAGTTTATGGCATGAACCGGCTTACACCTCAACAGCATATATATGCTTATCCACAACAAATGCATACACCTCCAGTGCAAAATCCACCTGCTTGTATGTTCTCTCAAGAAATGTATGGTCCTCCGTTGCGTTTTGATTCTCCTGCAACTGGAATTCTGTCACCACGAGGAGATGATTACTTTAATTATAACGTTCCGCAGACAAGCACAAATCCACCTTTGCCTGAACCAGGTTATTTCACAAAACCTCCAGTTGTACCTCATCCTTCAAAATCTGCAGAATCCAGGGTTATAGAATTTGGGAAATCTAACTTTGGACAGCCTATGCCTAGTGAAGGAGTGAGGCAACCTTTGACAACATCAGCACAAGCGACGCAGCCAACTACCTTTAAATTTAACTCCAATTTTAAATCCAATGATGGTGACTTTACATTTTCATCACCTGAAGTTGTGGGTCACCCTCCTCCTGCAGCTTTTGGTAACAGCGAGAGCCTCCTAGGTCTCCTAACTTCAGATAAACCTTCACACGATGATGGCTACAGTGGAGCAAAACCAGTTCCTAGTCAGACAGGTGCACCAAGGAATACATTCAGTTTTGGTAGCAAAAATGTTTCCAATGTTTCATTTACAGAAGGCATGGGACACAGTCAGTGTAAAAATTCTCTTTTTGGTCGTAATGATGACGTGTTTACTTTCCAAAGTCCAGGCAAAACAGTATTTGGGACACCGACTCCAGACTTAGCAAGTAAGAGTCATGAAACAGAAGGAGGAAGTGCCCATGGAGAAGATGATGATGATGGCCCTCACTTTGAACCAGTAGTTCCACTTCCTGATAAGATAGAAGTGAAAACCGGTGAGGAAGATGAAGAAGAATTCTTTTGTAATCGTGCAAAATTGTTCCGCTTTGATGCAGAATCCAAAGAATGGAAGGAGCGAGGTATTGGCAATGTCAAGATCCTGAGACATAAAACATCTGGTAAAATTCGTCTTCTCATGAGAAGAGAGCAAGTACTCAAAATTTGTGCAAATCATTATATAAATCCAGATATGAAACTGACACCCAATGCTGGCTCAGATAAATCATTTGTGTGGCATGCTCTCGACTATGCAGATGAATCACCAAAGCCAGAGCAACTTGCTATTAAATTTAAAACTCCAGAGGAGGCAGCTCATTTCAAACGCAAGTTTGAAGAGGCCCAGGAAATCTTAAGATCTTCAGCTTCAAATGTTTCCACAACAAATCAAAATGTTAGGGTTTTGAAAGACACCAAGAACCAGGAAAGCAAGGATACTGGAACACCTGAACCAGGACATCCAGATTTTGGTTTCCAGATTTCAAAGAAAGATGGGCTATGGGATTGTACCAGTTGTTCAGTAAAGAATGTTGCAACAGCAAAGAAATGTGTATCATGCAAAGCCCTGAATCCAAATAACAAGGAGGTTTTGGGCCCACCATTAGTTGAAAGCACTCCAACTTTTAAGCCTGGCACAGAAAAAACTCAAGAAGGATTTGGATTCGCGTTTGCCAAGAAAGAGGGTCAGTGGGATTGCAGTGTGTGTTTAGTGAGGAATGAACCAACAGTATCTAAGTGTATAGCCTGCCAGAATACAAACACAGCGAATAAAAGTGTTCCATCATTTAGTGAACAAGCTTCCCCCAAGTTTGGCCAAGGAGATCTTTCTAAGCCTATTACCAGTGACTTGGGAACTCTGTTTCCGAAGAAGGATGGCCAGTGCAATTGCAGTGTGTGTCTGGTACAGAATGAAGGAAGTGCTAAACAATGTGTTGCTTGTCAGAATCCCAATTCACAAAGTCAACCTAGTCATAAGATTCCAGCACCTACTGCTTTGAAGCTTAGTACTTCAGAGTCCAGCAAGTCTACTAAGGGTGGATTTGAGGGAATGTTTACTAAGAAAGAAGGACAGTGGGACTGTAGTGTTTGCTTAGTACGAAATGAAAGCTCTTCCTGCAACTGTGTGGCCTGTGATGCACCAAATCCAGTCAGTAAACCTGCTGCAGAAGCTTCTTCAGATTTTACATTTGGTTTCAAAAGTAAATTATCTGAACCTTCTGGGAGTCAGATGGCAACTGGCTTTAAGTGTGACTTTTCAGAAAAAGCTTTTAAACTTGACAGTGCAGATCAGGGTTTTAAATTTGGTCATGTCGAGCAAGGAAGCTCACCTTCTTCCTTCACATTTCAAGTTCCTGCTAGTACAGAAGCTAAACCTACAAAAGAAGGATTTAGTTTTACTATGCCTGCACCTGCTGGTGGATTTAAATTTGGCATACAAGAATCTGGTGATCAAAAGGGTGATGAGAAGTCCCTCGAAGGAGATACTGCTTCCAATTCTGAAGATGTTAATGACAAGCAAAATAATAATGATTTAGTTTTTGGACAAAGTAGTAGCAATTTCACTTTTGCTGACCTTGCAAAGTCAGGGGAAGGATTTCAGTTTGGCAAAAAAGATCCGAATTTTAAAGGATTTTCAGGTGCAGGTGAAAAACTTTTTTCATCACAGAGTGCTAAAATGTCCCCTAAGGCCAATACCTCTTCAGACCTTGAGAAAGATGATGATGCATATAAGACCGAGGACAATGATGATATCCATTTTGAACCTGTAGTTCAGATGCCTGAAAAAGTGGAACTTGTTACAGGAGAAGAAGATGAAAAGGTTCTTTATTCACAAAGGGTGAAGTTATTTAGATTTGATGCAGAGATAAGTCAGTGGAAAGAAAGAGGTCTAGGAAATTTAAAGATTCTTAAAAATGAAGTCAATGGCAAACTAAGAATGCTGATGCGACGAGAACAAGTACTAAAAGTGTGTGCCAATCATTGGATCACTACTACAATGAACCTTAAACCTTTGTCTGGTTCAGACAGAGCATGGATGTGGCTAGCCAGTGATTTTTCTGATGGAGATGCTAAACTTGAACAGTTGGCAGCTAAGTTTAAAACACCAGAGCTAGCTGAAGAATTCAAACAGAAATTTGAAGAATGCCAAAGACTTTTACTAGACATACCACTTCAAACACCTCATAAACTTGTAGATACTGGCAGAGCTGCCAAACTAATACAGAGAGCTGAAGAAATGAAAAGTGGGCTAAAAGATCTCAAAACATTTTTGACAAATGACAAAAAACTTACTGAGGAAGAGAATAACAATTCAAGTTTAGCAGTCAGTACTTCTGACTTAACAGCAAAACCACATGCTGAAACCACTGGACCTTCATTAGAATGGGATAACTATGACTTAAGAGAAGATGCTTTGGATGATAGTGTAAGTAGTAGTTCAGTATATGCATCTCCATTATCAAATAGTCCTGTGAGGAAAAATCTCTTCCGCTTTGGTGATTCAACAACAGGATTTAATTTCAGTTTTAAATCTGCTTTGAGTCCATCTAAATCCCCTGCCAAGTTGAATCAGAGTAGAACTTCTGTTGGCACTGATGAAGAGTCTGATGTTACCCAAGAAGAAGAAAAAGATGGACAGTACTTTGAGCCTGTTGTGCCATTACCTGATCTGGTAGAAGTGTCCAGTGGTGAGGAAAATGAGCAAGTTGTCTTTAATCATAGAGCCAAGCTCTATAGATATGACAAAGATGCAGGCCAGTGGAAGGAAAGAGGAATAGGCGATATAAAGATTTTGCAGAATTATGATACTAAACATGTGCGAATAGTGATGCGAAGAGACCAAGTTTTAAAACTGTGTGCCAATCATAGAGTAACACCAGACATGACTTTACAAACCATGAAAGGGACAGAAAGAGTTTGGGTTTGGACTGCTTGTGACTTTGCTGATGGAGAAAGAAAAGTAGAACAATTAGCTGTTCGTTTTAAACTACAGGATGTTGCAGATGCATTCAAACAAATTTTTGATGAAGCAAAACAGGCCCAAGAAAAAGATATCTTGCTAACACCACGCTTTTCCCGTGCTGCCACTCCTCGAGAATTCCCATGTGGTAAAATTGCGGTAACTGTATTAGAAGAAACCACAAGGGAGAGAACAGATTTAAACGAGGGTTCTGATACAACAGATACGATTCCAGAAGTGGGAGAAGTATGTAGCACTTCTGAAACACCAACAAAAGCAGTTGTTTCTCCTCCAAAGTTTGTTTTTGGCTCCGAATCTGTTAAAAGCATTTTTAGTAGTGAGAAATCAAAACCATTTGCATTTGGCAACAATTCAGCTACAGGTTCTTTGTTTGGATTCAGCTTTAATGCATCTTTGAAAAACAAAAGTGGGGAAGATGTTTTAGGTGAGACTGGAAGAAATTCGGAGCCAAGTAAATGTGAAGCACAGAAGACCTCATACATCAAGCCGTTCATAGAAAACAAAGTAGAAAAGCCTTTGACTCCTTTTCCAAAGGACGAGCCCTCTACTAACTATGTATTTAAAACATTAGAAAAGGGTAAGTGTAAAGTTAATTTTTCATATTTAAAAATAT
Source organism: Gymnobelideus leadbeateri (assembly GCA_011680675.1). NCBI lineage: Eukaryota > Metazoa > Chordata > Mammalia > Diprotodontia > Petauridae > Gymnobelideus > Gymnobelideus leadbeateri. The sequence continues at coordinate 349,699 of WOXC01000248.1, forward strand.
TCTTATGTTTAAAGACTTAATGCAGGTTACTATGTTTTGTACACAAATGTATTAGTAGGAAACTGGGTTCATTTGAATTCTTTTATAGACAGGCTTTAGAATGCTACTCAAATACTGCTCATGAGCAGGTATTTTTTAGAACTGTTTCTGGTAAAAATCTTGGTCTCCTTGAATAGAATTCTTAATACTTTAAATCTCAAGGAAATTAACAGGATTAGCAATTTACTGTAACATTTGGTTTAAAATTGCATTTAGTAAAGGTACTTGGTGCAGAATGTTAGATTTTTTTAAAGGAGGTGTAACTTATCCCTAGAATGTTTAATTTTATCAACCAAAATTATGAGACCATAAACCTTGAATTGAGAGCTAATTTAAAAAGTATTTCAACCTCACAGAGGTGGAGGGTCTTTCATTACTCTTATTTAGTATTGTATCTTATGAAGACAGATTTTAAATTTCTGATGCTCTGCATTTTTTTTCAGTTTGAGTGTGACTTGTAGTTTTGGTATATGACACTACCATATGTGCATGTGCTTTTTTTTTTTTTTTTTGCTTTTTGGAGGGCAATTGGGGTTAAGTAACTTGCCCAAGGTCACACAGCTAGGTTTTTGTTTGTGCGGGTTAAGTGTCTGAGGCCAGATCTGAACTCAGGTCCTTCTGACTCCAGGGTCGGCGCTCTACTCACTGCACCACCTAGCCTCCCCCATATGTGCTTTTGATATGAATTGAATTTGAGCTTAGAGCTTATTATATTAAATGAACTTTTATCTAAATGGATGGTAGTTGAATTGTAGACGAATCTGGGAAATGCCTGACCAATTGAGAATCTGGTTATCTGTATTATGTCATATGAAACAGTTTTATATTAGGGGACATGGATAAACTAATTTGGCCATGGAACATGTTGGGCAGAAAGTAAATACCTCCTTGATTGGGGGTGGGGTGAGGAAATTTTGGTTCTAAATAAAAGAAATTAAGCTTATTTTGTTTTTTAAAATGTTGCATATTTTAAGTATTTTTGATATATAATTTGATATATATATAATTTTTTCATGTTTAGATACATTCTGAAAATACTTGAAAAACGATTTCAGAGAGGTAGCATTGCATACAAAAAAGATAGTTTTCAATATGTAAATATGTATTTGTACTTTAAAGCAGGGATTCTCTTACCCTCTTTTCTGTCCTGTACTTTTCTGGCTTCATCCTTTCTCAGAATGTTTTCAAATATGCAAAATATAGGATTAACAAGAAAACCAATTACATTGAAATATATTTATCAAAATATTTTTTAAAAAGTTCACCTTAGCTTTAAAAGAACATTCTTTTTCTTGTGCATTTTTAATTTTCCCACACAACCTCTGCAAAAGTTGGTTAAATGGTCAATTCATTTTCAGATATGCAGTCATTAAGAGTATATCTGTTTAAGTAAAGGTTAATAGATTAATTACACATAGTACTGAAATTTTGTTGTTAGTACAGTATTTTGTTAAAGGCACATGTAAAATCTTTTATAAGCAGATCAAATATGAATGTTTGTGGCTTTTTGTGTAGTGTTTGTATCCCTTGTTTAAAAATGGCTGTATTCCTAAGTAATTTTCTAGGTGAAGTTTAGTTTTAACTTTGTCCTCAAATTTTGTATCCCTCTGATAATAATATACTTTGTTAGCTGAAAAAATGCTCTCCATAAACTTTAAGAAATTGTTAGTGAATTTTGGCAGAAGTTGGTTTTTATTTTTAAAAATGAATTATGCAGTATACTTTGGGAAGGATAGTAGTTATTTTAAATTAAGGGTATTCAGATAACTGATCAAATCTACTTTATACAAACCCAAAAGTAGTTGTTTGCAACAGAGTTACTGTTTTATATGTAATATTCTGGCAATTAACATTAACTTTCTTTCTTTTTAGATAGTCCTCCAAACACACATTGATTTCATTTAAGATCATAGATGTAGAGCTGGAAAGCACCCCAGAAGCCATCTAGCCCTACCACCTCATTTTACAGATGAGGAAACTGAGGCTCACAGGGGTTAAATGATGTGCCACAGGTAGTGTCAGAAACAGGTCCTGACAAATATTCTTTTTTTTTTCTTTTTGGAGGGCAATTGGGGTTAAGTGACTTTCCCAAGGCTACTTTTTTGTGTGTGTGTATTAAGTGTCTGAGGTCGGATTTGAACTCAGGTCCTCCTGACTCCAGGGCCAGTGCTCTATTCACTGCGCCATCTAGTCACTCCCCTAACAAATGTTCTTAACTGATATTCTCTAGCTAGAGAATGTTTAAACAGTTGCAATTACTGTTGCTTAACTAATTTGTAGAATTCGCTAACTAGAAACTATAGTTATACTGGTTTAAAGATTTTTCTGTGGCACAATGTAAAGTATGAAAGTCTGACATACTTTTTAAAAAGCCTACTATGAGGTAAATGTGGGTGCTTACCAATATTGACCTTTAACTTTCAGTCATAGTAGTTAATTGCAGAGGTGTTTTGAAGGTGTACCAGAAAAAGCATAGGCAATTTAATTTGTTTTTAACTGAGTGTGATTCTTTTTTTTTTTCAGAGGTGTAGTCAGAATACTCAGAATTTGTGATTCAGTGGCAAATGATATGTGATCTATTTAATTCTGAAGTCATTATAGGGACTGGCCTATGATGTAGTACTGGATTGGCCTATGATGTAGTACTGGATTGGCCTATGAACTTTAGTGATTTTCTTGTGTGAATAGGTGGGGAAGGAGGGAGGGTGTGTTTTTAAGAGAAAAAAGGAAAGTAAAATCAAGTTTTATTTTGTCCCTCTAAACACCCATATCCTTAACATTGTTTATTTTCTAGGATTTAATTTTAGTCTTTTTAAATCTAATCCAATGGCTTTTTGGACCAGTACCCCCTCCTCACAGCCTGAGAGCAAAGGTATAAAGTGCACTCAGTGTGAGATAATTTTAGTTTTCTTAGCAGTTGGCAGTCTTTGACAAAGTAGTTTTGCTTCATAAAATTGAGTATTTAACAGTTTACAAAATGCATGTTAAAGAATGCTGATTTAGGTGAAGGTGTCTCCTGATAGTTTTAACACAATGTAATGCTTGCACATACTTATTCTTACTGCCTTATTCTGTTTTGAGGGTAGTTAAAGTTATAAGCAGTCACTACCTTTTGCTATGTTGCATTTCACTATTGCACTCATCTTGACACTCCCTACCTACTGCTTCACTTCTCTGTGCCTTTGTTCATTTGTTCCCTTAACAGTGCTGTACAGTAGGAAATATACAATCAGGAAATAATGTATTACATAGTTAACTGTTATGTGTCTATTTTAGGAAATAATCTTTTAAGTATTGCAAGTAAAAGGTGAATTTCTATAGGGTATTAAACATATTTTGAATATACATCTGTTATTAAGCTCTACTGGGTATAGTTGGTTCAAATGTTAAAAAAAAAAAATCTTAGAGCCCATGCCTTTGAAAAGAATTAGAACTATGCGGGACAGCAAGAATCAGACTTGGGCATATATATGATTCAGAACATTTGATTTGGAAGAGACTTAGATACTTCCAGAATTAGATTGGAATAGGTTCTAAAACAAGCTTTCATCTTATAAGTAAGGACATTTTTAAGAGTCCTAGAAAAATGAAATGACTTGCAAAGATTACAAAGCTAGGATAAAAACCTAGGATCTCCTGACTTCATTTCTTGTCTGATGATCACTATACAATTTGTATGCCCTTTTCCCTTATATTCCTCCAACATAGAGTTATGAGTATTCTTAAATGTGTTGATGAGAGAATGTTCATTGTAAAGATGGCAGGGGAAAGAGGAGAGAATTCATTTCACTTATAATTGATTGAGGAATGATCACTATCATGCATGAATTAGTTTAATGCTGTTGCTAGTCTCTTTAGCCAAAAATTTGTCTAGCTCTTCCTCTATCTATTTCCCTATCGTTTAAGCAAGCAGTCATTTTTAGGATCAAGAATTTTAAGTTTTTGTATGATTTTCAGCCATAGAGGTTTTGCTTAAAGGTGAAGTATTGAAGCTCAGATGAACATTTTGGGGAGAGTATTCGTTAATACTATGTTGAGCAATGTGTGAAATGGGGTGTGTGTGATGTAAGGAATGTCTAAACTAATAATCACATAATATTTTGGGGGGATTTCTGAGATTTCCCTGTAGATGAAAATCAAGTTTGACTTTTTATTTAGACCATATTACCTAATTTTATATTATATTTTCCTAATTTAAGGTATTTCATCAGTTGCATGTGCATGGCTCTTTACTAGTTATTTTTAGCATGTTAAAGGTTCTTTTCTAATAAATTTACATTTTATAAAGCTTTAGGAATTGGATTATAATGTGTGTGTTATTTTACCTAAATAAAAATAATGCTTTAAAACTACAGAAGATCTTGTGTTTAATGAAGGTAGCAGTGTGTCTCATAAAGACTATTTAAAAAATCAAATGATTGCTTCATGAGTTTTTTGCATTAAAATGTAATTCTTTTGTATACCTTATTATAGAAACTATTCTATAGTTCTGATTTTAGGCTCGAGTAGTGATATATTATTTAAAATTTAGGCTTTGTAATTTTGCTTTATTTCTTATAGCTGAGATAAAGAAGAAAACAGAAGAACTTTCCACAGATGATGTGCTTATTGTTTATGAACTAACTCCTACTCCTGAACAAAAGGCTCTTGCTGACAATCTTAAACTTCCTCCAACTTTTTTCTGCTATAAGAATAGACCAGATTACAATAGTGAGGAAGAAGATGATGGTAAGGCCCCATCTTATCTCACTCTCTTGCCTTCTAGTATTGTAGAAGTATAATAAACATTTAGGTATTAATATGAATATTTAATATGCCTCACTACAGTGTTCCACGGTTTATAGAAGATTTCCCAAAAGTCTTAGTGCAGTTTTAAACTAATTAAAATATTGAAGCTTAAAACTACACTAAGACTTTTGGGAAATCCTATATTTAACTTGTTTTGTAGAATTAGAACAATCTTAGACTCATAGAATTTTGGAGTTGTAAGGAATCTTTTTTTTTTTTTTAAAGCAATTGGGGTTAAGTAACTTGCTCAAGGTTACACGGCTAGTCATTATTTATGCGTGGGTGCTCATTTTCTGAGGCTGGATCTGATCTCGGTCATCCCAACTCCGAGGCCGACGCTCTTACTCACTGCGCCACCTCGCCGCCCCTTTAGGGCAATTGGGGTTAAGTAACTTGCCCAAGGTCACACGGCTAGGTTTTTGTTTGTGTGGATTAAGTGTCGGAGGCCGGCTCCGAACTCAGGTCCTTCTGATTCCAGGGCCGGCGCTCTATTCACTGCGCCACCTAGCCGCCCCGTAAGGAATCTTAAGAGTCAATTTAGCATATATTAAAGCATGAATCCTTTCTATTACACGTACAAGTATGTCTGTGGCTACTATGATTTTATTATGTGGAAACTCCCTTCAGTGATAAAGGTTACAACCTATCACAGGAAGTTGCTTGATGCTTATGTTAAATGACTTCATCATATTCACGCAGCTAGTAAATGTCAAAAGTAGGATTTGAATAGTCTTTTTAACCCTCAAGTCTAGTGTTAGGTTTACTAGGTCACATTAGCCCACTGGCTTCTGTTTATATTGCTTGAATTCAGTCTTTTTTTCACCTCCCATCACCACATATTGCCATCCATATTTCCAGTATTTAATTATATTTGATACCACCAATCATATTTTTAAGATGAAGATTTTGAATCAGCTATCAAGAAACTTAATGGAAAGCTATATCCAGATGACCCAGATGAATGTAAAGGATCTCAAGAATTTGTAACAGGTAAACTAATGTGGAATACTGGTTATATTACTTAAACATCCTGTAGACTGATAAATCTCATAGTCTTTATTTAGCATCAAACAAAAAAGTACATATGAACTTCCATAGAGATTTGTGACTCCAAACTATACAAATTGGTCTGATAAGTAAGTGAATTTTAATAAAGTTGACTATGAATGATAAATAGAAATTATATTTACCCTGTGTTTATCATTGTAAACAAGATATATGTGCTAGGAGAAGGGGAAAAAAACCTGCCATTATACTGGAGGGAAAGTATTCTATGGAATTAGATAATTATATACTGGGGATTATAGGAAACTACCAACTTTTATGGATTCTATTCTGGGATTTATATTCAGTTTTCTGTTTACTTATCTTTTGCATCATTTTTTCCAATTCATGATCTTTCCCTCAAACTTTAAAAAATTTTTCTGAACCTAAGAATCCCTTACCCCTAAACTCATTTTCCCCATGTTTTTCTTCCTCTTTGTTTTATTTTGACATTTCTGTTGTGTAATGGAACTGGACTATATTCTTCCAGTAGGTGTTAGTCTTAACATATAAAGGTAAATATACCTTAGGCAAAATTTCCTTTAAGTTAGAATTTATCAGTAATTCCATAGCAAGATTACTTATTAGGTATAGATAAAACAGTCTGCCAAATTTAAAATAATTAAATATACACTTTTATTGCAATATGTTGAAAAGAGAACAATTATAAACTCCCTCTTTTACTATTTATCACAGGATGAAAGGAGAGTAATTTTTTGGAATTAATGGAAAACGATTATTTTGATAGGGTAGAGGGGAAAGGAGGGGAATGTACGGAGAAGGAAAATAGTGGGAAGGAGAGGCAAGATTTGATTTTACTGTAGTAAATGACTCTCTGTGTTTGGGGTTGGTTCATGGAGTATGTTTTGATACTACCATATTCAAGTTCTTTGACCTTAAGCTGCCTTCTCTCTGTTAATGAATTTATGTTGCTTTTGTTATATTTATTCTTGCAGAAGTTCCAGACCATGATAAAGAATGTGTGATTATCTGGGAAAAGAAACCAACATCTGAAGAAAAAGCAAAAGCAGAAACTCTAAAACTTCCTCCTACTTTTTTTTGTGGTGTTTGCAGTGATACTGATGAGGATAGTAGTCATCCAGATGACTTTAACTCAGAGGTTCAAAAAGTCCAGGAAGCAAAAGTAAGGCTATCCCTATCATCTATCTATCTATCTATCTATCTATCTATCTATCTATCTATCTATCTATCTATCTAATTACTTATTTACTTACTTACTTACTTACTTACTTACTATAATTGATACCTGCTACATTTAGCATTAAGGAAAACGAACTGACTGTTACCTAATGTCTCATTTTACACAGATAAGAACCTAAATTATTCTCAATATACATATCCTTTCATTTTCCTCCTTATTGATTCTTTTCCCCCTTTCTGCCATACTTTTGTTTTTTTCTTTTTCTGTTTCCTTTCTTTGTGTTTTCTTTCTTTTTCTTGTTGAATATGCTTTAGGAGGGACCAGCAACACCCCATAAGCTTTCTTAAACCTACTGCTGGGTCCTGGGTCTTAGTTCTTAAATAAATTGGCATTTTTATTCTAAAGGAGGTATTGACCGAAACAAAAGTAGATTCTTTTTTTTTTTTTTTTTTGCTTTTTGGAGGGCAATCGGGGTTAAGTAACTTGCCCAAGGTCACACAGCTAGGTTTTTTTGTTTGTGTCTGAGGCCGAATCTGAACCCAGGTCCTTCTGACTCCAGGGCCGACACTCTACTCACTGCGTCACCTAGCTGCCCCCTAAAAGTAGATTCTTTTAAGAATTTTTAATCTAGGGCAGAAGAATTAAAAAGAGTAGGAAATGGTACTAGAAATGTTAGTCTCTAAGCTGAGTTTGGCTTGCCAAATGTTTCATAGTTTTATTTGAAGTTAAACATTTTTGTTATGAATTAATTTATGTGTTTTGTTTTGTTTTTAGAAATTGCATGATAATGATGAAGTTACAAGTTCAACTGATAGAGCATATCCTAGTGAGACTAAAGTTCCTACTTCATTCATATGTAAATCTGAAGAACCTGACTCTACTACTGAATCTTCTGACAAAGCACACAATTCATCTGCGGCTAATGACAAACCTGTAGACTTATCTAATAAAAAAGAAAATGAGGCAGATTCCACAAGCCAAGGTAAAAATTCTGCTTTACCTGTGGATAGATACCTTTTTAGGAAAATGTTTACTGAGTGACTATCCATTATATTTGTGTATTTTAGAAGAGTTCTATTTTTTCCTGATAATTTATAAAATTATCCTAACATATAAATTGTGTAATGACTTAAAGTAACAGTAACCAGAAATATGATTTACTAAATTTAGTACTGAGCTTATTTTGGTGACTTTATTAAGATGATCACAAAAGAATATTCTTTTTTTTTTAAACAAATGCTTTATTATGTTTTACATCATTCATTTCCGCCAGATTTTGAGTTACAATCATTTTCCCCCCATTATTCCCCTACCCAACCTCCCAGAACAGTAATCCCACAAGATATTGCTTCCTCCAATCTGCTCTCTCCCATACCTTCTCCCATACCCCCATCGACTTTTCCATTAGAGGAGGGTGAGTCTTTGCATCCCAATGCCTGCACATCTTATCTCTCTATTACAAGCAAAAGAGTATTAATAATAGTATTTATATATATTTGAAACATTTAATGTTACGACCTCAAATTTCAGATCCATTTCCTTCCTCCCTTGTCACCCATTCCCTCTTGGGAGATAAGTAATTCAGTATATGTTGTACATGTCTAGCTATGTAAAACATTATCATAGTAGATATATTGTACAAGGCTGCTTATAATTCCCTCCCACTCATCCCACCCCCCACCTGGTCCATTCCCTACATGATCCTGTCCCTCTTTTATAGTGGGTACTTCCAACCTCCCCTCACCCCAAGGATGCCCTCCCATCCATCATCCCTCCTCCCATCCCCCTTCCACCTATCCTGCTGCAGGTTGAGATATCCCATTTACTATGTATGTCATTTTCTCCCTGAACCAAATTCAGTTTGAATATGGTTTTGCCTTTTTAGCCTTCCTTATTCTCCCCCTCTTTTGCAACCACTTTCCCTTACTTCTTCTGCATGGGATAGTTTACCCTACCCTGTCTCTCCCCATCTCCTCTTGCCACTTTCCTCTCTCACCTCATAATTTCATCCCTTGAGTATTCTCCCTTCCCAAAAAATTCAACTTATGCCCTCTATCCATATATAACTGTAACCATATACACACACATTCACATATGTATTCATATGACCACACCCCCTTCTTCCATTATTTTTCATAGTGAGAAAGATATCATCAGTCACAGTTATTGCTTTTCCATATAGGAATGTAAATAGTTCAACTTTGATAAGTTCCTTTTGATTTCTTTTCCCTGATTACCTTCTCAGGCATCTCTTCCTTCTTGTGTCTGGATGTCAAATTTCTATTCAATTCTGGTTTTTTCCTCAAGAATGCTTGAAAGTCCTCTATTCCACTGAATGACCATATTTTCCCCTGAAACCAAATACTCAGTTTTGCTGGGTAGGTGACCCTTGGGTTCATTCTCAGTTCTTTTGCCCTCTGGAATATCATATTCCATGCCCTTCAATCCCTCAGTGTAGAAGCTGCCAGGTCCTGTGCTATTCTGATTGTGTTTCCACAATATTGAAATTGTTTCTTCCTGGCTGCTTGTAGTATTTTCTCTTTGATCTGGGGATTCTGGAACCTGGCTATAATAATCCTGGGAGTTTTCTTTTTGGGATCTTTTTCAGGAGGTGATCTGTGGATTCTTTCAACCTCTATTTTGCCCTCTGGATCTAAAACATCAGGGCAATTTTCCTTGAGAATTTCTTGAAGGGTGATTTCTAGGTTCTTTCTTTGATCATGGCTTTCAGGTAGTCCAATAATTTTTAAATTGTCCCTCCTGGATCTATTTTCCAGGTCAGTGGTTTTTCCCATGAGATATTTCACATTGCCTTCTGATCTTTCATTTGTTTGGATCTGCTTAACAGCATCTTGATTTCTCATAAAGTCATTAGCTTCCATTGGCTCCAGTCTAACTCTGAAGGAATGAATCTCCTCAGTGAACTTTTGAGATTCTTTTTCCATCTGGCAAATTCGACTTTTAAGGCATTCTTCTCCTCATTGCCCTTTTGGGCCTCCTTTGCCATTTGAGTTAGTCTATTTTTTAAGGTGTTGTTTTTCCTCAGTCAGGCTGTTGACCCTCATTTCATACTTTTCCTGCATCCTTCTCATTTCTCTTCCCAATTTTTCCTCCACTTCTCTTATTTGATTTTTAAAGTCCTTCTTAAGGTCCTCTATGGCCTGCAACCAGCTCATGGTTTCCCCTGGGGCTTTTGGAGCAGGACTTCTGACCTCACAGTCCTTTTCCCGCTCTATGCCCCCAAAATAGGAGTCTAGGGTTGCATTTTTCTGTTTCCTTTGCCTTGGCATGTTGCCACTTAATTACTTGACTTTTGGGCTTGTTGCCACACTATGGCTTTAAGGCCAGATAGAGGAATTTTCGTCCCGAACGTGTGGGGGGCAACTTCCGTTTCTGGCAAGCTGTAAACCCACCCACAACTTCCACCCTAGATCACAATCCAGATCCAGGGAGGTTAAAGCAAGAGCGATTACCCCCCAAGACTGATCGCTGGATCTCCCTACAAATTTGCAGGCTGGGAGTGGGAGCTGCCTCTGAAAACTACAAAATGGCGTTTGTCCTCAGCGGCTTCTAGCCCCCAGGGGAGGGAGCCGACGCATTCCCTAATACCAGTCCCAAAGTCCATAGGACACTAACCTCTTACTTTGTCCCAGGCAAGTCTATGTTGATAATTCTGGAGTCGCCACAGCTCCTGGTGTTCTGGGGTTCCTCCAGCTGGCTGCTGGCCCTGCCGCCCTGGGGCTAAAACCTCGGCTCATGCGGACCTGGGCTCCGCTCGGCTCCTGCGCTCTGCACGCTGCCAGGTCCCAGACCGTTGGGCTGTCCTCAGCGGGAGTTTAGCTTCTCTGTGTCATTCTGTGGGTGCTGGGGCTCCAGAAGTTGTTCAGAGTTCCCTTTTACATTGTTTGGGGGGAATGTGGGGGCAGAGTGGCTTGGATGAGCTGTTTCTACTCCGCCATCTACCACAAAAGAATATTCTTTTGAGGCAAGATGGTATAGTTAACAGGGGTGAGGAGCCTTTGGCCTTGAGGCCACATGTGGCCCTCTAGTTCCTCAAGTGCAGCCCTTTCACTGAATCCAAACTTTATAGAGCAATTCCCCTTAATAAAATAAAAATCCTCATCCCTGCTAGTACAAAGTTCTGACCAGTTCTGAAGTCAGAGAAGTCCTGAGCTCAGATCCCACTTTTATTGCTCACTGTCTTTATGACTGTGGGTAAGTCACCTAACCTTGGGTGGTTCTTCATCTATAAAATGAGAAGGTTGGACCAGAAGACCAAGGACCCTTTCAGTTCTAAATCTGCAGTCCTGTGATCTGTCCTTTGACATCACCGAATTTGAATTTTAAAGTGACTGCAATGTCCATGTATTCTTAACTCATAGCTGAACAAGAATCTCCTTTGCACCATATATGGCAAGCTTTATTTGTAGATCTTCAGTTAGAGAGAACACTCTCCTTGGGCAGCCCATATTCTGTTTCAAGTCTTTCTAGTTAAGAAAGTTTTTCTGGACTAGTTCTGTGTCACTGGAGTTTCTTCCATTGCCTTCAGTTCTATCTTCTGAAGCTATGTTTAACATGTGACAGCCCTTCTTCAAATACATGAAGACAGAATAACTCTTTTGATATCACAGCTGCATTTCCTTTAACTGTCTTCAATCGCTGCTTATTTCCCTCCACTTCTCAACTTCTTGCAATTGACTTCCAGCCTCACCACTCAAATAAATAGCTCTTTAAAAAGTTGCTAATCATCTGTTAATTGCCAAATTCAGTGGACTTAGTCCTTCTTGACATTTCTGTAGCATATGACAGTCACTATGCTTTCTTTCTTGATACCATATCTCTTTTTTGGTTCCTTTTCCAGCCTAGCTATTTATTTCTCAGTTTCTTTTCCTGGATCACCATCATTCGTCTTTCACTTTCCAGATGTGTTTGATTCCTAAGGCCCTCTTCTCTCTTGGTAATTTCATCAACTCTCATGAATTGAAAGATTATCTTTATACAGTTGATTCTCACATATGAATGTCTAGTCCTAATTTTTCACGACTCCAATCCCACATCATCAGCTGCCTATCAGACATTTCCAACCAAGTCTTCTATTGGTATTTTAAGCTTAATCTATCAAAAAAAAACTCATTACATCTTACTTCTCCAGACTTCCTTTTTTCTGTTGAGGGTATTTACTGTCCTGGTCACTCAGGTTCTCAAAATTGACTTTATTCTTTTTTTTTTTTTTTAAAGCAATTGGGGTTAAGTAACTTGCTCAAGGTTACACGGCTAGTCATTTGATTTATGCGTGGGTGCTCATTTTCTGAGGCCGGATCTGATCTCGGGTCATCCCAACTCCGAGGCCGGCGCTCTTACTCACTTCACCACCTAGCCGCCCCTTTAGGGCAATTGGGGTTAAGTAACTTGCCCAAGGTTACACGGCTAGGTTTTTGTTTGTGCGGATTAGGTGTCGCCGGCTCCGAACTCAGGTCCTTCTGATTCCAGGGCCGGCGCTCTATTCGCTGCGCCACCTAACCGCCCCAAAATACTTGCTGTTCTCAAGGAGCTTATAATCTTGTTTTTGTTTTTGGAGGGCAATTGGGGTTAAGTAACTTGCCCAAGGTCACATGGCTAGGTTTTTGTTTGTGTGTGCGTTAAGTGTCTGAGGCAGGATCCGAACTCAGGTCCTTCTGACTCCAGGGCCGACACTCTACTCACTGCGCCACCTAGCCACCCCAATTGACTTTATTCTTAATCCTTCTCTTTACCTTTCTGTCTTCTTCCAAGTATTCATTCAGTTGAAATATCTTGATAATTCTACCTCTACAACATCTCTTGAATCCTTTTATTTCTGTCCCTTCAGATGACTACTACTGTAGTTTAGGCCTTTATCACCTCTCACCTAGACTATTTCATTTACATTCTAATTGGATTTCTTTCATCCAATTTCTCCCCTCACTGAAATTAATCCCTCACACAACTGATAAAAGTTGTCAAGTCACTTCCTTGCTAAGGAATCTTTAGTTTTATTCAAGACCTTCATATCTGGTACCAGTCTATTTTTTCATGTTTACTTTACATTAATTTTCTTCATTCACTCTTATTTTCCATTCAAACCAACCTACTTGTTCTTTAAATTGGCATTCTTTCTGCCCTCAAGCAGAGGAGGTTGGGGAGGGGGAGAAAGGGAAACAAAAGTGAAACCATGCTTTTATTGGTTCTGTAGAGTATTTGCAAGAGTGCTCAATGCAAATAGAATTATTTTTGATAACTTTTTTTTTTTAAAGCAATTGGGGTTAAGTAACTTGCTCAAGGTTACACAGCTAGTCATGATTTATATGTGGGCGCTCATTTTCTGAGGCCGGATTCGATCTCGGGTCATCCCAACTCCGAGGCCGGTGCTCTTACTCACTGCGCCACCTAGCCGCCCCTTTGATAACTTTTGATTTCCATAAGAAAGTATGATATTGTTCAACTGATACTGTATAGCTCTTAGAAATTGGAAATTGGTGGACTCTTCCATCTACCTGTCTTAAATAAAGAAGTTATAAATCTTCTGTGAAAGATATTCATTCTCTTTTATTTTGTTTTTTTATTTAGAAGTAGAAAAAACAGTATTATTTGGATTTGGTACTAATACGGGATTGTCATTTGCGGATTTGGCTTCTGGTAATTCTGGGGATTTTGCTTTTGGTTCAAAAGGTAAGGTAACATTAGACTCAAGGCAGCTAATTTCATATTGACTGTGTTTCAGATTTGCTATTATTTAAAGAGCCTCAGAAATGTAATGATCATAAAATGTTACACTGAACTGTAGAATTTTAAATTAGTGGCTAGTTTCTCTCTAGTTATAGTTTTATTGATCTGGCCTCTGTCTGTGTTTTGGGGGAGAGATGACATGATTTCAGATATATTGCTTAAGTATCAGCATTGGTTTTCTAGTAGTAAAGTAAGGGTTATATGATGTTAGCCAGGCAGTGTCCCCATTTCTTATATTAGAGAATTGAAAGATATGGGTTCAACAATATTTTATCCAGGCCCTAGCCTCCGTTTATAAATCTTTAATTCATAATTGTTTTCAGTACTAAGAATTTTAAATAGAAGGCCTATGGTAAATGTTTATAAGGAATAAGTGCCATACATTAGACATTAGATACCTTATGATAAAGGTTTTAATTTCCATATAGATGTCATTTGGCAAAGAATTCAGAATTTATGACCTACAGTAATGAATATCTAAATATCTTTAAAATTTTATTTCTTAAGATAAAAATTTCCAATGGGCAAATACTGGAGCGGCTGTGTTTGGGAAGTATGCAGTCACTAAAGGTGGAGAAGATGAAGAAGGTAGCGATGAAGAAGTTGTACATAATGAAGATATACATTTTGAGCCAATTGTGTCTTTACCAGAGGTAATTAATTAGTTATTGATTAACAAGATGTCAGTAAGATATAACGACATGTTTTTTTATAGTTGTTTAAATTTTTCATAGCCGTTATCTCATTTGATCCTCATATGTTGAGGTAGGCAATACGAATATTATAGCTATTTGACTCAACAACATGAAGCGGTATTAATGATTAATGATATTAAGTGACTTGTCCTTACATATATCAACATATATATTATATAAATAAATGTCCCATGGCATTTATTTAATTTTTTTTTAATGCTTGTTGATTTTGAGCATTAAAAAAAACATCTTTTATGCTCATTATCTGATGTGACATTTTAATGTTTTTGAACAAAGATCTTATCCCAAGCTTATGCTCATAAAATATCAGCCGTTACACAGGCAATTTTTCAGAGTATTTGTCCTTTGGTTTTGAAGGATCTAGTGACAGGAAAGGAATAACATTTTATTTAGCTTCATCAGTGTATCAGTATATTTAGCTATCAACACAATCTAAATACAAAAGTTCCTAAAAATTATCGATTTCTAAATGAAAGGCTGTTAAAATTTTCAGGACTCTCTCAACAAAACATATGTGTTTAATAATAGGCTAAAAATTAGAGGTAAGTTTTTTTCATTTTTCCTCCTTTTCTTTTTCTTTCCTCTATAACTTCATTTCTTTTCCTTAATTTTTTCCCCCACTTCATAGCATACATAGGGAAAGCATTGCTGCCCATGTGCTTATTAGGACTTTATCCTTTTTCATCTGTAGCTCTACAGCCTTTAATATTTTGCCACTATTAGCTTCCTAATATAAAAGTCTCTTACACTCTTCTCTTTCCTCAAATCTGTAAACCTGTAAACCTCCATCACAAAAATTCCTATATACAGTTTGGAGAGGGGAGGAAAGTATGATCTCTATCAAGCAGTTGGTCCTGATACGGAAAAGGCTGAAACTTTGTTGCAAACCTAGGAGCAATAGATAGAAAATAGATATAGGTAGACTTCAATATAAAGAGAAAAAGCTTCCTACCACTTAACAAGTTATTTTAAAGTAGAATTGTCTATAGTAGCAGTTAGTGGGTCTTCCCTTCGGGCTTCAAACTAACAGGGGTTACCCTTTTTGACCTTTGTCAGGGTTGTTGCAAATATAAGTTGGTCTCTCATCTTTGAGAGTTTTTCCAACCCTGTGATTTGATTTGATTTGATTCTGTCATTCCCTATGTGACAGAGCCAAAATTTGAATTCAGACCATTGCTTTACTGTAGTATTCTTTTCTGTTTTCCTAGCAGGTATATGTATACATACATACATACATACATACATACATACATACATACATACATACATACATATATATATATATATATATATATATATATATCTCAAAAGAAATCCGACTAATATAATTGCTTATTTGCTGAAAATTGCTTCATGTCTTTTCAGATTTTAAAACTCTGGAGGAATTAATTTTGCATTCATTTGATTCAGCAAAAATTAATGCAAATAAGAATTTTAAGAGTTTTCTCAGAAATATTTTTGTTTGTGATTTAAGAAGTCTAGATGATCCCTGATAACAGATGTTTACTTTATTATAGATATTGCTTAATAGATGTTATTTATAAAATGGAATGTCTAGGATAGTGCTGAGAAAGACTGATTATTTTCTGAGTGAAGTCCTAGGTCACAATTTATTATATTGAGATTACAATTATTCCCTTACTCACAAGACAGCTATTTGATAATTTTAAAATTCAAGAAAATGTTTCAGTTCTCTAAACCATAAGAAAATGTTACTTTATCAACAGATTAAGAGTTTGGTTAACTTCAGCTATTAGTCAGTTTTCTACATCAAGAATAGATACAACTTAAAAGTGCTTTTATACCCAAAGCAGCAATGCATATAGATTTTTGAGATGGAAAACATTTAATTTCTTTTTTTTTTTTTAAAGCAATTGGGGTTAAGTAACTTGCTCAAGGTTACACGGCTAGTCATTATTTATTTATTATTTATGTGTGGGTGCTCATTTTCTGAGGCCGGTTTCGATCTCGGGTCATCCCAAGTCCGAGGCCGACACTCTTACTCACTGCGCCACCTAGCTGCCCCAAACATTTAATTTCTTTTTTTTTTTTTTTTTTTTTTTTGCTTTTTGGAGGGCAATTGGGGTTAAGTAACTTGCCCAAGGTCACACGGCTAGGTTTTTGTTTGCATGTGCATTGTGTCTGAGGTCGGATCCGAACTCAGGTCCTTCTGACTCCAGGGCCAACCCTCTACTCACTGTGCCACCTAGCTGCCCCTAAACATTTAATTTCTAAGAGGAAATGATAAACAAAAGGTGGGAAGAGAATCCGTACTTCCTGTCAGTGGCCTAGCCAAATGCAGTATATTGCTAGCACTAAAAGGTTACTGAAATACTGTTATGGTAAATACCATCACCTAAAAAAATGACATATACATACAGAGCTTAAAATTAATCTTAACCAGTGGTCACTTGGAATTTATAGTACTTAACCACTTGGTTTGTAGTAGTAATAATTGAGACTAAGATCAACAAGTATAGTAGGACATGTTAGCTAGTAGTCACATGATATCTTACACATTATTAACCATGTTCTAGCCACAGCCTTTTCTGGGAGGTAATATATGTTGCACTGATGATGAGATTGTTGTTCAGACAATTTGAAGAACATGTTAGTAGTGTTTCTATTTGTCTGTTTTAGGTGGAAGTGAAATCTGGAGAAGAAGATGAAGAAATTTTGTTTAAAGAAAGAGCCAAACTTTACAGGTGGGACAGAGAGGCTCTTCAGTGGAAAGAGCGGGGAGTTGGAGAGATAAAGATCCTTTTCCATACAATGAAAAACTATTATCGAATCCTTATGAGAAGAGACCAAGTCTTTAAAGTTTGTGCAAATCATGTTATTACTAAAGCAATGGAATTAAAATCCTTAAATGTTTCAAATAATGCTTTAGTTTGGACTGCTACAGACTATGCAGGTGAGTCTTAGTAACCTTAGTACTTACTTGAGTTCAAGTGCTTATATATAACATAGAAGTTTTTCATGAGATTCAATGTCATTAAAAGTCTCTTTTTGGCTTATAGATGGAGAAGCAAAAGTTGAACAGCTTGCAGTCAGATTTAAAACTAAAGAAATGTCTGATTCTTTTAAGAAGAAATTTGAAGAATGTCAGGATAATTTATCAAAACTGCAAAAGGGACAAGTATCACTTATAGCAGAGCTGTCACAGGAGACAAATCCCGTGGTATTTTTCGAAATATTTGCTGATGATGAACATCTGGGACGTATCACTATGGAACTGTTCTCAAACATCGTGCCTCAAACTGCCGAGAACTTCAGGGCTCTGTGCACAGGAGAAAGGGGCTTTGGTTATAGGAACTCAACTTTTCACCGTGTAATTCCTGATTTTGTTTGCCATGTAAGTATGAGCCAAGACTGTTTTGGAGAACAAACTTAGTAAACGAACTTGTTTTATTGGTAGAAATTGTCCACAAAAACTGTCTTTCTCCCACAGTTGAGAGAAGTAACATTATTCCTTGTTCTTGTAGGATGATACAGTGTAAGGTCCAAGTCTGAATTCCTTTTCTAGCAGTTTGCCAATTGATTTTTCCCAAATACATTTCTTAAGTAATGAGTTGTTTCTCAGATTTTCCTTTACTTCACCAAATCTTTTGTAGACATTTGGTTGTAAATCTGGTATACCCTTGTTTTATTAATCTGTTAGGTTTTAAGTCTGGGGCTGCAAGATCATCTTTCTCAGCCTTTCTACTGATTGTGCTTCCTTACCACCTTGCCCACATCTCTCTATGTAAATTTCGTTGTGATTTTGCCTTATCCTATAAAGAAGTCCTTCCTATTAAATATGTTAATTTGGGCCCGTTGTCATTTTTACTGTGTGAATCAGAGACGTTCTTCTCTTTTTACTACTTATGTTTCACCCCCAGTTCTAGGCCTTTGTTATTTAGTAACTTGAGCTGTTGCAATAACATTCTTGATCTTCCTTCCTCTAGTCTCTTCCTGTATACTGTCTGTCTTGTACCTTATTGTCAGAAGACTTTTCCTAAAACACGGTTTTCTTCATGTCATTAGGAAAGGCAGTTGGGCACAGTGTGAGGAGTACCAGATAGGGAATCTGAGGAGCTCAGTTATAATTCTGGGTGATGCTGGGACACTTACCCCTGACTTCTGGGCATCATTTTGTTGATCTGTAAAATGAACGGGATGACATAAAGGTTCATGTTTATCTGTAAACCTATGCTCTTTTAATCCTTTCTGTACTTGGCTTTCTCTGTAACCTTATGGTACAGTGGAAGGGGCACTGAAACTGAAGTCAGAGCACCTGGGCCCAAATTCTGGCTATGACACTGTCTGTGTGATGTTCCCTTAACATCCTTTCTCCTTAGTTTCCTTATCTCTAAAAATGAAGGGTTGGATTAGATAGTCTCTGTGATTCCTTTTGTGGAAAACTTCTTTGAAGTTTCTTTTTTAAATGAGCTCTATGTTTAAAATAATTAAGGTTTTAATTCCTATTTATGGGTTAATATAATATTGAGTCTTGGCCTTGTTCAAAAGTGGATTTTTCTGGTTTTCTAATGAATTTAATATATATTTTTTTATTATTGAGGGAATTAACTTTAAGTTTTAGATTTGGTTGAGATCAACCTTGTTCATTTATAATTGCAATCTCTTTTTAGGGAGGAGATATCACCAAACATGATGGAACAGGAGGACGATCCATTTATGGGAACACATTTGAAGATGAAAATTTTACAGTGAAACATACTACTCCTGGTTTGTTGTCAATGGCTAATCGTGGCCCGCACACCAATAATTCTCAATTTTTTATCCTTCTGAAGGAAGCAGAACATTTGGATTTTAAGCATGTGGTATTTGGATTTGTTAAAGACGGCATGGATACTGTGAAAAAGATTGAATCATTTGGTTCTCCTAAAGGTTTGGTGAGCAAAAAAATTATGATCACAGAGTGTGGACAAATATAAAATCACTGCTTTTTCATAGCAAACTTTTATCTTTGTAAACAGTTAAATTGAGGCTTAGCTGTTCTCAACAATATGGTGATTATGTTCAGCTTTTGAAAATGGACATTTCCAATGTATAAATGTAAAATTGCAGCTTATAGCTGTTGTCATTTTTTTAATGTGTTAAAATTGACATTGCATGGTGTGAAATAAAAGTTTAAACACTGGTCTATTTCAGGTGTACTTGTGTTTATGTACTCCTGACAGAGATTTGTATTAAAAATTAACATGAAATAAGTATTGTTAAAGCAATAGCCCTTCCTAGGTTGTTGAAGGAATATGACATAGTTTGATTCTGTTAAATTGATTTTAAGATATTTTACTTCCTGCATCGATGTATTTGACCTTTTAAATAAAGGGACCACAACTTGGATCTTTTTTAGATTTTAAATATACTTGCTATCGTATCTTACCTACTGTTGTGCCTTTTTTTGAGGGGGACACAAAAAGTGCATGGAGACCCATTTATAATTGGGTGGAGCTATGAAGAGAGCAATGGCTTACCCAAAGTGCTCTTCTGAGGTCCCAAGATCTTCACCTCCATGTGTAGTCTTGAGTCAGTTTTTAATGGAATGCCTACCCTCTTCCGATCATTTGTAGCTTTCTGTGTTATTACAAAAGGCAGGATTTTATTTTCTTATATTTTAAATAGATCATTTGGTTAGTTCCTTAGTATTTTGGAAATGTTGGGCTTTACTTTCCTGTCATCAGTCTCTACTACCTCAGAATCTATAACCTGGTTCTTTCAGCAGAACTTGGATTTTTTTTCCCTTGCAGTTGAGATGTATTGCACATTTAAAAAAATAGCTTTGTACCATATTCATTGCTTCTGATTACTTAATACTGTGTTTCTTAACTATCTGTTGTTGATTAATTTTGTAAAATAAAAGTAGCATCCACCACAACAATCGCTAGAATTCTTGTTTAACTAGGTGTTCCTTTATCTAGTCTAGCACTTAGTCAAAAGCAGGGAGGGCAGTTGAAGGGTGAGAAAACTAGTTGATTGTGGGATTTTGGAATTTTGAGATGGTAAACAACATTCTTTCCTGCGGGGGGGGGGGTGCCCCCCCAACTAAATAAAACATAAAGTGTGTCCCAGGAGATTGAGGTGATTCTCTATCTCCCTAAGATATGGGAGACTGTCATCCCTTTGTGTCCTTGTTACGAAAATTGATATATTTATGATGGCTGTATACCAGTGTTCAGTATATACCACCCATCCTCTTTGTTTTCTTTTAAATCAATGTCCCAGGTTAGTTAACCAGCTCAGTTTTCACTGTAAAGAAGTGAATTCTAAAGAAATGAAAAAAGTCTCACTTCCTGGGGAGTTAGAAATTAGGGATCCTGCATAGTTACCTGTTCAAGAACAAAAATTTCTGGGGAAGAGTTTTATGGTAGCAGTCTAGGATTTTTGCCTTTGTGATGATGGAATATCATTACTTTAATAAGAACTCCTCAGCCAAATATCAAAAAGTTTACTTGTCCTAAGAATTTGTTAATTCAAAACTTAATTTATATTTTCCAAATTGATTAGGAAAATAAAAGGAATGATGGTTTCACTATTATATGGAATGCTCTCTAACATGGCTTCTTTGTCTTAATTAGTATTTTGTGTTGTCGTGGTATAGAGAGAAGTCGTTTTTAAAAAATGATTGATAACCTTTGTGGCAATCCTAGAATAAATTCTGAAGTATCAGCTTTCACTAAATATAAAGGAAGAAAGAAACATTCTTTGAATTGGCTTCTTTGTGAAATTTTAAAAGCTTTTAAAGCTATGCATAATAAAGCTTTGAGGGACTGTAACCTTGACTAATAAATTATTTCATCTTACATTTCTGATAGTAAATTTTTTTTTAAACAGTCTGGCAAAGAATGATTTTCTGTACATTCTGTTCTCCCTATACTTGTTCTATAGTAAAAATGACTTGAGATATTGTACCAAAGGCTATTTGTCACATATTTTCAGGAGTTTTAAAGACTGCTCCAATTTAAATTAAAAAATGAACTGTATAAGAAGCACACAGCATCATATTAAATGTCTTTGTAACACTGATCATTTTTATATTGTCCTCTCATTAAAACCTTCTAAATGGAATAGAAACTCAACATTTTGTACACTTATTTATAAATCATCTTTTTAGCAAATTTTTAAAACGAATTTTATATTGATTGAAATTACTTTCATGTAGATCATATTAGGTGATTTGTAAAACAGTTAATTTTTTAAAAGAGGTATGGGTAATTGAGATTGCTGTTGCTGAGGTAAATTCTAAATTTCAGCTGAACAAATGTTAAAATATGTCTTATATTTTAGAAATGGCAAATAATTTCATGATTTGAGAAATTGTGTTTTAGTTATTTGGGATCCCAGCTCTCACTCTGTGTAAGGCAAGTTGCCTTATAATTAGAGGATCAGAAGGTCCCTCTTAGTTCTAAAAGTCTATGGCTTGTAATTGTATGTCAAAATGGCCTAGTTTATTGTACTAGACTGGTTCTTCAGTAACATTTGGCTTTGTATCACCTAATTTGGCCATTGTTTTTAAAATTCTTGGAAAGGGGGGATGGGGAATGAAGGAATAAATGAAAAGCACTTATTATGCTCTATTATATGCTAAGCACCGGAGATACAAAACAAAAGCAAAGGAAGAACCTGGAAAGAAAGGTAAAAACCTGTTAAAGAAACTTGTCAAAATTGCATTTTTTCCCACATGCTCTTCCACGTATTCCCATGATATTTATATGTTAGGAATACATGTTGTAGTGTAGCAGAAAGAAATCTGGATTTGGAATCAGAAGACCTGAGTTTTAACCCCCGTTCTGCTATTTACCTGCATTTTCTGGGCCTTTGTTTTTTGTGTTTTTGGAGGGCAGTTGGGGTTGACCTTGACTTGCCCAAGGTCACACAGCTAGTTTTTTTGTGTTAAATGTCTGAGTCTGGATTTGAACTTAGGTCTTCCTGACTCCCAGGCTGGTGCTCTGCCAGCCACCTAGTCACCCTAGGGCCTCAGTTTCTTTATCAGTAAAATGAGGAAGTTGGACGTGATAACCCTCTTCTAGCCCTAAATCTACGTTTTTTTTAATCCAGAGTCCCCAAGCCAATAGAAACCCGGGCTTACGTGGTCTGTTTTATATAAGAGATATGTGAGATTGAAATAATAAATAGTTCAAGCTTAGGAAAAAAACCATCAGAACATACCCTTTGATTGTCTTAGAACTTGGGATGAGAAGTAATAAAAGTAATGTCGAATAGCACTGTTAAAGTGGAGACTTGGGTTGTTGAATAAAGTATTGACCACAGCCATCTTGACTAAGGCTTTACATTAGAATAGTCGACTATACTGTCATTGTAGACTCCCAGTTAGGCAGAACAGACTTGAAAAGTGGCAGGAAGTTTTTATGAGTGAAATTTAGCATAGTAAATAACTTTATAGATGAGATACAACCTTAACTGAGTTGTGGCTTGCCGTTAAAATGCATTAATTGGAATCTCAAAGAAAGTGGCAGCACTAACACGGGAATTTTTCGAAAGAAATATGAGGTATGGTAGTGTGGTGAACTGGGAAGAAGGCTAGAAGTCAAGAAACCTAGATTTTAGTCACGGATCATGTGACTGGGGAATTAAAATTTTGTTAACTGCCTATTATGTGCAGGGTAATGTCATAGGCCTCAATGATAGTAAGATGAAAAATGAAATAATCTGTATTCTTGAGAAGCTTGCATTCTTTTGAGGGGAATACAATAGGTGTACAGGTAAGTATAGTACGAGGTAGGGTGTGATGGGAGTACAAGCATAGATTCAAAGTACTGTAAGAAAATTTGGAGCCAAGACTTCCCTGTATGCCTTGGATTGCTTATGGAAGGAGGAATGGGCCTTGGAGGGAGAGAAAGTTTCAACAGGCATTGGGAATAACTTGTTGAAATGCATGGAGACCGTACAGTTTAGGGTAGTGTAATAGAATTAAACATAAATATAATAATCATTAATTTTCATTAATTTACAATATAAAAGGTGTCATTACAATATTATATAATTGTTATAATAAAAGGGAACAGATGTTTAGTCCATTTTTGGTTGGAATGGTAGATGCTGTGGAGAGTAGGCTGCTGATATAAGACAAGAAAATTAAGTAGGAGCCAAAAATTGAAGGCCTTAAATTTTGGGTTTAGGAGTTGCCTAAAGGTGATAAGGAACTCCTAAAGGCAGGAATGACCTGTCTTGGAGGAGGGAAAAGACAGAGGAGCCTGGGGACAGGAGGAAATGGCAAACCACGGGGTCACCAAGTTAGATAAGACTGAAGACAGACAAGAGGCGATGAGGGTCTGTCTGCACTCAGCATTACGGGAGTGGAAAGAAGCCGGGGCCTGTAGTCTGAGTCAAAGACGGAATAGCCTGCTGTTAAGAGGAAGGAGGCGGTCATAACCACTTCAGACTGAGGAAGCTGAGAGCTGTAGGCCTGGGGCTAAAGGGGGAAAGCCTTTTAAACCCCCCCCCCCCTCCTGTCTGCCCCTCGCGCTGGCTCCACGTCCAACTACATGCAAATGAAGTTCTCATCCTCACCCTTTAACCAGGACTATAAAACCCGCCTGAATGCGTGCAGACCTTTGAGAGATGGACTTTGCCAAATGCCTGTTAAAAGTCTTGTTATTAACTTCGGCAGAACTGACATCTCCCAAGCCCCAAATGTAATTACAATTTCATCAGCCTTTATCACGTTCACTTATAAGTGAATTATATGAAGATCGAGCTGGGGCAGCCAGGTGGCAGTGGCGTCCGGCCGACCTGAGTTCAGATCCGACCTCAGAAGCTTGACCCAGTGTGACCTTGGGCAAGTCACTTAATCCCAGTTGCCTTGTCTTTCCTCTCTCCAAGAAAAAAATGAGGCATTAATACAAAATTAGCCTAATTTTTTTAAAGTAACTATTACAGAAGTTCGAAGTAATATTCTTGTTCGTATCTTATTTACTGTACTTTATGTTTACATCATTTACGTCTATGGATAGCTTCCCGTTTTTACTGGAAGACTTGCGTCCTCGCGTCACTCGGCTTTGGAAGATGGCTGCCCGTATTTCTTTACCTCTTAAGGCATTCGTGGAGATTTATTGGCCCGCACCGCGCTGAGGGTCTCGTTCTTGTGCTTTTTGTTTCCGTGAGAGACGAGGCCTCATTCCTGGCTTCGAAACCTTCGGGGAATATAGTAGGGGCTTAATAAGGGCTTGGCAGCTGAATGACCGATATTAACATCCGGTTTCTTGGCCCTGGCATCCTTTTGTCACAAGTCACCCCAGGTGTGCAAGAGGGGCAAAAAAGACTGCCCCGCCCCCGCCCCGCTGAGGAGGACGGCGCGGACCCCAGAGCGCGTGCGTCAGGGACGTACTTCCGGTGTCGTGAGGTCCCGCCCCCTCGGCTCCAAGTTTGAACGCGGTTTCCCCGGGAGACCGCAGTGCCCCTGAGGCCCAAGAAGCCCGACGGGCCATGGAGCCGAAAATAGTCAAGCCTCCGGGTCAGGACGCGGCCTTGGAGCGCCTCAAGAACCGTTACGGAATTTGTAGCACCTTCCAGTCTGAGGTAAACCCTCCGCCGGCCAGAGGGCAAAGCGACTGTCTCTTATCCCTCCTGAAAACCCGGCGGCTTCCCGGGTCCTGCTCGGCTCCTGGAGCCGCCTGCTTCTCGTCCCCTTCCACTTCCATTCCCCGCCAGGTAAAGTCATGGCGTGCCTCTTCCCGCGCTGGTCCCCAGGTCGTGCGGGCCGCCCGGGGCCCGGGTTACTTGTTATTTGAGTCTCAGGCGGCTCGGCCCGTGCGCCTTGTGGGGGAGGGGGAAGCGGGAGGTGGGAGCTGGGGGTCTGGCGGATTATGGGAACAAGAGCCCTGAATTTGCTGCGCGCTTCGTCTGGTTCCACCCTCACAGCCCCCCTGTGAAGTCGGGGTGGGCCCTTCAGAGCCCCATTTTACAGCGAGCATTTATGGAGCGCCTACAGTGTACCAGGCACATGTCAGCAGCCACCCTCCATCCTCCGGGCACCTTCGTAATGGGGGGGGGGGGGGCTTCGGCGGAGCGTGGAATACTAATGACAAGTGTCCCGAAGCAGGATGAGAACCCATGTCTCCCTGATGTCTAAGCCAGGCGCTTATCTAGCTACCTCTCCTGATCCCAGCTCCCAATGAGCCACCTTATTTTGCTTATTTTTAAAATCGTGGCTTTTTTCAATTATCAAGATTTTCTCCCATCTTACCCCAATAGAAAAAAAACACCACCCAAACTCTGGTAACTTAAATATGGAATGCTCAAGCACAGCGGATCTCCACAGCGGCTTTGTCCAGAAGCGCGTCATTCTGTATCTGCATTCTGCCTTTCACACTTGGACTAGCACTGACACTAGCTGGGGGGCACGCTGCGGATTCCTTAAGGCTGGAGCTGGAGGGCTGTTACGGTTTAAGGATGGGGCAGTGGACTGCGCAGTCAGGAAGGGCTGGGTTTGTGTTCCTCGCCAGCTGATCACCTCTTTTGTCTCCTCTGTGCTTCAGCTGTAAAGTGTGGGCAGCTGGACGCAGCCCCCCAGCTAGTGAGTATCAGAGCTAGGACTTCAACACAGGATTTCTGCCATTAAATACACCGCAGTGGTGCTGAGTATAAGGCTAACTGGCACTTGACCCTGCTTTGCTTCTTAGATGAAGATCTTTCCTAAATCTCTTAATCCTTCAGTTTTCATATCTTTTAAAAAGTGGAAATGATAAAACACAAGAAGCATTTGGGCTCCTAGCACTGTACTATTATATAAAATATAAAATATTTTAAATATTTTATAAATATAAATATTATTTATATTTAATATTATAAATATTATAATTTATATTTATTATTTATAATTTATATTTATTAAATATAAATATTATAAATATTTAAAAATATAAAAAGTTGAGATAAAACAGGCCTTCAAGGAGTCTACAATCTAATAAATTGTGTTTTATACACAATATTATATGTGTAAGTGGTTAAAAATAAAGTGCTGAATCTTTGGGAAGAAAGCGTTTAATGACTTGATAGATCAGGGTACAAAGTGACCTTATTAGAGACATCTGTAAGAATATCTGTCTGTCTACCTTACTAAGTGATTATAAGGATCATATAAGATAACTATGGCACCAAACTCAAGTGGTCTCATCTTCCTTGTGGTTAATTGTCCTAAAATTTTTTCCCTGCATAACAATTTTTCAAAAAATGTATTTGTATTAAAATTGAGGTGTTATAAAAGTCTTGTAAAAGTTGGTTTTATATTTTAACTTACAATGAAAACGTGAGTATTTTTAAGATAAGCTTTTAAATATTAAATGTAAGTTAAATGTGTTATTTCTTTTAGTTTGTTGGTTTGGATAATCAGGAAAGATGTAAAAGCAGAAGATCGCTTACCTACACAGGTAGGAAGATTAAGTTTATTGTATGTTTTAATGTTCATAATGAAACTCAGTTTGAGAGGACAGTACTAGAAAATTAGTCTACTGTGCCTGTAGAAAGTTTTGTTCATGGTAGTGTAAATAGCAAATACTGGTTTTTTTTTTCAATTATTTTAATAAACGAATAGCTGCTTTATAAATGTCCTACAAACCTATAAGTCAAATTTATTAGTCAGTCTGATTCTGTCATTTTTAAATACATTTGTTCCTACCTTTCCCTCTCCCATTAAAGCTTCTTTATGTTGGATTAAAAAAAAAACACTAAGGGAGTATATTTGGTGGCATATACACATTCTCATATTAGTAAGATCCCAGTTATTGAAACGAAGAAATAATGCATTAACTAAATGTCATTGTAGTATACTTTTAAAAGTACATAATTGAACTGTGGGGAGTATTTATGTAGCAGATCTAGCTCTTGTTCCAGGTTGACATTTAATTTGTTTTATATCTTGGTAAAAGTCACCATAAACATGTTATCAGCTACTTATTTATGAATCTCTAGTTATTATATTAGTGTGGCTTTGGTACTAAAATGTCACCCCCCACACACAAAAAGAAGGAAAAAGAAGACCATATAAAAATGTCTTTTTAGAATTTTGTCCATTACTTCCTAAATTTAGACATTGACTATTCCAGTCATTAACTTTATTGGGTTCAGTATTTTTATGATAACTTTTTTTCAGTTCACCAGTTAACATATATCAAACAATACTTTTATATTTACTTTTATAGATAATACTTCTTAATTACAATTATAGATTTTAGAATTAAAATTAGTTGATCTTAAGAGAATATTTCCTAAAATATATTTGATATGTGAATAGATGTTCAGAATCTTAAATTAAAATTGTATTTGTTTGACACTTCCAGTCTTATCAAATTAGAGCAAAAAGCATTTCTCATTAAATTTCTGAGAAAAGAGGACTTGTATTTTTTTTAATCTTAATTTTATATAAAATATTTATGCTTTGCTTTCCTATATAACTCTCCCCTTTGTTTTGTTGAATTCAAATGAACATGGCCTAAGATTTTATTCATTGAATATTTTTTTTTCAAATGCTTTATTAACTTCTGGTTTATATCATTCATTTCCACCAGATTTTGAGTTACAATTTTTTCCCCATTTTTCCCCTACCCACCACCCCAGCATAGCAGTCCCACAGGATATCCCCTCCTCCACTCTGCTCTCTCCCATATCATTGAATATTTATTGAGAACTTATTACATGTATTATAATGTAAGAAATGACTGTGTACTGAGGAGGATATTTTTAAAAATCAGTGCTTTATGGGTTTTATAGTTTAGTTATGGAGACAAGATGTTATATACTCGAAGTAGTTAATTTATTTTTAAATAGTAGGAACAGTGTTCTATGAAAAGTTAGTATCTCAATCTATACATTTTTATGTTTTTTTATTTACTGATAGATGTATTGGATAACTCTTCATCAAATCCAGTTATGTCTCTGCCCACTGACTCAGCAGCATCATTTTCTCAAAATACTGGGATAAATTTTACAAAACCCCTTTGTGACTTGTTTAAGAAGAATGTGAATTGGTATGATATGCCTGTATCCCTACTACTGCTATATCTTCAATATTTCACAGAAATACTAAAAACTAGATTTAAAATTTGCTTTTTTTTTTAACCTGAGAGATTTAAACCTAGTAACTTGAATGTTGTTAGCTTCAGTTATCTTTTATGATTGAAGAGACAAGTAGATAAGGCATTTATTAAGCACACAAGTGCATAGCAGGTGTTATAACAACTACTGAAAATATTAATAAAAGCCAGCAGTGCAGGGCCTGTCCTCAAGGAACTTGCCTTCTAATAGGGGAAACAGTTACATAAAGGGAAGCTGGAAGGGAAAATTACTGGCACTTGGTGGCCTGGAAGTGAAGTGGAGGCTTATTCCAGGAAAAATAAGTAAGAGCTCAGGTATTAGAGGCCAGGGTATTTCCATGTAAACTGTGAGCTTCTTGGGAGTGGTTTTTTTGTTTGTTTGGTTTTTTTCCTTCTATCTTTGTATCCCCTGTTTTTACACAGTGATGGGCACATTAATAGGTATTTAATAAATTCTGGTTGACTAAGCCCAAAGATCTAGTGGGGGAGGGATTGGAGGTGATGACTGGAGTCCATGTGGTATTCTGGTGCATAGGAAGGAAGATAGAGACCTGGTTGAAAGGAACCTCTTTATTTTTACTTAGAAACAGCCAACATTGGAACATATTAGATTTAATGTTATATTAATGTATTTGGCTATCCTATTGATCATTCTAAAGTAAATGAATAACATTTTTATATGTATTCTTTCAGTTTGAATAATCCAAGATTAAAATTGAGATGTGTATTTTGATTTGAATCCATGTTTCTTGAAGCAATGAGATTTTTTTTTTAAATTAAGATGATAAACAATAATAATAGCATTTTTATGGTAGTTTAGAGTTTGTAAAGTTTGAGTCCCCATTGTGGATATAAGACACAAAAGAAGGTCATAACTTGTTCTGTCCCTTGAGGAACTTAAGTCTTTTTAAAAATTAAAAAAAAAATTAGTTTGTAGTTTTCTTAAAGAGATAATACTTACACATAAAAAGCCATTACAGAACAGTCCAGGACAGCGTATTATGCTATGCTAAATTACACATGAGAAATGGCCAGAATACATGGTACAGATAATATGTGTCTGTATGTATGACAGTGAAGGAAGGAAGTTTAGAAATGAAGTAAGACTAAAGCTGTGTAAAAGAAGCAGCATGTTACCATAGATTGAAATTGCTGAGAAAGTGCTGATCTGTTTTGATAGAAGGGGTTTCCTTGCTTGGGAATTGCAGTTGGCTATCCCAGTGATTCCACTGGTCACAGTCCAGGGCCTATCCCTAGCTTAAAACTGTATATATATGTAAAGTGTGGAAGAGCAGGAATTCCTACATCTTTGTAAAGTTGTCTGCAGTTTTCAAATGAAGGTACATGTTTGTCTTTAATTACTGAAATTCTCCATTTGGCATTCAGAAGCACTGCCACCGTTTTCTTTTGGAGCATTGGAGCATAGGAAGAAGAAAATTAACACGAAGTTCGTTATCTTCATTAATTTGGGATTCACCCTAGAATTTCCTTCCTTTGTCAGCATTCTCTTTTTCTAGGGAATGATGATTTGGGGATGTTCTGTGATTTTAGCTTTATTCAGAACATGTAATGGGTGCAACTTATGTGAAGAGTACTTTGTGCTAGAAAAGATACATTTAGGTAAGGATCAGTCTGCCCCCCTGGAGCTTACAGTCTAAGAAAAGAATAAGACACAAATAGGGCAGCTAGGTGGTGCGGTGAATAGAGCACCTGGTCCTGGAGTCAGGAGGACCTGGGTTCAAATGTGGCCTCAAGACTTTTGACCTTGGGTAAGTCACCTAACCCCAATTGCCTTTCCTTACCCCCTCTGCAAAAAAAAAAAAAAATGAGTAAGACACAAACATGGATAACAGTAATACACAATTTTCAATCAGTACTATGTGTATAGTACCAGAGATAAAAATGTAAAGGCTTGAAGCCATTCCACTGAAGGAGCTTGCATTCTGTTGGGGGAAACAAGTAAATCTGATAAGTGTATTCAAAGTCATAAAAAAGAATAAATACCAAGTAGTTGGGGGGAGGGAATTAGAGGATCTGGGTCAGGAAAGGTTTCATGTAAAAGGTAGTGCTGGAACTCTGTTATAAAGAAAGAGGGAATTTGGGGGCAGAGGTAAGGAGGTAGTGCATTCTGCATATAGGGGATGACCAGTGCAAGGGCATTGAGATGGGAGATAGTGTGTCTTTTTTTTTGCTTTTTGGAGGGCAATTGGGGTTAAGTAACTTGCCCAAGGCCACACGGCTAGGTTTTTATGTTTGTGTGTGTTAAGTGTTTGAGGTCAGGTCTGAACTCAGGTCCTTCTGACTCCAGGGCCGACGCTCTACTCACTGCACCACCTAG
Source organism: Gymnobelideus leadbeateri (assembly GCA_011680675.1). Taxonomy (NCBI): domain Eukaryota; kingdom Metazoa; phylum Chordata; class Mammalia; order Diprotodontia; family Petauridae; genus Gymnobelideus; species Gymnobelideus leadbeateri. The sequence goes on from WOXC01000248.1 coordinate 380,584, forward strand.
CCGCCCCTAGAGTGTCTTTTTTGAGGAATGGAGAGGAAGCTAGCCAGACTGTCAAGTTTGGAAGGAGAATAATATGTAATGAGGTTGGAAAGATAGATTGGAGACAGGTTATGAAGGACTTTAAATGATAAACAGAGGAGATTATAAATTTGCTCTTAGAGGGTAATAATGGAGCCTTAGGAGTTTCTTGAATTGAGGAGTGACATGGTCTGATATATACTTAAGGAAAATCACTTTGGTAGCAGTGTGGAACAGTGGTGTCAATCTCAAATAGAAATGGGGGTCACTAAACCATCCATAAAGATCACTGTAGGCTGCATTTTGACTTAGAAAACCACATATTAACATCTGTATTGTATTTTTACTTATTTTTTACATATTTCCCAGTTATATCTTAATCTGCATTAGGCAGCATCTGGAGTTTTCTGGGTTGCTGCATGTTTGATATCTGATGTGGATTGATTGGAGAGGAGAGAAACCAAATAGGACCAATTAGGAAGCCAGTGAGAAGTGACGAGGACATGCATTAAGGTGGTGGATGTATGCGTAGGAACAAGAGATTGGATGTGAGAGTTGATTGAGAAGTAGGAATAATAAAATTGGACAAGTAATTGACTGTGGAGTAAGGAAGAGTGATTTCTTATACTACTTTTTTTACACACATTTATGTTACCTGTTTATTTGTCTTTATGTATTCATTCATATATATTATACACATATGTGAAACACACACACACACGCACACACACACCCTCTGAACCTGGGATTTCATCAGTGCAGAAGACTCAAGTACAAAATTCCCTTTTTCTTTTTTTTTTTTTTTTTGCTTTTGGGAGGGCAATTGGGGTTAAGTAACTTGCCCAAGGTCACACAGCTAGGTTTTTGTTTGTGTGTGCGTTAAGTGTCTGAGGCCGGATCTGAACTCAGGTCCTTCTGACACCAGGGCCAGCACTCTACTGACTGCACCATCTAGCCGCCCCTCAAAATTCCCTTTTTCAATGCAGATGAACAACTTCTGTAATTTATAGTCTTAAAGAGTTGGGGCACTGGGAAGTCAAGAGATTTGCCCTGTGTCACATAGTATGGGTCAGAAATGAGACTTTTCCCTCTGTTACTACAGTCTTTTATTATGCCTTGCTGCTTCTTATGAATTTATTACCTATACTGTAGAATTTTCAGCCTTTAATATAGTTCTGCTAGAATTTACAGATTTTGTTTCTAAATAAGTTTGAACGCATGTAAAAATCTAGTTCAGTTCAGTACATGTAATAAATGGTCACTTGTCTTTGACCAATGCCATCAGAATTTTTCTTTACAATTCTGTAATACTAATTAATGACCCTGGCCAAATCAGTTTCCTCTTCCTTAAAGTTAGGGTTAATAATACTTGTTATTTTATTGTTTTGTTGTAAAGAAAGTGCATTTTGAACTTTAAGACTTTATCTACATATGAACTGTTACTGCATTTCAAGTTTAATAGTATAAATATTTTGTAGGATTTTTTGAGATTGCTATGTATAATTTTTTTCTTTAAAGTTTAGATGATGACCTGGATTATTTTTGTGATTTGAGTCCACTGGAGGTGGAAGAAGACTTAGTTGAGGATGATCATAGTATCGATATTGCACAGACAATTGAACCATTCACAAAAGAAACACCTCCAGGTAGATAAAAGTTCTATTTCATAATAGTGACTTAATTTTAACTTGGCCAGGAATAAAGAATGAAACTTATTTCTGGAATTGTAAAGATGCATACTGCATTGCCTATGTATTTAAAAATGTACCTTTTACAAACTGTGTTGATATATTTTAACTTCAACTGTATTTTTGAAGATATCCTTCTCCCCTCCTCCTTTCACTATTGATTAAGCTGCCCCTTGTAACAAACAAATAAGCAAAAAAAGAAAGCCGGCAAAGCTAATTAACACATCAAGTGGATGAAGAAGCAAATATTCCTCTGCAGAGAAGGGAGAGGTGCCTTTTTATCATCTCTGCCAACTCAAGCGTGGTCATAGAATGACAAATCATTCAGTTTTGGTTTTTTGTTCTCCAGGTACATTTACTCCCTGTGTGACCTTGGAAAGGTCACCTAACCTTTTTGAATTTTAGTTTTTTTGATAGTACAAGAAGAGGATTGGATTAGATGGCCTTTGAAATCTCTTCCAGCTCAAGCTTTTTCTAATTTAAAAAAGTTGATATATTTTGTTTTTATATCATTTACATTTCCCATTATGTCTTTTCTTCCTCTCCTTCCTGAACATCTTTCATCCCTTAGAACAAAGAATAAAAAGGGGGAATGAGGGGAACAGTTTAACAAAACTAACAAAGGTAACAACCAAGGCTGCCTTCTGTAGTAGTCCACACATAGTTTCTCATTTCTGTAAAAAAAAAAAGTGCAGAATACATTTTTCGCATATCTTAGGAATCATGCTTTGTCATTATAATTTTATATAATTTAATACTATCATAGACTGAGAGCCAAAAGGGATCTTTTTTTTTTCTTTACTAAACAAATGCTTTATTAACTTCTGGTTTACATCATTCATTTCCGCCAGATTTTGAGTTACATTTTTTCCCCCATTTTTCCCCTACCCACCATGCCAGAATAGCAGTCCCACAAGATATCCCTTCCTCCAATCTGCTCTCTCCCATATCTTCTCCCATACCTCCTTCGACTTTTCCATTACAGCAAGGTGAATCTCTGTGCCCCAATGCCTGCACATCTTATCTCCCAATAACATGCAAAAGAGTATTAATAATAGTATTTATATATATTTGAAACATTTAATGTTAAGACCTCAAATTGCAGATCCATTCCCTTCCTCCCTTGTCACCCATTCCCTCTTGGAAGATAAGTAATTAAGTATGTGTTGTACATGTCTAGCTATGCAAAACATTACCATAGTGGATGTATTTAGTATAAGGCTGCTTATAATTCCCTCCCACCCATCCCATCCCCACCTGGTCCATTCCCTACTTGATCCTGTCCCTCTTCTATAGTGGGTACTTCCAACCTCCCCTCCCCCCAAGGATGCCCTCCCATCCATCATCCCTCCTCTCCTCCCCCTTCCCCCTATTCTGCTGTAGGTTGAGATATCCAATTTAGTATGTATGTCATTCTCTCCCTGAACCAAATTCAATGAGAATGTGGTTTTGCCTTTTTGCCTTCCTATTCTTCCCCTCCCCTGCAGCCAATTCCCCTTGCTTCTTCTACATGAGATAGTTTACCCTACCCTGCCTCTCCCCATCTCCTCTTGCCACTTTCCTCTCTCACCTCATAATTTCATCCCTTGAGTATTCTCCCTTCCCAAACAAATTCAACCTGTGCCCTCTATCCATATATAACTGTAACCTTATGCACACACATTCACATATGTATTCATATGATCACACACCTTTCTTCCATTATTTTCTTTTTTTTTTTAAAGCAGTTGGGGTTAAGTAACTTGCTCAAGGTTACACGGCTAGTCATTATTTATGCGTGGGTGCTCATTTTCTGAGGCTGGATCTGATCTTGGTCATCCCAACTCCGAGGCTGGTGCTCTTACTCACTGCGCCACCTAGCCACCCCTTTAGGGCAATTGGGGTTAAGTAACTTGCCCAAGGTTACACAGCTAGGTTTTTGTTTGTGTGGACTGTCGAACTTAGGTCCTTCTGACTCCAGGGCCGGCGCTCTATTCACTGCGCCACCTAGCCGCTCCAAGTACTCTTCCATTATTTTCATAGTGAGAAAGATATCATCGGTCACTGTTATTGTTTTTCCATATAGGAATGTAAATAGTTCAACTTTGATAAGTTCCTTTTGATTTCTTTTCCATGACTACCTTCTCAGGCATCTCTTGCTTCTTGCGTCTGGATGTCAAATTTTCTATTCAATTCTGGTTTTTTCCTCAAGAATGCTTGAAAGTCCTGTATTCCACTGAATGACCATATTTTCCCCTGAAACCAAATATTCAGTTTTGCTGGGTAGGTGACCCTTGGGTTCATTCCCAGTTCTTTTGCCCTCTGGAATATCGTATTTCATGCCCTTCGATCATCCCTCAGTGTAGAAGCTGCCAGGTCCTGTGCTATTCTGATTGTGTTTCCACAATATTTAGATTGTTTCTTCCTGGCTGCTTGTAGTATTTTCTCCTTGATCTGGGGATTCTGGAACCTGGCTATAATATTCCTGGGAGTTTTCTTTTTGGGATCTTTTTCAGGAGGTGATCTGTGGATTCTTTCAACCTCTATTTTGCCCTCTGGATCTAAAACATCAGGGCAATTTTCCTTGAGAATTTCTTGAAGGGTGATTTCTAGGTTCTTTCCTTGATCATGGCTTTCAGGTAGTCCAATAATTTTTAAATTGTCTCTCCTGGATCTATTCTCCAGGTCAGTGGTTTTTCCCATGAGATATTTCACATTGACTTCTATTCTTTCATTTGTTTGGACCTGCTTAACAGCATCTTGATTTCTCATAAAGTCATTAGCTTCCATTTGCTTCAGTCTAACTCTGAAGGAATGAATCTCCTCAGTGAGCTTTTGAGATTCTTTTTCCATCTGGCAAATTCGACTTTTTAAGGCATTCTTCTCCTCATTGCCCTTTTGGGCCTCCTTTGCCATTTGAGTTAGTCTATTTTTTTTTTAAAGCAATTGGGGTTAAGTAACTTGCTCAAGGTTACACGGCTAGTCATTATTTATGTGTAGGTGCTCATTTTCTGAGGCCGGATTTGATCTCGGGTCATCCCAACTCCGAGGCCAGCGCTCTTACTCACTGCACCACCTAGCCACCCCTAGTCTATTTTTTAAGGTGTTGTTTTCCTCAGTCAGGCTGTTGACCCTCATTTCATACTTTTCTTGCATCCTTCTCATTTCTCTTCCCAATTTTTCCTCCATTTCTATTATTTGTTTTTTAAAATCCTTCTTAAGGTCCTCTATGGCCCTGTAACCCGCTCATATTTTCCTTTGGGGCTTTTGGAGCAGGATTTCTGACCTCAGCCCTCCTCCTGTTCTATGCTTCGATCCTCTTTGCCCCCAAAATAGGAGTCTAATGTTGCATTTTTCTGTTTATTTTTTTTCCTCTGCCTTGGCATGTTACCACTTAATTACTTGACTTTTGGGCTTGTTGCCACAGTAGGACTCTGCCACCAGACAGGGGAGCTTCTGTCCCGAATGTGTGGGGTCTTCACAACTTTCTGGCAAGCTGGATACCCACCCCAGACCACAATCCAGATCCAGGGAGGTTAAAACAAGAGCGATTACCCCCCAAGACTGATCGATGGATCTCCCTACAGGATCTCCCTGGCCCTTCACAGGCTAGGAGCTGGAGCTGCCACTGAAAACTGCAAAATGGTGTGTCTCCTCAGCGGCTTTTAGCCCCCAGGGGAGGGAGCCAGTTCCCCAAATACTGGTCCAAAAATCCATAGGGCTTTGTCCTATGGCATGTCTATTCTGATAATTCTGGAATCTCCACAGCTGCTGGTGTCCTGGGGTTCCTCTGGCCGGCTGCTAGCCCGGCCGCCCTGGGTCTAAAACCATGGCTCAGGTGGACCTGGGCTTGGCTCCCCACACTCTGCGCGCTGTGCTGCCAGCTCCCAGACTGCTGCGCTGGTCCTTCTTGCAGGGCTGCTGGGCTGTTCTCAGTGGGAGATTAGCTTCTCTGTGTTGTTCTGTGGGTGCTGGGGCTCCAGAAGTTTTTCAGAGACCCCTTTTACATAGTTTGGAGGTGATCTGGGGGGAGAGTGCCTTGGACGTGCTGTTTCTACTCTGCCATCTTGGCTTCGCCCCGCCCCCCCCCCCCTCCTCTGATCTTTCAGTGTAGAGGCTGCCAGATCCTGTGGGATCCTCACTGTGGTTCTGTGATATTTGAATTGTTTCTTTCTGGCCACTTGAAGTATTTTCTCCTTACCTGGTAGTTCTGGAGTTTGGCCACAACATTTTGTGGACTTTTCATTTTGGGATCTCTTTCAGGAGGTGTCTGGTGGATTCTCTCGATTTCTATTTTACCCTCTGGTTCTAGTATCTTAGGGCAGTTTTCCCTGATGAGCTCTTGGAAGATGTTGTCCAGGCTCATTTTTTCATCATGATTTTCTGCTAGGCCTATGATTCTCAGATTATGTCTCCCAAATCTGTTTTGCAGGTCAGTTATTTTTCCATTGAGATATTTTATCTCTTTTTCTAATTTTTTATTTTTGATGTTTTATTTGACTAATTCGTGGTTCCTCATAGAGGATTTGGTTGATTCTAGTTTTTAGCAAATTATTTTCCTTGGTTAGTTTTTGGAGCTCCTTTTCCATGTCACACATTTTTCTTTTTTAAGGAGCTGTTTATTGTAATGTTTTTCTTATTTTGCAATTTTGATTTTAAAAGAATTATTCATTTTAGGGGCGGCTAGGTGGCACAGTGAGTAGAGCGCTGGCCCTGGAGTCACAAGGACCTGAGTTCAGATCTGGCCTCAGACACTTTACACACACAAACAAAAACCTAGCCGTGTGACCTTGGGCAAGTTACTTAATCCCAATAGCCCTCCAAAAAAAAAAAAAAGAAAGGAAAGAATTATTCATTTTATCTTCTATCTCTCTCATTTGGTTTTCAAAGTTTCTTTTGAGCTCATCTAAGAATGCTTTCTGTGCTTGAGACCCGTTCCCTGTTAAGGCTTCAGCTGTGGGTGTGGAGTCAACACTGTCTTCCCTCAATTTGGTTCCTTCTTCTCACGATATAGTAGGGCACTAGAATCTTTGTCTTTGCAGTCTGCTTTTTACTGATTTTGAGGCAGGGTCTTAGCCATGCCCTTCCTCTAGGGTTCCCAAGCCTTTACTGTTTAAAGTTTTGCCCTGGGGCAATAATTACTATGTTTTCAGGGTCAGAGGGGGTTATTGAAGCAGCTGGGGTTCACTCTGCCATCCTGGTCCCTGGAAGTCCAGATAGGAGCTTTTTAAATTTCTAGGCTGTGGATTGGTAGTCCCATGAGTAGCTGCTGCCCCTGCTAGGGCCCCTGCATTTGACTCTTACCCTGCTCCATTCAGTCCCAGCCCTGAGGTGATAGGGCTGGCAGTGGCCCTTGTGCTCGGTGGGTCAACTTGCCGCCGCTTTGATTAGGCCTCTGTGAGCTGCGGTGTCGTCTTCTGGGACTCTCCTACTCCATACTGTTACATTTATTGCTTACCCTATTTAAAGACTATGTAACCTTTGAACTCATGTCCTCTTGTCTTCTTTGGATGCTGGATGTCCCTTCAGAATCATATACTCCTTCTCATGGGCCCCTGACTATTGTTTGGAGAGGGTCTCCCTGAAAGAAAACTTATTCTGGTGCTGCCTGTCTTCCTAAGTCCTTCACTTCTGCTCTTCTGACCCTGCTTTCCAGTACCCTTCCAAGTAAAACTTAACCCTTCCAGGAAACTAACAGTACCACTGCTTTCTTTCCTCTCAAAGGTCAGACATGGAAGGAGTGAGTCCTTAACTTTCTCTTATGCCTTCCTTTTCCTTGTCTAAGTAATTGTGCTGTTTAGTGCTAAACTCTTCCCTACTACTGGGGGTGAGGAGATGGGGGAGAGTTTTGCTTTTGAATTAAATTATTTTTCCTTCTTTTCACTTTTATCTACCCAGAATTATTAGTCTCTTTGATCCTTTTGCCCAGCAGTGATCTCTTAATTTTTATGTCTTTGGCCCTTGATCAGATTTTAAGATTTTCTGTAATATACATATATATAATATATTATAGACGCATATAATATATAAAATATAATAATTGAAGATTATTTTTTGTTTTTGTTTTGTTTTTTATTTTTTGGGAAAAAAATCCTTGTCTCACCCTAGAATCACAAGACAGTTGATTTAATTGTTTAGACTTTTCTTCTTTTTTTTTTTTTTAAGCATAGAGGAAACTTTAATGGTTAGAAAGTATCTATTTAAAGTAAAAAGTAAATATCATATGCAACATGTATACATTAAAATCTTTCTTTCCCCAAAATAGACTTTTCTTCTTAACTCTGCTTATGTACCTCTCTTATGTTTTTCTCAAGTTTTTGTGTGTCATATATTTTCATCATCTCAGAAATCTTTCAGTTAAATGAGTTGATTATTCCTTTGTTGTTGAAAAATCCTTATTTTCAAATCTTGTGTAGCGCTCGGCTTTTCAAGATACACACACACACACAGAGGTATGTATGTGTGTGTATATATACACACATACACAAATGCATATTTACACATGTGCAGGTGCACACATATCTTTATATTTACATAATTTTTTTTTTTCTGGGAAGCTTCCCCTATCACCTTTGCTTTTTGGAATTCCACATTCCAGTTTTTTTCTTTCTTTTTTTTTAAAGATTAATATTAGTCCTGGGATGTTAAGATAGTTTTCTTTGAGAGCTAAAATTCTTTCTCTCTGTTTCTTTTTGTTTGTTGTTTGAAACTGTTAAATCATGAAGTTTAACCACTGTGTTCCTTAGTAATTAAAACTTTAGATTTCTATTGATTGGTGATATGCTGATTTTAACAATCAATATTTTACTTTTGAGTTTCAGTGCTTGAGGAAAATTTTCTCGTGTTATTTCTTGAAGACAGTAGACTTAATTTAACCTTTTATTTTTTTGGAGATTGCTTTATTCTTTAGGTTATGTCTTCACATCTTTTCCTCAGACTCAGCAGCTTGGATATGTAGAGACTCCATATATTTGTTCTGTTATTGCTGCTATTCTCTAGTTTGTTCTGTCAGGTTTGCATACAGAGTCTTCTCTTTTGAAGAGTTTTACTGTTGCATATTTCAGGTTGCCTCTTCTCATGTTGTCGTGAGTTCTTTGAGGGCACTGAGGTTTGCCTTCACTTGAATCATGGTTTTCATTGTAACTTCCTTTTTATACATTTTTTCATCTAATTATTATATTTTCATTTTTCATTTCTTTTTGGACCATTCTCTAGTTTTTTTTACATTGCTTTCTTACTTCTGGTGACCTATGGAGTATATCTGGCTCCTTTTTTCATTGAGGGACTTATTTCTTCTTGCTCATTTTTCCTTCTTTGTGCTGCTGCATTTTTTCTACTTAGGATTTAGGTTTATTCCCAAGCTTGCTTCATTGACCTTTTTGCCTTCTGTCTCAGTTTTCTAAGTTAATTTTAAATGACGTGTCTTCATCTTTTGACCTACCCCTAACTAATGCCTTGGATTTTTCCTATCGAGTTTCAGAGTTCTCGTTGAGCCGGCAGCAGAGGAGTGGGGAGGGTAAACAGGTGCTGTGTGCTGGATGGCCCACTGTGTTTTCCCTCACTTCCCTTCTTCCACTTCATTGACATGTGTGGGCCCTCCCTCCCCCAGGACTTCTTCTTTCAGTGCATCCTCTAACTCACACTGGAGGGATGGGCATATGGTAAGGTCAGACTGAGTCACTGCCCTGGAAAGAGAGCTATAGAAAATGCTCTAGGGAAGCTCTAAATGGAGATCTCTGTTCTGGGCAATTTGTGGCTCCTCAGCTTAACCCTGGGCTGTCATTGGAGAAGGCTTTTTTTGGGGGGGGGATATTTCTCATCATCTTTTTTTTTTTTGCCTTTTTGGGGGGGGGCAATTGGGGTTAAGTAACTTGCCCAAGGTCACACGGCTAGGTTTTTGTTTGTGTGTGCGTTAAGTGTCTGAGGTCGGATCCGAACCCAGATCCTTCTGACTCCAGGGCCAACACTCTACTCACTGAGCCACCCAGCCGCCCTCATCATCTCTTCTTGTCTTATTAATTCTACGTATCCTTGATTTGAAGTGGTCTGGGTTCTGTGATTAACTCTGATCTCCCTTAGTCTCAGTGACCTCTTTGGTTCACTTTTGTTGTCATTGTCAGGAGGTGAATAAGTGTTATAATTTAGGTGTCTTATCTTTTAGTGTTTTATGTGAAATATCCCAAAGTCCTTAGAATACTCGCCAGCCAGTAGAGAGGATTACTTGTTACCATACTGCCCTTTTTGCTGTTTGTAAATTCTTGGCAGGGCGGGAAACAACTTCTCTCATAAAAAGTTTTTGGAGATTCCCCTGGCTTATTGTTTAACATAAATTCATTCTGATATTGCTTTAAAATGAAAGAACCTTAAATCTATACTTAGTTTTGCATAATAATTTAAGTATTAATGAGTAAATTTGACTCTTGGCATTTTCATTTGTTTTTAGATACTACCTTGCTAAGTAATTCAGTGCCTAGTAGTGAATATTTCTATGATGGATATTGCTCTTCATTGAAGTATACTGACAAATCAGTATCATCTAACAAACTCAGGCAAAGTTCGCTTCCACCTCATATCAATCAGATATATAATGAATTATCTCTGATACATCAGAAACTGCAGGTGAGACATGATGAATTGTAAATTTTGAAATGTTTAATGTTCTTAGCAGTTAGCATCCAATAAAATTTGAATGTAAAGTATATTAATTAAAAGCAGTGGGGATAATGATGAGGGAAAAATTAATGTTCATCTGTGAGAACGTTTTTAAGGCAAAGAAATGGATGGATTGGTATGGGGGCAATGTCCAAAGATAAATTACACTAGGCAGATAAAGATATATTTGTTTTATGACTGGTTTCACTTCTTTGTGATTTTTTTGAGGGGAAGTGGAGGATGTTAAACTTGTGATTTGATAGGTACAGACTCATAGTGAGGAAGTTCCCTCTACTAGTGCAGATCAACAAATGTTCTGCAATTTGTAGGCTTAGTATTCTCTATTCAGACTTACCTAGGGTCATACAGGCAGCACACAATAATCAGTCATCTGGACTTGAACTCAGGTTTTTCTGACACTATGCCAGGCTGCCTGCTGCAAGATAATAAAATCACAAATTTAGAACTCGAAAGAAAGTCAGTTTCCTTTTCTGAGCTTTAATTTTCTCATCTGTAAAATCGAAGATTTGTAGTATCATTCTTAGTTCCTTCTCCCTTGTCCTTTTTTTTTTCCAAATGCTTTATTAACTTCTGGTTTATATCATTCATTTCCACCAGATTTTGAGTTACAATTGTTTCCCCATTTTTCCCCTACCCACCACCCCAGAATAGCAGTCCCACAGGATACCCCCTCATCCAGTCTGCTCTCTCCCATATCTTCTCCCATACCCACTTCGACTTTTCCATTAGGGCAAGGTGAATCTCTGTATCCCAATGTCTTGTCCTTTTCCTTATTATCTCAGCAGTTCCCTCCTTTGAAAATTACTCCATGGAGGGTTCCCCATATCCATAGTAAATACACTTTAAATTTTTTCTTCACAAAACTTCTTTTTTTTTTTTTTTTGGGTTAACAAGCTTACTTTAATCAAACAAACACACATTACCTAGTTCAGGGGGAAAAGGTCAGCACCTCGAACTTCAGAGTTACAGAACTTACAGATCAAACAGACAGGCTTCCAAACTGTCCTACCATTATATCAATACCAAATCACAGTTACCAGAGAGGGAAGCATCAACATCTGGGTTTTCAAAGCCGGGGGGCTCTCAACAACAGCTTCCCAGAGTCTCATCTGGTCAAATCACACAATACTTCTCAAAGTGAGCCCCAAAGCAAAGCCTCTCCTCAGAGTTTATATAGCCTTCTCCTGGCTCAAAGATTGTAACAACCTCCTTGACCCGCTGCCCAATCACAAAGTATCAAGGTGTGGGCTTTCCTGAAAAACAAGCCTCCCACCACAGGCTCCAGGTGCACTTAAGCTAGGGGCAGGGAAGATCTTTAAATTTGCATTTCCATTACATTCGGCCCCAAGATCTTTCATGCCCATAGCATACGCAATTTACATTTGAATTAGCACTAAAACATCTCTTAGGTCACATTTTCAAGGTACTTCTAAAGTTACCAAAGTGGCCACTGGGTCTTCATTTTCACATCAATTCACAAAATACAAAGCATTATCACACAAAGTACTCTTGGGAGGGGGGCGGTGTCCTTCCCATAACACTGCTCCAGCCCCTGCTTCCAAATCCAGAGAGGGAACTAGGCAACAAAACCAAAGTGGGGTCCTTGGGATCCATGGCACTTCACCCCACCCACCATAGTCACAAGTCCATCCCCCCTGGGTCCCAAACTGTGGGATGCAGCAAGGAAACACATTCAGTGCCCCTGCTTTGCCACACAGTCCTTATCTTGTCCTGTGTCTGAACTCCAAACTCCTGGGTTCCTTCTCCTCCAGCAGAAGGCAGCAGCTCCAGGCTTCTCCACAGGTCTCCATGCAGGCAGCTGACCATTCCTGCTCTCAGCTCAGTGAAGTCAGCATGCAGGCCGTTCTTCTCTCCTGCTCCATGGCTCCACAGAATCACAGCTACCACAACTGGGAAACAAACAATTATCCCAGCCCCCATACTTTCCTTTTACTCAGCAGATCCCATCCTCGTCGCCATTTGTAGCAGCAAGCACCCCAATATCCCCAGGGTGACTGCCAATATAGGTTCTTAGATCTGCTTTTCAAAAGGAAAGCAACTCAAAATCAGTTAACAAGCTTAATTTAATCAAACAAACACACATTACCTAGTTCAGGGGAAAAAGGTCAGCACCCCGAACTTCAGAGTTACAGAACTTACAGATCAAACAGACAGGCTTCCAAACTGTCCCAACATTACATGCATCAATACCAAATCACAGTTACCAGAGAGGGAAGCATCAATATCTGGGTTATCAAAGCCGGGGGGCTCTCCACAACAGCTTCCCAGAGTCTCATCTGGTCAAATCACACAATACTTCTCAAAGTGAGCCCCCCACAAAACTTCTTAAGGAAATGCTTTTTATGAAAATTACCTTACTCCAAATCTGTCCTTTAGAGTAAAGGTAGGTGGTATTTTTCTTGTAATGATAGAGATTGTGACATAAGCTTAAATTCTGGGCCCCTGTTGGCAGAAAAATTCCCTTTTATTGGTTGTAAAAATTTATTGGTTGTAAAATTTCAAAGAAACAGTATCCTTATTTTTGTGTGAGTCCCTGCAATTTAGGGTCTTTGGTCATGTTATTACTATGTTTGTAATTCATAAAGTTTCATTATTTGAAGAAATTAAATGTGTAATATTTTCTCTTTGAGTTTGAAGCCTGATTATAAGTATTGGCCATAAACATTCTTGAAATCTTTCATAAGAGATTTTTGGGCAGAAACAATTAGCAATCTTTTGCTCATTCTTAAAATAGTGTTATCACATTATTGTTCTTAATAGATTAGTTTATTCACTAAGAGCTGTTAGCAAGCCTTGGTTTAAGGGCAAAAACACAAGTGTGGGCAGCTGTAACATGATTCTCTTAAAGGACCCCCTTTCCCTGATTTAGCACGTTCATATATATTCTTTTATAAGAATTCTGTTCTAGCTATTGTGTAATCCACATTTTAGTGAGACTCCTCTAAGTATTTTCTAAAGAATGTTTATTTCATTGAAGTAAACTTGCACCAAAGAAAGAAATGTTTTGCATCAAATGTATGTGTATTTTGGGTTTGTGTAAAAAAACAACTTTTAAAAACTTGATATTTTGATATAGCAAGAAACTGCAGGACAGCAGGAGTTTGCTGCACAGCTTCATAAGCGAGAACATTTTTTAAGTCAAAAAGAAGAACTGCTAATCCAACATGAAGTTGCTTTGACTAAAATTAAAAGTGTTGAAGAAGAAATTCATACAAAATTTAAAATTATGAAAGAGGTAACTTTATATAGAAAGATTCCAGTTTAGTGTAAATAATTTTCTTCTTTTTTTTTTTTTAAAGCAATTGGGGTTAAGTAACTTGCTCAAGGTTACACGGCTAGTCATTATTTATGTGTGGGTGCTCATTTTCTGAGGCCGGATCTGATCTCCGGTCATCCAAACTCCGAGGCCGGCGCTCTTACTCACTGCGCCACCTAGCCGCCCCTTTAGGGCAATTGGGGTTAAGTAACTTGCCCAAGGTCACACGGCTAGGTTTTTGTTTGTGTGGATTAAGTGTCGGAGGAGGCCGGCTCCGAACTCAGGTCCCTCTGACTCCAGGGCCGGCGCTCTATTCTCTGCGCCACCTAGCCGCCCCAATAATTTTCTTCTTGACAGGGTTAGTTTAAAAACTGATTTTTTACTACTTGATTTCATTACAAGTTTACTTGGTGTGAAGATGACCCTATAGAAATAAACATTTATTTTCATTTGGATTTAGGCAAAGTAGGACTTAGAAGCTTGAATCAGTGTAAAGAAGGAGGTGTATGTTGAATGAAACTTTTTTTTTTTTTTTGCTTTTTGAAGGGCAATTGGGATTAAGTAACTTGCCCAAGGTCACACGGCTAGGTTTTTGTTTGTGTGTGCGTTAAGTGTCTGAGGCCGGATCCGAACTCAGGTCCTTCTGACTCCAGGGCCGGCGCTCTACTCACGGCGCCACCTAGCCACCCCTGAATGAAACTTTTTCAAGCATATTTTTCTTTTTTTTTGCCTTTTTTTTGGGGGGGGGCAGGCAATTAGGGTTAATCGACTTGCCCAAGGTCACACAGTTAGTGAGTGTGTCAGGTGTCTGAAGCCAGATTTGAACTCCAGTCCTCCTGACTCCAGGGCGAGTGCTCTATTCACTGTGCCACCTGGCTTCCCTATTTTTCTGCTTTTGTGGTTTTCAGCCAAAAGTAAAGCTAAGCTTGAGACAAAATGAAGCTTACTGGTGATACTTTTAAAGTTGTTAGATAAGAAAAATGGAATGAATTTAATTCAATGCTTATTTCTTATGCTCCCTAAAGAAAGAGATTTGCCCTGTCAAGAAAAATTACCAGACCCTAGATGGTGTGCTTTTCTGTATTCTAGTTTCTTACTCATGTGTGTGTTTTATGTGATGCGTTTTTAGTACCTCTTGGACTTGAAACAGTTTGTACCTAGTGAGTGATGTACCAGTACTTAACACAGTGTCTGGCATTTATTAGACTGAACAAATGGTTGTTGATTTTTTGACTTAACTATAATTTAATGAAATAAAATTATTTTTCCTTGAGCTCCTGGTATCAAAATTCCAATAGGAATGTCCAGGCTGAGTAAAGAGGCAATGTGGTACAGTCAAAAGGACAGGGGATTTGGATTCAGAAGACCTGGATTTGAATCCCAACTCTGCCACTTACTGCTTATGTGACTTTGGGCAAGTCACTTAACCTTTCTGGGCTTCAGTTTTCTGATTTGTAAAATAAAAGGATTGAATTGGGTGACATGTAAAATATCCTTTAGCTCCAAATCTTCGAATCTCTAATAAGGGTCATTAGTTTTCCATTTCTCTTTGCCCCGTCTAGTGAGACTG
>WOXC01000249.1:0-42500 GCA_011680675.1 Gymnobelideus leadbeateri
GCAGTTCCAGCGGCTTGCCTAGCGCTTGCCGTCACCCGGGAGACGCGGCTTGTGGCTTCTGGTTGCTGTGGAAACCCCGGAGGGGCCCGGATGGGGGTGTGAGGAGCCTGTGGCTTGGGCTTGTACGTCTGGACTCTCCGACAGTGTGGGGCGGATGGTCCAGCAAGCTTCTGGACCTTGAGGCTGGAAAACGTGGTCAGACAATGACCGATGAACTGGAGAGAAGGAAATGAAAAGGTTTCAGGACTCTGGTGAGGGCTTCAGAGGCCGCCAGAGAAGCTGCTCCTGCCTTCAGGGAGGTGGTGGACCACAGGTGCCCGGTGGGGCATTTCTTGTCAGACGGGGGCCATGGGTTAGCCCTCTGTGTTCCAAGAAACAAAGGTGGGAAGGTCTTGGAGGGCTAGGCACATTGACCAGTGACCAGGGCTGGCTTTCTTCCACAGAAGGGCAATTCCCAAATAGTGCACAGATCCCTAGTCCTTTATACGAAACAACGCATGAGGTGGACGATTGAGGATTGGTTATTCCCTTTTTCTAGAGGAGGAAACTGAGGCTCAGAGAGATTAGCCTTGGGAAGATCAAGAAAGGCAAAGACATGGTCTCTCTGTCCTCAGGGAGCTCACAGCCTAATGAGGAAGACAACATGAAACAAGGAGGCGTATACAAGACCTCTACAGGGAAGTGGAAGGAGATATCGGGAGGAAGACTGCTGCTTGTGTTTGGGAGGTGAGGACAGGGGAGAAAGGAACCGGGAAATGTCCAGCGCAGAAGGAAGCCGAGAGACTGGGATAAAGAGAGGAAGCATTCCAGGTCTGGGGATGGCCACAGGCAAGGCGATGGGGCATGAAGCAGAGCCTGCCGCTCCCTCCAGGGACTACGAGGGAGACTCGACTTCCTCCCCTAGGGAATGGGAATAATAAGCCTTGCACTAACTCATCTCCCAGGGCTTTGGGAAGGAAAGGGTTTACTTAATCCGGAACAGCATAAAGAACCAGGCCCTCACTGGCTCTTCCCCTGATTGTGACATGATTTTTAACCGGCCCTCCCAGGATCACTAAGCCATACTCACATCTCCATGCAGGGGTCTGCTCACATCACTCTTCTGCTCCTAAAATCTCTGGGCCTCAGTTTCTTCCTCTGAAAAAATAGGAAGATCAACTAGTTGAGCTTTGAAGCCCCTCCCACTTCTGACAATCCCGTCCTAAGGCTCCTCCCAGCTCTGACATCCTGTGTTCTAAAGGACATCCCTTGTTCTCAGAGCGCTCCCAGCCCTGCCATCCTCTGTTCTAGGGCCCCTCCCAGCTCCAACATTCCAATCTTCAGTTCTTTAGGAAGACTCTCCGTTCTTTAAACTACAGGAGCAGCTCAGGGTAGGTGTTAGGTCCTCGGACATGCAGTCAGAGGATTAAAATCCTACCTCTGATACTTGACGGTTTCCTCTTCTGTAAAACAAGGATAATAATCCCTACAGTCTTCCCAGTTTTTCAGAATTTTTGGAAGATTCACATGAGATCATGAATTCAAATACTTTGTCTTGACCTATTATTTCCTGGTGGGACTGAAGCCAGGGAGACCCGAGTTCAAATCCAGCCTCAGACACTTACAAGCTGCAAGACTCTGAGCAAGTGGTTCACAACTCCCTGCCTCAGTTTCCTCATCTGCAAAATGGAGCCAACACTAGCCACTACCTGCCAGGGTTGTTGTGAGGATCGTATCTGTAAAGTGCTTGGCACACAGTGGGTGTTTAATAAATGCGTATTTCCTTCCCCTTTTGCCCACACAAATCAGCCCCTGCTCAGACACCCCGAGAGATAAATTGACTTGCAAAGGGTCACCAGGCTTCTCCTCCAGCACCCCCTCACCGGGAGAAGGAGAGGGGGAGGAGAGTGAGAGAGAGAGAGAGAGAGAGGAGGGAGAGGGGAAAGGGGGAGAGAAAGGGGGAAAGAGGGGTAAGGGGAGGGAGAGGGGAGAGGGGGAGGGGAGGGGGAGGGGAAAAGGGAGAGAGAGACAGAGAGACAGAGAGAGAGAAGAGAAGAGAGAGACAGAGAGGAGAGAGAGGGTGAGAGGGTGGGAGAGAGAGGGGAGAAGAGAAAGGAAGAGAATGGGAGGGGGAGAGAGCGAGGGTGGGGAGAGAAAGAAAGGGGGAGAGAAAAAGACGGGGGAAGACAGAGAGAGAGAGAGGAGAGAGACAGAGAGGGAAAGAGACAGAGAGAAAGGAAGAGAGAGAGAGAGAGAGAGAGAGAGAGAGAGAGAGAGAGAGAGAGAGAGAGAGAGAGAGAGAGGAGAGGGAAAGAAGAGAGCATGTCAGTCTGTGCCAGGCACTATGGTTTTCACTGAGGACAGAAAGACAAATTAAATCAGCCCTGCCTTCAGGGACCTTCACTTTGATGGGGGAGAGGGAGATGTCCATCACCCTCCTATTTTCTGATCCCTGAGGTCCCCTTTGCCCTCAGACACTCTGAGAGATCTTCAAAGGATTGAATTTTAGCTCCCCGGGGGACAGAGCAGGGTGAGGGGGTGGGAGTCAAAAGCCAGAGCCCTAGAGTCAGAAAATGCCAGGGGTTCCAATCCCCAGATCTGCCAGTTGTGACCCAGGCCCCCCCACTTTCCTATCTGTAAAATGAAGGACCCCTTCCAGCTCTCAAAGTCAGATCCTAGGATTCTTAGGTTGCATTAGAAGAGCTAGAGCACCCAGGATGTGGAAAGTAATAGAGAGATGGAAGGAACAGGGGCGGCTGGGTGGTACAGTGAACAGAGCACTGGCCCTGGAATCAGGAGGACCTGAGTCACTGAGATACTTAACACAAAAACTAGCTGTGTGACCTTGGGCAAGTCACTTAGCCCCAATTGCCCTCCAAAAAAAAGAGATTGAAGGAACCGCAGAAGCCATTTAGATCAACCCCCTCATTTTAAAGGGGGGATACTGAGGCATAGGGCTTACTGAAAGTCACAAAGGGAGTAAGTGACCACAGAAGGACTCGAACTCAGATCTTCTGACTCCAGAGCCAGGGCTCTTTCCACTGTGCCACAGTGCCTGCTTACCTTGGTCCTGGTCAGACTGCAGCTGGTTTGACTGGATGACCAGCTCCAAGGTTCTGGCTCTGAGGGACTTTTTGCTAGAGGGGACACAAAATTGGCCCAAAGGCACACAGCAGACTCAGGCTGGAGTCCGGAGACTTCACAAGCCGCCCTCCACCCTCCAGTCTGGTGAGCTCCATCCCCTTCCACTCACCTCCTCTCCACCTTGGCTCAGCCCTACCAGCCTCCCACCCCCTCCCCACATGGATGGCAGCCTCTCTGGCAGGGTCTCCCAGGAGGAAGCAGGGAGAGTTACCCGGCCTTAGCTCAGCTCCGGAGGGAGCTGGTGAAGAAGCTTCCAAAGCCGACAGATGTTTTCTGAAATGGCCAAAAGCATGAGCTGTGGGGAGGGCTCGGTGGAGTAGAGGGGGAGGTGTCAGGGCTGGCAGCTGGGGGACAAGGCAAGGTGGAGAAGGCTCCAGATTAAACTAGGAGGGAGGCAGACACACCTGAAGGGGCTTTAAATAGCAGTCCTTTAAACAGCATCACCTGAGGCTGGGGAGGAGCGGCTGGAGAGACCACCTGTTGGGCAGGAAGCCCCGCAGCTGGCATAACTAAGGGTGGGGGGAGGGGTGCAAGGTTCGATGTTAAAATAAGACCCATGTTGGGGCGGCTAGGTGGCGCAGTGAATAGAGCGTCGGCCCTGGAATCAGAAGGACCTGAGTTCGGAGCCGGCCTCCGTCACTTAATCCACACAAACAAAAACCTAGCCGTGTGACCTTGGGCAAGTTACTTAACCCCAATTGCCCTAAAAGGGGCGGCTAGGCGGCGCAGTGAGTAAGAGCGCCGGCCTCGGAGTTGGGATGACCAGAGATCAAATCCGGCCTCAGAAAATGAGCACCCACGCATAAATCAAATGACTAGCCGTGTAACCTTGAGCAAGTTACTTAACCCCAATTGCTTTAAAAAAAAAAAAAGACCCATGTTGAGATGAGTGGAAAGAGCTCATGCTCCAGTGATGAGACCTGCGTTCAAATCCTTACTCTGCCAAATGACATTTACTTGAGTAACCTTGGCCAAGTTAATTGATTTCTCTGAGATTAAGGTTTCTTTACTATAGGAGGGGCTTAGGCTAGACCTGGAAGGTCTCCCAAACCATCCAATCACTGAGCAATCGTTGCACCCCAGACCTGATCAACAGAAAGTGTTCAACTTTCTGTTTCTCAGACTCAGATTCTGTCTCCTGCCTCCTTGCCTTTGCAGGGTCTGGAATGCAGTTCCTTCCTCCTGCTAGCCTCCTCAAATGACTTTAGATTTACTTCTCAGTGTATGTGTTGTCTACACTGTGAGAACAAGGATGCATGTTTCACTTTTGTCCTTGTTCCCCAGGGGGCCTAGCAAGGTGCTTGGCACACAGCAGGTGTTTAATAAGTGCTTCCATGACTGAAGAGAATCAAAGCTGTTTACCTCTCTGGGCATCAGTTTCTTCATCTGTAAAATGGGACAGTAATGCTTGCTTGCCTTACCTCACCCATGAGCAAAGTACTTTGGAAAGCAGTGGCCCAAACATGGGCTGTCACATTCTCACTGCCACCATCAAGCAGCAAGCCAGTGGCAGTCAGAGCACAGGACAGGGAGTCAGTGGGGTCTTCATTCAAACCCTGACATTCAAACCAGTGTGACCTTGGGCCTTTGGGCCTCAGTTTCCCCACCTGCCAAAGGGAGGAGTTGCACCAGATGATTTCCAAGGTCCTGTGCAGACCTTCTATGTTTGATCTGTGACCATGCCAATCACGGGACAAGGTTGGGGGAACTGCCTGGAATTTAGAGGACTGATGGGAAATAACTATGTAAAGGCAGGGCCTTGAATGCTAGGCTAAAAAGAGGATATTCTGTCTTGTAGACAATAGGGAGCTACTGAAGGTTATTTGACCAAAGAAGTGACATGGTCAGACAGATGGGGAAAGTGAAGCCCAAAGAAGGCTACAGAGCTTGTTAGCAGCTGATACAAGAAGATCCAAATCCAGTGTTATTTCCAGGGCAGGAGGATGCTTAAGGATTAATTGGACAGAGGGCTTCTGGGGAGAGGGTGTCT
Organism: Gymnobelideus leadbeateri; assembly: GCA_011680675.1. Classification (NCBI taxonomy): domain Eukaryota; kingdom Metazoa; phylum Chordata; class Mammalia; order Diprotodontia; family Petauridae; genus Gymnobelideus; species Gymnobelideus leadbeateri. Next base: position 5,114 of record WOXC01000249.1, read on the forward strand.
CTGGGAAGAAAGCTAGAAAAATAGCTGAGAGCTTGAGGGAGGGGAGGGGGAGATCCCTGGTTGAAGGCTTCCTGCCCCCACCCCCTCTGCCAAGTATCTCCATCTCTCCCAGACTGGACAGAAACTCCTGCTCACTGACTGCAGCTTGGGCAGCCCCACCTGGTCCCTGTGGCTAGGAGAAGGTGGGGAGGGCCTGGCAGGAAGCAGGAGGGGAGCCCCCGCCCTACCCAGCCACGTCCCAGCAGACTGGAGGAGAGCAGGCCACCTCAGCAGGAGGGGCCTCTCTCCCAGCTCCTGGACAGCAGCCACCATAGCCGCTACTACTTCTTCCTTCCTACGCCTGGCCCCAGCAGTGGCAACCCCGCAGCCCTCCAGTAACTTGAGGAGGGGGTAGGTCCGGGATTCCAAGACTCCACTTCCTGGCTCCCCAGTAGTCTCCTCCCACCCCCAAGGCCCTGGCCAGCCCAGCCACGTCACCGCCTGCTCCCGGACTGGAGAAAGAGGCAAGGGTGTCCCGGCAGGAACCCAGGAGCCTGGAAGGCTGCCTGAGGGGACAGAGCCCGCTGGCCCTAAGGCTAGGGCTAGCCCAAACTTGGCATTGGCCGCAGAGGAGTGAAGGGCAAGGAAGCTGGACAGCTGGATGCTGAAGGAAGCTTGGGCCTAGGGCAGAGGCGGGTCCCAGCTCTCTCTAGGCAGGGCATTCTTTTAGAGGAGAAGGCGGGTGTGAGAGAGTGAACGCCTTCCACCAAGGGATCTGGAAGGGTCAGCCAAGGGGACTCTGGGGTAGTTCCTGGCACTGGGGAGTGGGCAGCACCATCATGAACCTGTTCCGGATCCTGGGGGATGTTTCCCACTTACTGGCCATGATCCTGTTACTGGTAAAAATCTGGAGATCCAAGTCCTGTCGAGGTAAGCCACTGAAGAGCAGAAGGCGGGTTTAGAAAGAGAGAGTCAGGATGGCAGGGATGGAGAATAAGGAGAGCTAGGCTCCTGCCCCTTCAGACACCCAGGGAGGAACAAGCTCCACAAAAAGGCAGTTAGGAAACCAGGGCTCAAATCTCCACTGGGTGATCCTGGACAAATAACAACCTCTGGGCCTCAGACTTCCCCTCTGTCAAATGGAGAGGAGGAATGAGATGATCTCTAAGGCAGGGGTCCAGAAAATCTGAGTTCAAATCTTGCTTCAGAAACTTTCAGCTGTTATGGCTCTCTGGACCTCAGTTTCCTTAGCTGTGAAATGAAGGTAATCATAGCACCCATCTCACTGGGCTGATGTGAGAAAAGAAATAATAGAGGTAAAGTGCTTTGTGAACATGAATGTGCTGTGAAAACGGGAGTGATTAAAATTCTAACTTTGTCTTCTCTTTTGTCTTAGGCTTCTTTCCCCTTGGCCCCTATTTTCCAAAACAACTTCTGAGGCTCTCCTGTTTCCTACCTGAGTGCTACTTTTCTCTTTCCCTTCTGCCTTTCACCACCCTCTCCAATATCCATGCGGCTATGTTCCCAACACTGATACCCATGAAATGGACAGTCCCCCATCCTTCACCTCTCTGCCTCTGAATGGCTTGGAGAAAGAATCTGGGCAGCTGGGGGTGGGGGGGGCAGGAAGGGGGTGTGGGAAGGGGATGGCCAGTAGCCCAGGAAGAGGGTGTGATGTGGCAGGCACTGGGCTGGATGAGAGGCTGCAGAAAGGAAGGGAATGGCCAGGAGAGAGGTGGAGTTGGAGAAAGGGGACAGCTCAGGGCATTCAAGGATGGTAGGGTCGGGAAAGACCTACCAGCATCAGACCTCGGTTAGAGCTGCTTTGGACTTTAGAATGCTGATTTGGTCAGAGCTGGGAGGGGCATTAGAACACAGTATCAGAGCCGAGAAAGGTCTTCAGAACACAGAGATCAAAGCTGAGAGGGACCTTAGAACACAGAATGTCAGAGCTGGGAAGGGCCCTCAGAACACAGAGTATCAGAGCTGGGAAGGGCCCTCAGAACACAGTGTCAGAGCTTTGAACACAGAGGATATTAGAATTGGGAGGGCCTCTAGAAACCATCTGATGCAGCCCTCTCATTTTACAATGGTAGAAACTGAGGTGGAGCCAGTGGGGAGGATCTTGGCCATGGTCACCCAGCTGGACAGAGGCGGAGTCAGGACTGGGACCCAGCCCCTGACTGCCCACTCTGTGCTATTCTGTCCTTCTGCCTCTGTAAGTGGGAGAGAGGGATGGGAAGGAGAAGAAGGGACGTTGGGTCTGCAGAGTGGGTTGGAGAGGAGATTGTTGGGTCTCTTCTGCCTGTATCCAGAGGGCAGAACCAGAGCAAAACTGAAGAATGGGTGGCTTTGCAAATAACCACAGTTAGCTTAATGTGAGGAAAACCCTCCTGCCAAATGAGAACTGTCTGAAAATAAACATGATTTTGTGATTCAACCTTTACTCCCTTCTTCCATTAGAGGGCTTCAAGCGGGGACTGAGTGACCATTTGTTGGGTATTTAATTGGGGGAATTCCCTTTGGGTCTGGACAAGAGGCCCACTGAGGCCCCTTCATCTCAAACACTGCAATTCTGTCTCCTCACTGAGAAGGCTTTCAGAGGGTACAGCTGAGAGTTTCTTGTGACTGAAGAATTTTCTTTTCTTTCTTTCTTTTTTTTTTTTTAAAGCAATCGGGGTTAAGTAACTTGCTCAAGGTTACACGGCTAGTCTTTATTTATGTGTGGGGGCTCATTTTCTGAGGCGGGTTTTGATCCCAGGTCATCCCAACTCTGAGGCCGGTGCTCTTACTCACTGCGCCACCTAGCCGCCCCTGAGGGGGCTGTTTTTAAAGGCCCTTGTAGCTTCAGGAACTCTTCTCAGGAGATCCTGGTGGACTTCAAAGATATTGTGTGGTTTTTGTGGGGAGGGGGAAGGGAGGGACCTAGAACAGAAACATTGACTGCAGATGTGATGCAAAGGTGTCTAGCCCTTCCAAGGCAGAGCTTCATCCACGAAATGCAGGGGCAGCTCCATCTTCTTTCTTGCCACCAGAGTGGGCTAATATATATATATACATACATATATATATATATATATATATATATATATATATATATATATATTTTTTTTTTTTTTTAGAAGGGGAAGATAGGGCAATTGGGGTTAAGTGACTTACCCAAGGTCACATGGCTAGTTTTTTGTGTTAAGTGTCTGAGACCGGATTTGAACTTAGGTCCTTCTGACTCCAGGACCGGCGCTCTATTCACTATGCCACCTAGCCACCCCTAGAGCTAATATACTTAAAGGAAACTAAGAAAGTTCACGTGACTCCGGGTCACCAAACAGAACTTTTATGGGATCCTGCCATGGCTGCTTTCTTTCCCTCAGCCTCTAAGGCACTCACAGGGTGAGTCAGGCTACATGCCACCAGGAACGTGCCTAATCAACCCTCCTGCAAGAGACCGTGTGGAAAACTGGATGGAGGGCTGGACCTCACATTGGGATATGACCCTAGACAACTCCCTGAAATCCTTTGAGCCTCAGTTTCCCCACCTATAAAGGGGATAGTAACAGCATCCACCATACAAGTTTGCTATGAGGATAAAATGAGTTAATGTAGATAAAGCATTTTGCAAACCTCAGTGTCACAAAAATGGAAGGTGTTATTATCTAAAGTGCTCTCTAGTAGCATATAATATATAGAGTCAGGACAATGGATTTGCAGTCTGTGGACCTGGGTTCCAATCCCCATTCTGCTGCTTGCTTCCTTCCTCTGGGACCCAAGGCAAACCTTGCTCCAGTCCTGTTTTGTAGGTTTTCTTTTCTGTAACATCAGGAGGTTGAACCAGATGATTCTTCATCCCTTCTGCCTTGAAATTCACAATCTCAACTCCCTTCAGTCTCCAGCCTGGGATTTCTTCATGTGGAAAAGGGAGTTGGACTCTAAGCCATCTTTCAATTCCAAATCCTAAGAGCTTATGAAACTCACTCCCTTCCATCTGCTGAGCCAACAACTGGCTGTTTGGGAGGGGGAGGGGGTTCTCATTTTTTGGCCTTTTCCAACCCCTACAGGGTGGTTCGGGTATTACCCCATGTCCTGTCCAAAAGAGCTACATGGGATTCTAAACTTGGGGGTGGGGAAGAACAGTGGAATCGAGCTTTATGTCCTGAGGCTGACCAAGGCTGCCCAGCCTTCCCAAATAGAGCTTTTCCTCCTGGCAGGGAACTGAAGCAAAAACCAAGGGAGACCCAGAACTTGGTGGTATAGTTGATAGAGCACTATCCTTGGAACCCTGAAGATCTGAGCTTGAGTCCTGCTTCAGACACTTACTAGCTATGTGACCCTGGGCAAGCCAGTTAATCTCACTCAGCCTCAGTTTCCTCATCTATAAAATGGGGATTACAATATTTATGAGGGTCAGTCACATAACATATGGAAAACATTTTTCAAACCATGAAGTGCTATATAATTGTTAACTCTTATTAAGATTTAGATGGCTACAAATTTTGGCTTCATGAACAGAAGGACTATGAAGGAAGGAAGGAGGGAAGGAAGGAAGGAAGGAAGGAAGGAAGGAAGGAAGAAAAAGTGTGGGAATGTGAGAATGAAGTCACGCTCTCCCTAGCCTCACCCCACATTCAGTTACTCGCTGGAGGTTTAGCAAAGGCCAGATGATCCTCCAGCAGGTCACTTCCTGGGTTGAATTGAAAGGTCCATCTCACAAATTCTGTGCTTCCAAGGCAAACACTAGGAAGTTTGCTTTCTGATTAATTCGTGCTCTTTCTCCCTTGGATGCAGGAATCTCTGGGAAAAGCCAAGCTCTGTTTGCTCTTGTCTTTACAACTCGCTACCTAGACCTGTTCACCAACTTTATCTCCCTCTACAACACAGTGATGAAGGTGAGGGGGCGGGGGTGGGGGGGAGGGGCTGGGGATGGGGTGTTACAAGGGCTGTGTGTTTTTGCACACATACAACCCCAGGCCTGACCATACCTGCTTAAGAGACTTCTGGGTTTTCCTCTTGCCTCTGGGAAAAAGATAAAGATGTCTGCTTGACCAGCCAGCTTTTCAGTTCGGGATTCTGTGATAGAGATAGATATGAACATATAGATAGATGTGTGTATGTGTATGTAAGTATATGTGTATGCATACATGCACATATACATTATATATGCACACATGTATTATACAGGTATCTATTTATATGTGTGTGGTTGTGTGTATATATTATACACACACATACACACACATACATCTATACAAACACCCTGATATATTTGCATGTGTGTAGGTGTGTATGTATGTATATATATATATATACACATCTATAGATACACCCTTGATATATACACACATATGCATGTATATATGTATACAGATTAATATCAGACATATAGACACATATATACATACATATGCACATAGTGTCCCAAAAAATTTTAGTGCATTTAGAAAACTGTAATAACTTCAGAAGTAAAAAGGTTACAAACTTACTAAAAAACAAAAGAAAGTCCAATTATTTAAATTTCTCTTATACTTATTTATACTTTGAGAAAATACATTTTTCAATCTTAATTGAAACTAGCCAGGGCAGCCTGTGTTGTACGTTGCTGGATGGCACCCTCTCAGAGGGATGGATCAGCTGCCCCAGTCTCTCTCCAATAGACTTTCTGGTGGGGTCACTAGGATTACAAATGCAATCCTTTTGATAGCTGGGCAGCAGCTGATCAGTTTTTATAAAGTTTGAAAAGTGACCAAGGTCACATATATCACAAGATGGTAGATATGTGGAATTTCATTAAGAACCATATCTATATTTTAAATTCTGAATAATTAACTTTTTTTACAAATTTGTAGCTAGTATGCTTGTGAAGTTACTAATGCTTAAAGCTGCACTAAGACTTTTGGGATTCCCTGTATGAATTACCCCCATCACACACTCCCCCCCTTCAGCCTCTTTGCATTGTCGCTGTTCTCTGTCTTTGTTCAGGCTTTCCCCCATACCTGGAATGCTCTTCCTCCTTACCTGTGCCTCTTAGAAAACTCCCGTGTCACCTCCTACAAAAGGCTTTTCCCTAATTCCCTCAGCCCTTATTGGTCCCCCTAGTACTAGGAAATTTATTTTGTATATGCTTTATATTTGTTTATCCCTATAAATGCTGTCCGTTGCCGCACACAGTGGGTGCTGAATATATGCTTTAAATATTTTTTCTAAATAGTTTTTTATTTCTGTCTCATTTTTTACATCACTTACATTTGTACTGTCTTGGCAAAGATTCTTAGCAAAGATACTTGGCAAAGATTTGGCATTTTCTTCTCCAGCATATTTCACAGATGAGGAAACTGAGGCAGATGGGGTTGAGCCATCCCTTATAACAAAGATTTAGAAGGAGGGGAGAGAACAGTTTAGCACATTTAGGCAGTCCCTAACAGAAGTCTGAGCTTGCATGCCTCATTCTGCCCCTTAGTTTCCCACCTCTCCCAAGAATAGTGGAAGGTGCCTTCTCACACCTCTTCCCTGGGGCTAACATAGGTCATTCTAATTCTGCAACAATTCATTCCCATTGTTTTGTGGCTCTGCATTGTTCATGTGAAGCCCTCCTATGGTTCTCTGACTGGTTCATTTCTTAGAGGCCAAGAATCTTCCAGGACATTCCTGCCCCATGGCTTGGTTAGCCATTCTCTGATTAAGAAATGCTTTTTGAATTGCATTTCAGCAGAGAACAAACATTTCTGCCACTGTCACATACCTACTGAACTGGAAACTCCCAAGGGGCAGGGACTGTGTTTTAACCAAATAGCGTCTCTCCTAGTGTTTAGTACAGGACCCTGTACAGAGACGCTGCTTAATGGAATGTTTGCTGAGTGAATGAAAGGTCAAAGCAACCTAATTTTGACATCTCTTTGAAAGAATGAATTTTAAGCAATGTAGACGTTTAACAATTAGTGCTGATGCTCTAACAGAAACACCTTCAAAGCAGGGCTTGCTGGGAGGTTGGCTTGACCTTGTGTTCTCAGGGACCATGCTGGGGGAGCACAAACTACAATCGACCAAGCATTTATGAAGCACAGGTTAAATTCTGGGAACAGTTGCATGATGGGGGTAGACCTGCACCATCTCCAAGCAGCATTTATTAAGCACCTACTGTGTGTCAGGCACTGTATGAGAGCTGGTGATCCGAAGGAAGCCACAAACATTGGGGAAGATGCTAGTCAAGCAATTACATATACACAAAATACACAGAGCTTAATTAAATAGGAGACAGTTTTCAGAGGGAAGGCACTAGAAGGCACTTCCCTTCAGAGGGAAGGGCAGGGGGGGGGGTTGGGAAAGGTTTTCTGTGGATGGGATTGGAGCTGAGTCCTGGAGGAAGCCAGAGGACCCAAGACAAGAGGAGAAGAGGTAGGGCAATACAGGCATGAGGAACAACCAGTTCAAAGGTGGGGAGTCAGGAAATGGAGTGTCCTGTGCAAGGAGCAGCCTCGAGGCCAGCGCCACTGGATCATAGAGGATGTATATTGAGGGGAATAAGGTGGTGAAAAGACTGGGAAGGTAGGAAGGGACCAGGTTGTGAGGGATTTTAAGAGCCAAAGGAGGATTTTATATCCTGGGAGTAATAGGGAGCAATGGGAGTTTGCCAAATAGGAAAGCAATATGACTTGTGGGCAGCTGGGTGGGTGGCATTATAGTGGATAAGAGTGCCAGGCCTGGAATCAAGAAAACCTGAGTTTAAATCCAGCCTCAGATACGTACTAGCTGTGTGACCCTGGGCAAGACAACCCTACCTGATTCAGTTTCTTCATTGGTAAAATATACTGGAGAAGGAAATACCAAACCACTCTAGTGTTTTTGCCAAGAAAATCCCAAACAGGATCTCAAAGAGTCAGATATGACTGAAAAATGACTGAACAATACGGTCAGACTTCTGTACTTTAGGAAAATCAGTTTGACAAATGGTGGAAGATGAATCAGAGGGGGCGAGAAACTTGAAAGCAGACTTTGGCCATAGTCTAGGTGTGAGGGGAAGACCTTCCCCAGAGTGTTGGCATCGTCGGAGGAGAGAAGGGGTATGGTGAGAATGTTGCCAAGGTAGAATCCACAGGACTTGGAGCTGATTGGCTATGGGGAGGGGAGGGTGGAGCTAGGGGATGTCTACTTGAGGATGATTGTCTAGGTTGCTGGCCTGGGAAACAGGGAGGATGGAGACATCCTTGGCAGAAATGGTGAAGTGAGAAAGGGAGGAGAGTTGGGGAGGAAAGACACTGATAAAGCAGAAACAGTCCCCACACCAGGAAGTTCCCTTCCAAGGCCAGCAGGTCGTACACCAAGTCACAAGGCTTCTGGTCCAGATTCCATGACAGACGTCAGTGTTCAACAAGCATTTGTTCAGCTCCTGCTCCATGCCAAACCCTGGCCTACAGGTTGGGGGTTCAAAGATAGAAATGAAAGGGGAGGTTATATGGCACAGTGAATAGAGTACTGGCCCTGGAGTCAGGAGGACCTGAGTTCATTGACCTTGGGCAAGTCACTTAACCCCAATTGCCCTCCAGAAAAGAGCAAAAAAAAAAAAAAAAAGATAGAAATGAAAATTGATCTCTGCCCTTGCATTAAACTTCTCACCATCATGGAGGCTCCTGCCAGGCTGGCTGAACCAGTTGCCTCCTAAGACATTGGGCAACTGGGATCTGTATCCTGGGGGATATGTTATGCTCCTCACCCCCACCTCTGAAGACAGATGGCCCCATCAAGGGGCTCTTGATAGGTCAGAGAGGGGGTGTCAAGCTAAGTGCAGAGATTCCTTGATATTAGGGACCAGGAGGTCCAGCAACTAGGGCACTTTAGCCAAAATTCAAGGCTTTCACACCGGGAAGAAACCAGGTCCTCCACAGGGCATCGTGCAGCCTGGCCAGGGCTCTAGAGGAATTCACTCTACCTCATTCCTCCTCCCACAGGTGATCTTCCTGTTATGTTCCTACATCACTGTATATATGATTTACTGGAAATTTTGGAAATCCTTTGACAGTGAGAATGACACATTTCGCCTGGAGTTTCTCTTGGTTCCAGTCACTGGTCTCTCCTTCCTTGAGAATTACAGTTTCACCCCGCTGGAGGTAAGGAAAAAGAGAAGCTGTTCTCCCTTGCCCTGGTCTTGTTCAATGGTGTAAGACTCAGAGGTAGAGAACCTGTGGCCTCCTTGGTCCTCCGGTGCAGCCTTTTGGCCTCATCCAAGTTTTACAGAACAAATTATTTTATTAAGGTGATTTGTTCTGTGCTGTTTGGATTCAAAGGGCTGCACCTGAGGACCTTGAGGTCATAGGTTCCCCACCCTGGGTCTCCACCCTCAGGCCTCCAGGCTAATGCAGCCCCTCTTCCACAGTGCTCTTGCTGGCAAATGTTCCTTGATCCTTCGACCAGAACTATAGATGCTCAGGAAGTTTGCCAGAACATGGCCTCAAACCAAAAGCTACTGGGCAATTATACTTCCCTAGCTACTGTAGGTGGGCTTTTTTTTTTTCAAATTAAAAAATCTAATTGCTTTTTTTAAACTGGCACAAATGGTATAATGTAAACTTTAGAATGTGCAGCTTAAAAAGAACAGAAATCTTATTTGCTTAAGATCTAAAAATTATACTCAGCACCACATTCTCAAGGTTAATTCATAAAATTAAGTCCAGAGATTGAATGAAGGAAAAAGCAAACTTAAGCATCTCAGAGGATCTAGCCTGGGGAATATCATTTTAGTTTGGACTTTGGAGTCCAGAGCACCCAAGTCCAGATTTTCTGGCCTCCCAAGGCTGGGTCGCATTCCTAAAATGGGGGATTTGGAGATACCTCTTAGGTCACTATGATCACACAATTTTTGAAGATGTCACAAGAGGGCATTAGTTCTGACTTCACTTCTAGTATAGACTCTGACATGCCATACATCCCCATCACCAGTACCATGAGGTTGTTAGATCAGCTCCAACATCATTTCCCGCTCTAAAGCCATGATCCTCTAAGGACGGAGCCGACATGTCCTCTGCCTTTTGCTACTTCTGTTGTTGGTTCTAGGATAACTGGTTAATATTTGTGCTTCCTCTTAAAGTTACCCAACGATGATTTGGTTCCAACTCATAGTTAACAATTTGACTGAGGCTTTGTGGTCACAGATTTAGGGCTGGAATAGATCTGAGGGCATCTAGCTCAGCCCTCTTATTTTGCAGATAAGGAAACCGACTTGCAGAAAGGAAGTAACTTCTCCCAGATGGAATCAGTCTTTCTGACTCCATGCTGCATTTCTTACTCTTCTGTTTGGTTCAGATCCTCTGGACCTTCTCTATCTACCTGGAGTCTGTGGCAATCCTGCCCCAGCTCTTCATGATCAGCAGGACTGGAGAGGCAGAGACCATCACCACTCACTACCTTTTCTTCCTGGGGCTTTATCGAGCTCTTTATTTGGCTAACTGGATCTGGAGGTACCACACAGAGAATTTCTACGATCAAATTGCGGTGGTGTCCGGGGTGGTACAAACTATATTCTACTGCGACTTCTTCTACCTGTATGTGACCAAAGGTAGGTGCCTAATAAATCACCCTCCCCAGAGGAAGTCAGTAGTCAACCCAATCAAATCAACACATCTTTTGCTTCCAGAAGTGGTAGGCTTACTTCCTCATCAGACCCCCAAAATGAAAGAATAGATAAATTGCAAATCTTCTTTTATGCCCATTTGTAAATATAAACTGGTCTGTGTGATAGACCCCTTCTCTTTGCATTGGTTCAGACAAATTCTCCCAAGTCTAATTCTCTGTACTTATTTTCTAGAGTAATGATATTGAATACATATACCAATTTAGACATTCCCAAATCACCATGCACCCATTTCCCCCCTCTAGTTGATATACTACAAAAAGGGCTGCATTTTTGTAAATATAGAGTATTGGCCTGCCTTTAACCTCCTTGGTACATATGACTTATATACTAAGTATATAACTATACTTATATATATAGACTTATATGCTAAGTATATATATATATATAGATTTATAACTATAGACTTACATACTAGGTATATATACTTATATACTGACTTGGTATGTATCTTTGATCCAGTGACACCAGCTGGTCCAAGTCACAGTTCCGTTAACTATGCACTGAAGTACCTATTCTCCACAGCTCCTCCAACATTTATTGCTTTCATCTTTGTTTCCTTTGCTCCTCTTATGCTTTAATTTGTATTTCTATTTGGAACATTCATGCTTTTTAATGGCTGGACTTTCTTCTAAAAAATTTCCCTCTCATAATTTTTGGACGTGAACATGTCCTGGGGAGTAGGCTTCTGTTCTCACATTATTTGAATCTATTCTATATGTATCTCATAGACCTTTTATCAAAATATTTAATGTGTTTTCTCCAAATAACTTCTCTTCTGGCCACATTAATTTTGCTCATACAAAAGCTTTGCTAGAATTGAAATATCTCTTTTTTCCTTTCACGATCACCTCTATTCCTTTAGTCAAGAATTCCACCCGTCTTCCTTCCCCCTCCCCCCTGCCACCCAACCAAAGCTGTGCAAAGCACTTAAAAAAAATTATAAGAGTGTGACATTTTGTATTTAGGTAGTATGCCCATTTGGGCCATACTGTGGTATAGAAAATATTGATTTAAACTAATTCCTGCCCAACTATAGTTTTCCCAGTTTTTACAAACAGGATTCTTCCCACCAGCAGTTAGTATCCTTGGGCTGCTTAACTGGTCTAGTCCACTGATCACTTTTACTATATATTTTGATAATTTCATTAGTATGGCATTAAATTTGTAAACTTAGCACAATTATTTTCTATACTAATGTAGCCCAACTACAATTTGCCTTCTTCCAACTACTCGTTATTGCGTCAGCTTTTTACTGTTTATTTCTAAGTCCCAATTCTCAGATACTTACGCATTTTGTAGTTCTCTTAAATGGATTTTTTTTCTCATCTTGTTTCCTACCATACTCTGAAAGCTTCATGATTGTTTATCCTGCCACTGAAGATACACTGTTTTAGCTAGTTTTGTTGAATCTCTAGGAGCAAGTAAACTGTTCTATCTTCTTTTCAATGACCGAGTTTTCAGTTTCAACTAGAATAGTTTTCCCCACCCATTTCATAAAATCCTAATATTCAGCACAATTCCTCAACTCTAACAATTCCCCCCCCCCCCACTTCAGCAGCCATCATTGTTCTTCAGCACCTCCCTTGGAAGTGATACACCACCCCTAAGTTTATTTCCTTCCATTAAACATTCTGGGACCTCTAATGCCCCTCAGCTCCTGCTCCCTAGTCTTCCTAGATGTCTTCGGTCAGTCTCAGTAAGACACCTCAGTCATCACCTGAGAAAGGCTGTCCCCCAAACCTCTTGCCATTCCTTGGCCTCTGATAACCTCCATCCTCTGGGCATCTCCCAGTCCCATGAAAGTAATGGAGTTCAGCTCTCACCCACATTTTAGCTAGGGTTTTATGGCTCCTCTGGAATTCCTCAGCTGGCAGTAGATTAACCAGTGCAGATTAACTATTCCAAGAAAACTCAAACCCATAATGAACTGCTTACCCCATCCCCAAACACAAACCAAGTCTCTGCTCAAATCATGGGCCCCTGATAAGAACACCCTCAAAACAGCACTCGGAAGAGATGGGCACATTACCACCCAATTCTCAGAGGTATCCCTTCTCCCAATGTGTGTCCTTAATTCCATTTCCTCCTACTTCCTCCAATACCCAGCTTTTCTCCAATATTTTCCCATGTACCTTAAGTCTCTCCCTTTCTTAGTTGCTTCCCTACCTGAAAAGGTTTTTCCTCCCTCACCACATTCAAATAGTTCCCAAAGGTTGACAATGACTACCCAAAGACCCCCTTTGGGGGAAGGGGGTGTTTCCCTATTTGAGTTATCCCTGCAAGGGTACTCTTCTCCCTTATCTTCAGACACTAGTCCTCTCCTGGCTACTCCCATTGCCTTTGCTTGCTTTCTCTTCTTGATGCCATTTCTGACCTTCTCTTTCTGTGCCCTCTCCCCTGACAATCTCACCACGCAGATTTACCATGTCCAAGAATAACTTCAGAAACATAAAAAACCTGCGCTCTCCCAAATACATTTGTTGGTGGTTGGCACCTCCTCTCACAACCTCCAAGTCATTCTTAGTTCTTCACCCTCCCTAGAAAGTTGCCAATTCTTGTCAGTCCTACCCTTACACTTATCGATTCTTAGTGGGGTGACTTTCTTTAAAACTGCCCTTTGCATGACAGCTACATGTTAGGCCCAGATGTGACCATGTCACTTCCCAGCTCAAGAAAGCATCAGGACTCCCTCCTCCCACCAGGATCACTCATCCTCTTATCAATGCTTGCTGGCATGCTCTGCACACAGCAAAGTCTAACTATCTCTTTTTTTTATCCCAAACAGTCCTTAAAGGAAAGAAGTTAAGTCTCCCAATGCCAGTTTGAAGACCCAACTGAGAAGTTACACAACACCCCCAGGCAGCCATGTATCTGTTACAAAAGTTTCCTTCTGGATTTCCTGACCACCAGCTCTTGGGAGTTACCGTGGTGCTTGTGAACAAATGGACTTTCAGGAATGGATGGAGAGAACACTTCTTTTTCCCTCCCCTCCATTCACATCTAATACTTTACAAATGAAGGGTGGGACAATCCCTGGGGCTGAAGTGTGAAATCCTTTGACTGAGGCATCCCACAGTCAGGATTGTCATTGTTTGGGGAGATCATTCTCCCCAAACCAGGGAAGGACACCCAAATCAAGCAGATCCTAACTTCCTTGGTGAGACTGCACCAAAAAGTGTTAAGCTAATTTTACTATATTAAGACATACTTAAGTCCTTGTCAAATTAGGAGTAGAAAGTGAAAATTGGTGACCTAGAACTGTTAAATAGTTATTCCCTTTTCAATTCCCTTAAAATATAAGCTTTATATACACCTTGAGGGGAAAATGTGGTGTACCTCCCTGAGTCTTTGAACTCCCTTCACAATTCTAAGACACTGAACAAAATTACAGAGAAGTACAAACCATTGTAGTTTAATTATTCACTGGAATTTTTGGTAATGAAAAAGCTACACTTTTATTGTCAACAGTGTTTTTATTTATACCTACAAAAGAAAACAAGATGGTATCAAAAGACAATTTACAAACTAAGAATAGTAACATAGCTTTTAATATCCTGTGCCTGAACATTACACATCTATGAATCTTTCAAGTCAAGTCTTAATGCAACAGGAATGTGTTTGGAGACCAGCAAGGGCATGAACAAAAGCACTGATCCCACACAGAAAGCCACTGACCCCCTCGGTTAGAGAAGTCCACACAGTGAATAGTCAAGGGAGGGGTCAGAAGTAACCCACAATTCCACATTAAGCCCCCCCCAAAGGGTTTCAATGATACAAATGCAATTGTAGTTATCAATGCAGGTCCTTCTGAATATGTACTTAATTTAACAGTAGTTGGAATCTGCATTTGGAGCCAAACACATGAGGACATGGTAGGCTGATGCTCAGGACGCAGAGGGAGCCTTGCAGATGTTAGATCCAAGCTGCAATAGCTTTTAAGATGTGCTGTTAATCTCATTTTACAATGAAGCAGGAGCAAACTAAACACTGTCTTACTTGCCAAGAGACCCTTCTCATTAACACCAGCTCTTAAGAGCTGTGAGAGGGCAGACTCCCTCCCTGGTGCACTTCGGCATGAGAACGCACAAGTTAACAGTTTCACATCTGTTTGAGGAGAGAAGAAAACATCTACAACAGACTGATCAGTGCTTGGGACAGCAAAAGTTCTTTGGGGGCCTTGGTTTGAAGATACATAGCACAGGGCAAACTTTTCGCCAGAGTAATGTGTCATTCCCTACCTCCCACCCCATATCCTCAACTTTTACAATAGAAGAAAAAAGGAGGGCAGAAAGAGAAATGGAGGGTAAGGGGAGGAAAGGAAATATGAATGCCCAACAGCTTACATGCACAGAATTCCAGCTTATGCTAACAACCTACCTGTATGTTGCACACTTAAACCAGACCTTCGGAAGCCCTCAGAGGACCCCCCCCCTTTATTCTCCCCCTATAGAAAATCAAAATGGGGAGAGGCCAAACCCAGATCTTATCAATCAACAAGTATACTCCTTCTCACGTGAAGAAATGCAGCCCAGAGACTGTGAACAATCCCATAACTGCCCGCAATAACCAAACAAAAGCCTCTCTCACTGGCCTTTAGGAGAGGAGTTTGGGGTTCTGCCACTTTGCCAAAGGATGTCAACACAGTAACTAGTTAGGGAGAGATGAGAAATTATGTGAAACAAGGGCAGGGAATTCTCTCCAGGATCTGCTGTTCCTGGCCCATCTGCCAAATGAAGTTACATTAGAGAAAAGACAACATGCTTAACTACGAACAGGAAACACCTACCTTCAGATGGAGAAAAAGAGCAAATTAAATGCTTACGTTCCAGTCTTTCCTAACCTTTCCCTAAAATACTACCTACCTGTAAAAACTGACCACAAGAGGATCCTGGAGAAACATACCCAGAAGCTCAGTTATAAAGGTCTACAGAAAGCATAAAGGAGTTTTAAACCAATGAACTCATCCTAATGATGAGTTCTAATCCCTTTTGGGTAAAAAGATAAAGGGATGGGAGGAAAAAAAGGGGCCTCCACCCCAGCTCTGTAAACACTGATGTTAATAGGAAAACCCTGTTCATCGCATAGATTCAGAAAATTCTCTGCAATGAAAGGTACTTTCTCTATCCTGCAGGTAAATGCATGGAATTAAATGGTTACTAAAAATCTGCTTTGTTTCATGGGCACTTCTATTCATCTTGCCCACAGCAGCTATCTGGATGGAAACCGACTTTCACAGATGGTCCCTGGCAATGTGAGGAATAGCTCCCACCCAGCTGCTGAGATGCTATACTTTAACCATCACAGGAAATACTTTTGGTTCTTAAAATTAAAGACATTCCTATTAAACACCATCTTGTATTTCTGGCCACAGGTAAAACCCAGATTCCCAGCAATCTAATTTCCATGACATTATGGCTGACCATCAATGGCTACTTTTCAGTAAGAAAGGCAGACCCATTAAAGATGACTTTTCAAGGAAATAGGTGCTGTGGGAGGAGACAGTTAAATACCTAATCCAAGTGAATTTGGTTGCCATTAAATGTTTAACAGGCAATCAGCCAAGTAAAACAAACACACCTTAAAACAGGGGAGCAGTGCCTGGTACCCATTAGAGGAACTCAACTCCAAGCTAGTTTCAGAGAACTTGGAACATCGTATCAAATGGTCTACATGCTCTCCCTGCACCCCAGTCAAATGAGCACATGAAAGCACGAACGTTGTGCTCTGGGCTACACTGCAAATCTCCCTTCTGCCCAAAACCTTAACTCAGACAAAACAAAAAAATGGGCTAGGACTGAACTGTCTAATGTCCATTTTTTTTCTTTTAAGAAATGAAAGCTCAGCTCAAATTTCCTCAACATGCAAGAAGTTGGAGGGGGGGAAGGGAACTTTCCAGTCATCTATATATTTATTTTACAAAATTTCTAATACGGACTGGATCATTTTGGCGGGCAGAAGAAATCTGGCAGTGGAATTCTAACTAACCTGCATGAAAGACAAATCACAATGGTTAAAAGAAAAAAAAGGGAAGAAAGTAAAAAGGAAAGAGAGTTCCTTTAAATGTTAAGTAAGAGGTCTGGACACGTCTCCGCACCACCTGAGTGGCTTCATTTACGGGAAGGAGGAGGGGGAGGGGGAGGGGGAGGATACTGGTAGGCAGTCTGCCCCATGTAACCTATCATGTTAGTAGCCCCAGGAGGCTGTGGAAACTGCTGAGACATCAGAGGCTGAGGCTGCTGCCCTGACCGGCCCAAGCCGCTATACTGCTGGCTGGAGCTCTGAGAGCTTCTCCCAGTCGAGGCGGTACTACTAGCACCATAGGTGCCAGCACCATATTCCTGGGCTGCATAGCCGCTGGTGCCATAAGCAGCTGCCCCGTAGGTGCCTTGGCCATAGGTGTATTGGCCTGCTTGAGCTCCAAAGGCAGAATTGGGACTGCCATAGCCACTACCATTAGCATAGCCAGCTCTGTCTGTATCCCCACGATCACGATAGCTTCCAGAGTCTCTCCGGCTACCATCTTTAACTCCTCGAAGCCTTCGGTCACATTCATCCTGGTACATCAGATTGGGATTGTTGACCGAAGAGGTGGTACGGTATCGAGAACGACCACCTAATGGAAAGATTCGTGGAATTATATATGGTCTAGGAAGTAGGATTTTAACACGACTAGATATAATCACGTAGACAAGACCTCATACTTTTTCTAATTCCTTTAACTAAGGCAACTCCCACAGGTATAATGTCCTAAAAAAGTTATGAAGCAATTATTTCTAATAATTTTCCTTAACTTCCATTTACTCTAAGGAGACCCACAAAAGCTGGATCTCACTTATCACCCAGAAAAGTTAAGCAGTCAACTTGAAGATATACCTCTTTAGTTACTCCCCATTTTCCCCAGCTGCTCAGACCACACCTGCCATGTTGTTTTCTTTACATTTAAATGTGTGTGCTAATAAGCAAAACCTCCTTTTAGAGGTTTAGGTGACTAACACCTGAGTTTTTGAAAAATGATGGTCAGGAAAGCGGTGAGCTGCACTGAACTGGGAGTGAGATCACAGACCCAAGTTCTATTTAATTTTCTAACACTATCATTAAAAACCTTTCTGCCTGAGTTTCTACAACCATAAAAATGGGCAAAAACTATTCACCTCTCCTATACGGAAAATAAACAGCATACAGTACAAATTAGTTGCACTGACAAAACTTTCTGAAAATAAATTTAACACAAGTATTTTATGCTCAACTTTGAGTGTCCCTGCATGTACTTCTAAACAATTAACTACTGATTTTACAGTCATCATGGCTGAGGCTGGCAGTCAGGAATCTAACAGAAGATATGCTATCACTGCAGGAAAGGGTAGGTAGGATGAAGTTCTAAATATTGTGATATATTTTCTTAATGAACAGGGTATATGAACTCCATTATTAGACCCAGGATACATCTAAACAACATAGGACTAAGTAGTAATTTTCAATAGAGAAGGGAAGAAACAAAGCCGCAGTTTTCCCTTCCCTCCCTCCTACACTCAATAAAACAAAACTGCCAGGTAACTGGGTTTCACCTGCCCACACTGGACCAAAGCAGAGACTATTCAAAGCTCCACCTAAGAATCACAAAAACCCCAGGACTTCAATCTTACCCCCGCCTCCACCTCCTCCTCTGTGGTCCACCAGCTGCATCAGCTTTGGGTTGATGGCCTGATTGGCCTCCTCTAATACTTTGATTAGTTCCCTAGCTTGTTTTAAGTTTCCTGGGGTGAAGAATGTGTAGGCGGTGCCTTTGTTGGTGCTACGGGCTGTCCGGCCAATCCGGTGCACATAATCCTCTGAGCTGTTTGGATAGTCATAGTTGATCACAAACTTAACATCTTCCACATCTTCAAGACCAGAGTTGCATCCCAAGATGGGGGTTGAAGTGGTGGGAAAGAAGGTAAGGAATGTGCCAACGATAGGTGGGAAGCACGGATGTAGATGACAGCAAGAGGAGAGAAGAATAAATTAGTAACCACACTAAACAGAAACAAAACAGACTCATCCCAACAGAGTAAAAGAGGAGAAACAAGATCAGTTAATCTTGGGGACCCCATAAGGGGCACATCACCCCCACATGGATGCAAAAATATTTATGCAACCATCTCATCCAAGTCCCACCTGTGCTAAATCAAAAGCACTTCAGGGAAGGATAGAAACTCTCCAAAAGACCCCCTCGGTAGAAGAGTCAAGTGAGCTCCAGCCCCCTCCTCTGCAAAACTCACTACAACATGGAGCAAAACAGTACCACTGTTATGAAGAAGGGCAAACCACTTCGACTCTGTTGGGAGAAGCCCAGCAAATCTAACAAGAATCACACACTTACCTTCAACCAGTTACATGGCAAAAACAGAGCTGCACATACCTTCTCATGACTACTTTGTCAAAGAGCTTAACAACCAAAACATTCCATGTTCTTTATTAACTCCCCATGTTCAATCTTAGAAACACTCCTGTTACAGATTCTGTCCACCTAATTTTTCTCATGAACTTGCAATAGATCACTTTCCCTACCTCTTTTTTCTTCTAATTATCATGAAAACACATTACACTAAAATATTACTACACTACTAAGTCCAGTTCCTGATTATCGTGCTCAACACAAAGCTGTGGTTAAACTCAACCAAAGCTTGTCTAAGTAACCAGGGAATGAGATGAATAGCCAATTGGGAAAATGCCACGAAACCTTGAGGTACTTTCTGGCCATCTCTAAAAACTATTTAAATGTTAGTGTGATGCTTGAAGTCGTAAGATAATCTATTTACTATAACAAGCAAAGTTAAGACTGTCATTAGAGTCCTAATGTTTTGTGGAAAAAAAAATCTGCATTTTACAAAGAATATTCAAAAAATATCCAAAATAAAACACAGATTTTTGTGATATAAATAATTAAAAAACATTCTCTGTTTGTTACCAGACCGATGCACACTCCCTCCTCCTTTGGGAAACCGCTGCAGCCGATCCCGTCTCTTTGCCTTTTATTTTTGGCGGCCTCCTTTCGAAAACTCCGCCCTCTGACACGGGACCACTGGAGCGCGGGGAGCATGCATCAAGGGTCCGTGGCAGTGAGAAGTCCCCACACACGCTCGCTCTGTGAACTGGCTTAGATGCTTCTCTGTAGCCCCATTTGGTTGCCAAGCGCCGGAGAACCTGGGTTCGGGTAAAAATTTCAGGTCCTCCAACGCCTCCCCCCAGGGGATAATAGGGGTGATTGTAAAAAAAAATAATAAAAATGCAAAAGTTACATCCAAAGGGTCAGACTGCATCTATTGCCCAGACTGCATTAATTTCAGGGGGAGATGATTTAAAAAAAAAAAAAGTTTATATAACTGTTATTAAGGGGATGGGAAGAAAGGGGCATTATGTCTGTTTCTTATTACAGTAAAGGCTCCTCAGTCTTTGCTGACTCCTAAGTCCTGAATCACACCAGAAAGAGTGAGAAGGCAGATATCACAGGGGGCAGCGTGAGTCTCCAGCTAGGGTCGTTGATGCAACAGAGCAAAAAAAAAAAAATGTGCAAAGATAGGACCGGAGTAAGATAAGGGGGTGGGAAATTTTGATCAACACAGCCACATCTTCAGAGCCAGGGTAAATAGAGTCTTATAAGCAGCCAACTGAATGCTCTTTGGTCATTCCCATTCCGCATGTCTGTCCACCAGCAGCAGAGCAAGTTGAATTATTGCACTGAATACAATGAAGTGCTTTCTCAACAGAAAGCACTGGGGACTATAGTCAACAGTTCAGATTCGAACACTTGGGAACATCTGGGGGATAAGAAAGCAGGGAGGGGCCAAAGACGGTGATGGCTCCCCAGACTAAAAAGGTGTGCACACAAAGAGTAAGTACAGGATTTGGATTCTTCAGCCAATCATGCTCTGATAGATTTGTGTGCCATAAAGATATTATCGTGCTGACTTTAGAGAAGATGTAGCAGGGGTTAAGAAATACTCTGGGTCACATACCCTTTGGTCAGACCATCAAAAAAGCCCTATAATTTGGCCTGCAGCTCAGTCATTAATGAAGGGGGGGGGACTCGTGGGGGAGGGGTTGAGAGAGGGAGCAGGATGGGGACAGAGGCTAAAAACTATGCTCATCTAGAGCGGCTCCAGACTACCCATGCAGAGATGCCCCGAGCCTGCACTGAGGGACGTGCAGCTGAGAGCAAAGCTTCTGTTAGAAAACAAGACAAAAGAAATTCAATGTTTTTAGTTTAACCAAGTGAAGTTTAACAAAACAAGATTTTAGAAAGACCCAGGGAAGGAGCTTTCTCTCTAATAGTGACTAATGAAATTCTTGGAGTTGAACTTACCTGAAGGGAGCATTTAAGAAACCACTGTTTACCAGGGAGGGAGAGAAAAGGCCTGGTGACTCCGCCAAAATAGTGCGCCCCTGTCTACACGAGGTAGACGCCTTCACTTTCCAGATCTCAGAGGACCTTGGTCACAAGCTGGCCAGTTTATTTTGTCCTCCTTTTGATTTTACAAGGCAGCAAACAAAGGGGCCCAAACAAGCACAGGTGCTGTTTAGTAACAAGAAACAGACTCGAAACCTTCCCGGCCCCTTCACTCCGGTGAGTGGGGGGGTGGGGGTGGGGAGGCTGGTTACAACATGGCGGCCAATTAGGTTGGTGGGGGTGCAAGGGTGGGTGGGTGGGCTGCAGGTTTATTTTAACTGTCTAGGCGAGATGCACAAAGAAGCTACCAGCACATAGCAAGCCTGTTTAAAAATCACCATCACTGAAAGCTTTGTTTTCCACATAAACTGCTTCCAGGCCTTAGCCCCTTCTCCCAACAGGCCCAAGTTCTCGCTGCACAGGTCGAGACATGACCTTCTGAGGGCAGAGACAGTCTCCAGTCATGGCTGGGAGGTCTGCCTCTTAGAAAAGAGGCAATCAGCAACGATTTTTGGGTCAGGGTTGGAGAAAGAAAAGTCTGGAGAGGAAAAAAACCTGCCAACACACTTGGAGCTCAGTCTTGACATTCGTCTCTTATTAGGTTCAAAGGGTTCTGAGTGTATTGCCTTTCAAGATTAAGACAAGGCTCCCAATTACAGAAACCTGCCACCAAGTCAGACTTTCATGAGTAAATCTACCTACATACTTTAAAGTAGAGGCTGGCACTGCCAAGTCTGACAACCACTTTAAAAAAACTAAAGTGGCCCAGAGATGTCTGGGTATATCTGAAGTCACAGTGGAAGCCTGCCAGGAGATTCATTTTTAAAACTGGCAGTAACTATATGTTTACCAGAAAGCCAGAATTCAGTGCCCAAGATAATTTATTTTATAGCAGTCAGGGATAAAACTGGGCAACAGTGATTGACTAAGCCATTCGTACATGGATATGCTCAGGTCTTATTTACTAAACCCCAACAATCCATTGCAACAGTACTGTAGAGCAGAGAAAGATGCAAACTAACTTCAGAACTCTGCCTCACAGATAGGGAACTGCCACAAATGGGTTGGAACAGGGGCAAACAACCTTTGCTCAGCAGGCCAAGTATCAAGAAGCAAAAACACGATGAAAATTGCATCAATGCAACTTCTTAGAATGTCCATACAGATTTTTCCTTGGCATACACGTGAGCTGAAGATAGCCAACCTCAATACAACCCGTGATGTCCAACCACTGTCCAACCAACAAGTCTGAGAGCAAATTGGGAGTGGGCCAGAATGCACTGATTGAATGTCTCTTCTCCCTCTTGAGTAGTCATGCCTAGGCCCTGCTGCAAACCAAAGCCTGTTTGTTAGGAGCAGGAAGAGACTTTGAACATGTTAGGAAAAAAAAAACACCAAAAGATTTTTAAAAATTACTTGTGGGGGAAATCACGCTTTACATCACTTTTAAAAAATGTATCTAAATACACACACATAGACTCCACTTAGAGGTAATAAATAAATCTCCCAACCAAAAAAGATACATATACCAGTAACAGGCAAGAGACACCTATCTGTACAAACCTAGCCCACGAGAGGCTACATCCGTAGCAATGAGGATGGGAGCCTTCCCAGAACGGAATTCTGAAAGACAAGAGTTATGTTGAGTTAACAGACCTAAGAAGCATATTTTAGAAGAAAATCCAGTAAGTATTTCTAGTTTTACTGGGCCTTTCTTTTATTCCATCAGATTAAAATTTATAGCAATCCCCCCAAAATTGCTCCTTTTCTATTACTATACACCTAACTCCCCATTTTCTTGACCAAATCCTAAATTCAATTTAGAGGTTGTAGGAAGCTTGGAGCTGGTTCTAATCCAAACCCCTCATTTAAACAATGGGGAAACTGAAGGCTAAGACCAGTGAGGTGATTTGTCTATGCCTAAGAAGCAGAGTAAGGACCTGAAAATCTAGGCTCTTTCCCAATCCAGTACTCTTCACATTTCAATACTTTCTTCTAAAATAATTCATAAAGCTCTATCAGGAATGAGGGAGCCAGGAATAAATGCTTTGGGGAAGACAGGTATATTTTATCCCAACTTAATAAACCAAAGAGAAAAAAGAACTATGAAGGGAAAGGGAAGAAACATACAAAATTTTTGCGGTGAGTGGTATTACCGAACCCTACTTTACATAGTAGTTTAAAAACATTTTTTCTTTTCTATCTTGATATTCCTCCCTCAAGAAGTTGTGCTTAAGTTTAAGAAATCAGAGAAAAGTATTTCTTAGCTACTGGTCCAGATTAATGAGAGAAACAGTAGTATTTCATCAAAATGCCCAATACCGTTAGGTCTGTACTCACCATTGAGTACCCAATCTCTTTCTGGTTGACTCTTGTCTCCATGGATACACATAGCTGGCCATCTGTCAAAGAAAATTGACCTTCTTTTTAGAAAACACACCAAGAAGGAAAACAAAGCCAAGAAAATATCTGTAACCACCAATTTTATCTTAAAGGTTACCACGTCAGTATGTTGTGACCATTTTGCAAAGCACAAAGCAAATTGTTAAATGGCTACCATTTTAATTTGAGAACTCCTAACAGATGGAAGCCGACAATTCAACACTACACTCACCCATCTCTTCGCATCCTTCGGGTCAGGTCATCACACCGTCTCTTTGTCTCCACAAAAATTATCGTCTTATTTTCTTTTTCAGCCATTATTTCCTCCATCAGCTGGATCAGTCTGGAAAGCAATCACAAATTTTAAGATGTTTATCTGCCAAAATTACAATGGTTACCAATACATAAGTACCCTGATGCTACTGATTTGGAAAATCAATAAGAAACATTCAAATGTCAAAAAATAAATTAATTGGCCAACAGGTTATTTGAGAACAGCTTCATACTTGTGGTCCTTCTCGCTTTCCATGCAAACATCCACAATCTGCAAGATGTTATGGTTGGCACTCAGCTCCAGATTCCCCACATTGATCTGGGTGTAGTCACGAAGGAAATCCTCAGCAAGTTGTCGAACCTCCTTTGGCCAGGTGGCACTCCACATCAGAGTCTGTCTGTCAGGCTAAAAGCAAGAAGAGCTTTGCTAGATGAAGCAACTTTTACAGCCAGAGATTAAGAGGAAAAAGCATCAGTTTTACATACCCTGATTTGGTCCACAATCTTTCGAATCTGAGGCTCAAAACCCATATCAAGCATCCTGTCAGCCTCATCCAATACAAGGTAAGTACAACGTCGAAGATTGGTCTTCCCTGATTCCAGAAAATCTATCAGGCGACCAGGAGTGGCTATACAGATTTCAACACCTACAAAAAGAAAATTCAAGAAGTGGGACAACACTGCTTACGCATCCAACAAAATGAATTAAACAGTCAAAAGCTTAAAAAAACAAAACAAAACAAACAAACAAACAAAAAAAAAAAACTCTGGCCCAGCTAAGAATAAGGAGCTCGGCTACAAAGCAGTGGACAATTTAAGGTGTAACATGTAAACTTGTGATAAAAAGCAGTACGGAAAGATAAAACTCAACCTTGACAAGCAGAAGTCACCATGGTCAGGTTCAGCACTAGAAGGAACATTGAAGAGCACCCAGTTTGAGATTCCCATTCTTACAGAGGTAATATCAGAGCCCAAGGTGTGACTCCAAATCCAGAACTCTTTCTACAACTTCTAAATCCTGTTTGTACTTTCCATTTCTTCCATTATGTCTCATTTTTATAACACAGAAAAGCTTTCAATGGTACAATACTGACATTTGCAGTCAGGAGGAGCACCCATACCTAGAATTTCATCTTTCTGGGTACTTCCCTCCACCACTGCCAATCAGGTATCCAATCCATTACTGGGGAACTAAGGGTAGCTGACAGGGGCATAGTTGAGTCCTCAATTATGAGGCTGGATTTGAACCCAAAGCTTTCTCAATTTAAATACAACTTCTCTATTCACCTGACTTTTTGTCATGTTATTTCTATTTGCTGAAGCCAGTTATCAGGCAGAAGTTTTATTTGCTGCACACCCCAATCTCAATATATCTGTAGACTATGTAAGCAACTGTTAAACAGCTATAGTGATGCTATACAACTCCAGCATCCTCAAAATCTCTTGTACAACTAAAGAAGCTTATTACTTTTACATGAAAACTGTGCTCCATAAAAAGAAACCTACTACTATAGTCATACAAATTAACCCATGCCCTTAAGATCATATTGAAATTAAAGAGAAGTGGATACTCCCCTCCCCAAAGCCTTCAAAGGTACTTGCTTGGGGGTCCGTAGCTGGAGCCAAGTGAGGATTTCCAGCCCTTTACCCCAATCAGCCAGAACCCTCCTCCCCCATCACCAGCCATTTCAGAGGAAACACTCTCCTTCCCCCTCTACTTCGTCCTCCAACATACCCAGAGGCCCCTCTGCTCCCTCTACAGCCCCACCCCCCTTATATGTTGTCTCCTTTAATTATAGTATGAGCTCTTTAAGAACAGAAATCACCTTCTGTTCACACACTATAAGGCTGCGGATCATTTAATAAGAGAATTTTCCTACATCTTCTTAAATGGCATATTCTTAAAAGTGGATTCTATTATCCAGTGAAGCAAAAAAAAGTTGACTAGAAACACATTTTTGCTTTTATAATGGAAGCTAAAAGGAAACTATGATGTGATTTATAGACACCTGCTTTTTTTTCACAAATGCATCTCTGATTATTCTGTAAACATACATGCACTTTCTACACAATGAAAGAGCTTTAGTTTCCTTCTTACCTCTCTCTAAATCTCGAATCTGTGGGCCTTTGGGAGCACCTCCATATATGCAGGTGCTCTTCAATCGAGAGCACTTGCCATAGTCATCAGCTACTTGCTGCACTTGCTGGGCCAATTCTCGGGTAGGCGCCAGAACCAGGCACTGCAAAATAAAAACGATGCATATTGAACATGACTTGCACAAGTAGGCTAGGGATTAAAACGAGATCCTCAAACAAGGGCAAAGGACTAAAACAAACCCCCTCAAACTCTTGCCTCCCCTAGGGGAGATTAACCTCAACGCCATTATTAACCCATTACACGTACATGTATGTCTTCCCTCACCAATTACCCTGTAAAGTCTGTACATATAAACACTGACTTTATACTTTCTCTTGTTGCCCTAGAAAAAGCTAGCAAGGTGCACAGAACATAACAGCGTGCATCAGCTATATAGCATTGTAACAGCTTATAAGGGCTCTGGTAGATTGCTTCTTAGATTAAAAAAAAAACAAAACAAGACACTTACAATTGGGCCATCCCCCCTCTCCAAATACGGCTGATGGTTAATATGAACAATTGCAGGAAGCAAATACTGAAAAAGAGGGACATAGAAAACTTCAATGAAACTTCATGCCTTTAGTTGAACACCAACTTATATTTACATAGCATTTTAGGATTTACAAAACACTTTTTCTACAACCTTTTGAAGTAGGCGATATCATATATTGTCATGAGAGAGCTTAAGCTAAGGACACTCATTTGCATAAGGCTGCAATAACACCAATGACCAAGGAGGCACTTCCAACAGAGGTCTCCTGAGTATTATATGCCATATCCTCTCTATTACTGGGCACTGCCTTTTCACTTACCCCAGTTGAATTCAGCTGAAACCTAGGGGAAAAAACTTCCTATCAAGTTTCTGCCTTTTCACTAAGTCCCCAAACTAAAGCAAGGAGCAGTATCAACACACTCCTGCTCACCTAAAAAATGTCATCTACATAGATAGCACGGAAGAAAATGCAATTTATTAACTCTATTAAGAAAATCTCCCATTTCTGTAACATTTGAAAACTTATCAAACTTTCCTCACAATAACCCTGTGAACTGGAATTCCTGTTTTATAGAAAGCAGGAATTACAGGAGAAACAAGGAAACAGACACATGGATGGATGTTCAGGACCTTGTTAAATTGTGTAAGTCAAACCAGGATTTCCTGGGGACTTCAGTGGGCTCTCTACTACAAGGTCTCCCAGCATAGAACTCAATGACTTGCAGTGATACGTTTCTTGGTACTTACTGCCAAAGTCTTCCCAGAGCCAGTCTGGGCAATGCCCACCATATCCCGGCCACTAAGAGCCAATGGAAACCCCTGGCACTGAATTGGAGTTGGTTCTGTGAAATTCTGATCCATTAACACATCCATCACATACTCTACAAGACAAAAACCAAAACATAACACTTCAATCACCATTTAAAAGGACATGAACATGAGTCACAGTCGTACATAACTCAACTGGGGAATAAACTCCTATTCTACCACTTCCTGTAACAACTTAGAGCAATATTTCCCAACTGTTTTCAGATCCCTGAACCCCCTATCTTCCTAGAACTCATATTCAAGAAGAAAGGAAATAAAATCTAAAGTTTACCATGCATATGCACCTAAGAAATAAAAAGATTTATAAGCCCATTCAGTAAGAACGGGACATGCTTCTCCAATGGACACCAGCAATTCTGTCTCTCTGGCAGAAATCAAGTTTAAATACCAGATAAACCTACCCTTGTGCTCTTTTGGACAGCTCTACTGCTTAGGTGCCCAAGATATAGTGCTAATATTCTGAAGGAATATCACAAGTTTCTTAACAAGATCATAGAAGTCCATAGGGGAGACCACTTTAGAACACCCTTAGTATTTATCACTCTCTCCTTTCTCAAGAGCCTTTAGGCTTTGACAAGGTTTGAAATTCCTGGTCACTAAGGACTTAATGCTCTAGTCTCCACGTATCTTTTAACTTGTTAAGAAAATCAATAATGTCTAGTGTATGTCACTGGATGCAGGACCTCAGCATCATGGACACTTCCCTTCCAGGCCATCCATCAAAATCTGTGCACACTGTCCTTCAGTTTGACTCCAGCCCACATCATCAGATAAGGATACCAAGTCTCTAGATTAAATCTATATAAACTTACCAATTACCCTTCCTGTTTATCCTTCCATCAACTAAATAATCCCCCCCATCAGTTTCTGCATACATAACAGTCTCTATACACAACAGTCAAAAATGTTTATGTGAATAACTTCACTAAAATGAAGAATACTTACGGGGAAAGTTAGCATGATGGAAGGCAAACACTGGCTTAGGACAAACATCTCCCCCTCTCACTGTGATCTCCTTCTTCCGGCGAAGTTCATCAACCTCATACTTCGGTAAAATAAAACCAAGCAGGTTATCATAAAGTTTCTCTTTGGGAGAGCCACTACATAGCTTCCTTTAACTTGGCAACCATTAAAACAATATCCTATGTACATCTGAGTGTCTAAGAAGCCTTTAAAAGGATGTTTCCCCTTACCAGTTTTGTGGGAGGGTTTTTGGAGGGGGGAAGGCAAGGCAATTGGGGTTAAGTAACTTGCCCAAGGTCACACAGCTAGTTAAGTATCAAGTGTCTGAGGCCGGATTTGAACTCAGGTCCTCCTGACTACAGGGCTGGCATTCTATTCACTCTGACACCTCGCTGCCCCTCCCTTACCAATTTTAAGCACACCTCAATCTAACAGGCATCTTTTGAGGGAGTAAATGGAGCAGTAGAAAGAGGGCTGTGAGCCTAGAGTCAGGAAGACATGTGACTTCAAATCTGGCTGTAGACTCTTATTATGTGACCTTGGGCAAGTCACTTATCTCAGTTTCTTCAATGGTAAAAACAAGGATAATAACACCTATACCTCCTGAGGCTGTTTTAAGTATCAAATAAGAAAACAAAACAAAAAAAAATCCACTCACCACAGTGCCTGACACACAATAGATATTATATAAATACTAGTTATTTTTAATTATGATTTACTTTTAAGTAACTGAATTAAATTCCACTGGATTATACTGAGGCATATCAAGAGGCCAGCAATTCTCTGTTCATACACAGAACTTATTGAGATGTACAATAAAAAACTGCTACCCTCTTTCAAGTTTGCTTTTTCCCATAAGATTTTTAGCTGGAAGATATAGTAAAACCTTAATTATCTAGAATGGTCGAGGAAGTACAAGTGTTCTCTTTTTCAAGGTTTTCTAACCATGTATCAGCTCATGTTGTCAAATAGCTTGTTGGAAATTAATTTTTATATTTACATTGTTTCTTAGTAACAAAATTGTATCATATGCATCAATCTCATAGCCCTTATCTCATTTGAAGTTTAAAATGACCCTGTAAAACAATACTAATGATCAAGGGAAGCCACTGACAGCCAAATAGTAAGTGCTTTTTGACCAAGGGGCCAAGAGGCTCACTACATGTTCCAAGCTGGATAACTAATCAATGGCAAAGGCAACCTGTCTCCTCACTCCTAAACAATGGAAATAAGTAACCAGACAGCCCTATTTTATTGTTCACTATTTGTTTAGCACAAAGTAAACCAAATATTTGACTAGGTCTCCCCTAAGGTCCCTTCCAACTTCAAATCCCATGAACCTGACAAGATATTTAGAACAATACCAGTTCTTATTTCCTGGCTTTCAAATACTATGGTAAACAGTGAATGCTATTTATAACTTATAGACATACTGAAATCATTTATTGCTTAAATCCACCTTATACCAATCAACTATAACAGAGGAAAAGATATAAAATCAAAGGAAAAAACAGATCAAAGAATCCAGATGCAATGGGGAATCATATCAGTCAAGCATAAAAAATGTATAGTGTTATGTATGTACGTATACTTACACATGCATTTGTAATTCAGATTTTTATTCCCCCAAAGAGAGTCACAGCTCTTACATACAGAAAAAAAGAGGCTCATAGCATGTTCAGACAAAAATCACTACTTAAGTACACACTGGCCATTTTATAATTTTCTTCATGTTTATAAAACCTACCGTAGAAACTTACCGGGGTAAGCCTGGCCACTTCAGGGTGCTCCACATAAAAGTTCTTTTCAAACTTTGGCAGCTCACTCAGATCCCATTTCTTTTTGCGCAAGCGTTCCCCAGGATTACCGAATTTTTTTGGAGGTAGGCCTCCACCTCCTCTTGCTCCAAACCTAAACCCATCAAAATTAGTCCACTTTATTTACATTATTTATTTACTTTATTTACACTAGATTTTTTTTTAAAGAGATTAAATATCAAACCTTAAATGCCATTTTAGACAGCTACACTTGTAGACAACAAAATTTGGCTAATTCCTTCCTCATTAATGCCTTGTTCCATAAAATTGAACCTCAAGAAACCAGGGGCTATTTCGCTCAGCTTTTAGCATTAAGATGCCCCTCCTACCCCCTTGTAACATGCCATGACTAATTAATTCTTCTTTCAAGAGTCTACTCAGAACATCTTATTTTTATAGAAGCAATTCTAGAACTCCAGCTTTATAATTAATGTATTTCTTATTTTTAAAAATCCAACTAGAGTCTCCAACTTTTCCCTGTAATTCAAAGTATTAAAATACCTTGATATATGTCTAACTATAAACAGAAAAGGCCAAAAAGGACAGTTCCAACTTGTTTTAAGGAATTAAAATCACTGATGTTCCTTTCAAGCCACTGGCTTATTTCACAAAAGAATCATTCAGCAGTCAGTAAGAAACCATAAAGGAAGTTAAAAAATGAAGCCAGCAAAGACAGCCATGTTAGCTAAGTAGCTTAATAATGGATCTTTCCCTCAATCTCTGGATAAAGCTAGCTTGATATTTATGCATACAGAACACAGGTACCAGGAAAAAAAACCCAATTGATTATTAGAGCCAGCAAATAACAAGTGGAACTCTACATAAAACATGGCATATTTCCTCCTAATCTTTTAACCAAATTTTTGAAAAAGATAATAATTTGAACAATTATTTTCTAGTATATATAAAATGGACAAATTCCTCCAAATAAAAATTGTTCAAATTTCCTTTAATTCCTTTGTACCAGTATATAAAATGAGGCCATAAGCAAAATGTCTAGTGATAAATCTGCCATTTACTTGAAACTGTTTAAAGTAAAAAAAGGAAAGAGATTTCAAGGTTTCTTTTTATATAAACAATTCCCAATTGAAGCAGTCATTTCAACGCCATTTTCTCTAGCCTACATCCCCAAAATTAATGAGGCAGAGCAGAACAGATTCTTCTTCGAACAAGAAGGCCTACATGTTGTGTGTATGTTTGCTTTAAATTTAAATCTCCTGGCTATCCATTTTTAGTTCGGTTTTAACAGAGCCACCCCCAATGCCTTTTTCTTACTAACAAATGAAGTATTTTCGTATGTCAGACTTTTGCTCTTGCTATTAATACAAAATACTTTTATTATTTTTCACTGAAGATGGCAGATTGGGTGGTGATGGGGTTTTTAAAAATTGTTTGACACTTTCTGTATTTACTTTCACAGACTGTATACTAATGTATGTAATGAGCTGAACAATTTTCTTTAGTGATTTAAATTTTACTAATTAGCAGTTATAATTACAATCTGTTGAAGACAATTCAACCATACTAAACACACTTATACCAACAAAGGCGAAGTGAGAAACGTCAAAGTTGCACCTTTTTGTTCACATACGGATTTGTACGATCTATTCCATCTTTAAAGCTATAACCGTTTAAGTGGGCTTTTAAGAATACAATTTGGGAATTGTAATATCAACATTTGTACCGGTTATTTTCGGACGCTAAATAGTCACATGTAATTTTGTAACATTTCTGGTCTGCATCACTCATTTAATCCTTCCTGGGTAACAATTTAGCTCTCTGGGCAGAGATGGCAGGGCAGCAGAAACAAGTGGGGCTGTCTGAGGGGGAAGGAAAAGGTCTTCGCAGGCACTAAAGCAATCGGCTTGTCATTTGAAACCCATGGAGACGTTAAGAAATAATGTTAAGCACGGCACTGAGACGCAGACGCCGTTCGAGGGCCGCTATGCCAACCCGCTAACCCAAGGCAGAGTCACAGTCCCCACCGTGTCAGTCAGACTTCCCGCGCCCTCGGACACCAGAGCTCAGAATCTCAAAGTCCGCCTTCCCAGCAGAAGGCGGCAAGGCCTGCCAGAGCCGGCGTCCCGCGGCTGAGACGCTACAAACCGCGGGGCTCCCCGGAACCCCGACACAAGCCCCCGCGGGGCGTCCTTTGTTCCCAGGGCCCCCCCGCCCCTCAGGCCGCGGCCCTCCCGCCCCTCCCCCACCACTCCCCTTCCACCCAATGGGATTCGGGCTCCGAGGCAGGACCCCCCCCCCCACACACACACACGGGGCTGGGGCAGCCTCAGTTTCCCCATTTGGAACGGGAGCCGAGTCGCCCCAGTGGCCCCCTAAATAAACAAATCATCTTCCATCCCCTTCGCGGCCCTGCCTCCGCATCCCCTTGTGCACAAGGGGATGCCCGCGACCTCCAAGAAAACAGACACCCTTCCCCCCAGTCCCTCGGTTTTCCCGGCCGGCCCGCCCCCTGCCTCAGTTTCCCCGGCCTCACCCTCCACGGTCTCGGTCCCGGTCGCGGTCTCCGAAGCCGCCTCCTCGCATGGTGGCGCCGGGGTCGGACAGCGGGGCGAGGCCGGGCGGGGGCCTGAGGAGGAGCGAGGCGGCGGCGGGGGCGCAGGCCGCGCGGAGGGGCCCAGCGACGGCGGCTGACGAGACCGAGACGGGCCCGGGCTTCGGAATCGCTCGCTCCTCGGCGACGTCTCCTGTCGTGGGCGTCGCCACCGTCGCCTGCGGTCGCGTCGGAGACGGGCGCGGGGCTGGGAGAAAGCGGGCGCGCTGCGGCGGCGGCGGACGCTCCTTCCTCCCTCAGAGGCGCTGCTCCACAAAATGGCGGCCGCCGCGCCGACTCGAGCGCTACGCACGGCCCAGGCGGCACGTAAGACGCGGCCGGGAATAGCGCGCCCCTCCCCCCGGCCCGCGCGCCCCGCCCAGCGCCATTCTCGAACGCGCGCCACGCCGACTGTGCAGGCGGCCGCCGCCCGCTGCCCGCCCGGGCGCCCTCGAGCTACGCAGCGCGCGTAGAGCTCGTGCGCGCGGCCGGGGCGACGACGTGGCGTAAACTGGGGCGGGGGGAGGGGCGGGAGCGGCCGAGTCTCTACGTAACATTCCTAGCAGCCGCAGTCCGCCGCCCGCCCACGACTACGGGGCTGCGCATTCTGCGTAGCGTAGCGTGGGTGGAGAATCCGAGGTTCTGGCCTCCACTGCCGCGGCGATGCTGCAGAAGCTGCGCTACGACGACAATAACGTCCTCCATGTTGTGGCCTGAGGAGTTAGGCCAACACCGCCCCTCCCCCCTCTGTCCGCAGACCCCGCCCCTCCCCCCCTAGCTTGCAGTGCGCCTGCGCGAGGGGGCCCAGGGCCAAGGCAGCCGGAGCCGGAGCCTGAGCCTGAGCTTGGAAGCTGGGCTAGAAACCCAGGAAGGTCCTTGGTCCCCAGCCAGAGTGGCGCGCCCAGGGCGCCCACCCCTGCCCATTGCCGAGTCCTTTGCTCGCCTAGGGCAGGGCCTCGTGGGCACACAGCAGGCGCTTAATAAATGCACAGTAGGCCTGCAGCTGGCAGCTAAAAGCCCGTTCTCTGGTCCAAACGCCATTGGGTTGGACTCCCTGCTCCTTGTCATCAGCCTTTGTATCCCCGGGGGCTTAGGAAACAAAGCCCTTGGTACACAGTAGGGGCCTAATAAATGCTTAGGGACTTGGCTGAAAGCTAGGAGGCAGCTCAGGTCTTACCTAACTCCCTCCTCTCACATCAGAAGAAACTAAGGGGAAAGCCACCTGCCTCTGCTCACCCTATATACAGGGAAGCAGGTGGATCTGAACCCAGATCTTCTGGGTTTAAGTGTTTTGTTACTGTTCAGTCCAGTCCTGTCCTTAGCGACCCCATTTAGGGTTTCCTTAGTAGAAATACTGGGGTGGTTTGCCATTTTCTTCAGTTCATTTTAAAGATGACACTTGAGGCAAACAGGGGTAAGTGACTTGCCCAGGGTCACACAGCTGTTATGTGTCTGAGGTCGCATTTGAACTCCAGTTTTCCAAACTCCAAACCCAGTGCGCTATGCATTATGGACCTACCTTGATTCCTACAGGCTAACAAATAGTTGGTAGGAGGTGGGCAGGCTTTGCTCCTGGCTGAAGCACAGGTCATACAGGACCTGGTGGGACCAATCCATGGCTGAATGAGCAATAAAGTTGAAGGCAGAAGGCTTGAGTTCAAATCTTGCCTCTGCCAATGAGTAGGTGACCTTGGCCAAGTCACTTCTCTAGGACTCAATTTCCTCCTCTGTAAAAACGAAAATCTTAAATTCAGCATAATGTTCATTGTCTCAAATGATTTCTGGCTCGTTCCCTTTAGATAATAATAGGGCTTGGCCTGGATAGGGCTCTTCTGATCTGCCAAGCACTCTCTGGCATCCTTTGTCTCATTTGATCCCCATGACAACCCAATGAAGTAAGGGGATCTCATCTCATCGGCTCCCATGGCTTCTGTTACTCTGTGCCCAACTCGACCCCTCCCCCCCATTCCCATGGCCCTCTTTCCCTATATCACTTTGGGCTCCTTCCTGTATGAGATGGTACCTTCCCTAGCCCAGACTCATGCTCTCCTCCCATGATAACATTCTGTCAAGACTAATCTTTTCTCATTAATGAATTGGTTCATCAGGCACTTTTTAAGGGCCAGCATCAATCACTCAATCTCTTCCAGACCTTCTTATTTGACTCTGTTCAACTAATTCCTACTGTAATCCCAGCTCTTGGGGGTCAACTGTCTTTTCTTCTCAAAAAATTTTATTTTTAATCATAAACTTATCAAACAGGGAAAGCACAGACATTTCTATGTGCAGAGAAAAACAGGAGAAAAAAAGATTGTGTAGGAAACCACAAAGTTCTTATTATGTATAGCTAGGCTTTTTAAAGTACATGTTAAGTTAAATATAGTAGTTTCAACACTGGCCTGCCTGCCTGTCTCATTCCCCTTCTGTGTATTTTAAAATATTTCACTGACACTTTTCTTTTTCTTTTTTGGACATTAGTATCACTCCTTCCTCATGTATTTCCAACCCCACACACACACCCCAAAAAAGGCCTCCCTTATTATAAAAAGGCATAATTGATTTAAGCAAAACAAAATCACCCACTGGCCACATCTGAAAGTATATGTCTCCTTCTGGACCCTCTTCCATCAAGCCTCTGCCCCAAAGATGGGAAACAGGCTTCATCCTCCTCTTCTGCGATCTGGGATAGAGCAGAATTCTGAAGTCCTTCATGGTTATTTGTCTCTACTATGTTGCTGTAGTAGAAACTGTTTTGGTTCTTTTCACTCTACTCTGCATCATCTTCCCAAATTTCTCTCAATCTGTCCCTTTTTTCATTTCTTACACTACAGTAATATCCCATTACATTCATGTAACACAAGCTGTTCAGTGTTTTCCCAATTGATGGGCACTCACTTTATTTACAATCTTTGTGACAATAAAAAATGCTGGCTAAAATTTTTTTTTATATATGGGGTCTTTTCCTCTGTCTTGGACCTCTTTGGAGGTATATGGCTAGTTGTATTAGCATTATGGGATCAAGGGACGAACACTTAAGTGGCTTTGGAGGTATAATTCCAAGCTGCTTTTTAAAATAGCTGAACCAATTCACAGCTACTATCAACACTTCATTGGTGTGCCTGGCCCCCCAACAATTGTCATTTTCCTTTTTGAGACCATCTTTGCCAATCTGAACTAGAATCTACAGATGTTTCCATTTTCATGTCTTATTACTAATGATTTGGAGCATTTTTTCCATCTGGCTGTTGATACCTTGAATTTCTTCTTTTGAAAACTGCCTGACCTAGATTTCAGAAAAACCTGGGAAGATTTATACATGATTATACATACATGAACTGATTCGAAGTGAAGTGAGCAGAACCAGAACAGTGTACACAGTAACAGCAACATTGTGTGATAATCAACTGTGATTGACTTAGCTCTCCTCAGTGATACAGTGATCTGAGACAATTTCAAGGACTCATGATGGAAAATGCTATCCACATCCAGAGAAAGAACTGATGGAGACTGGATGCAGACTGAAGCAGATTATTTCACTTGCTTTGTTTTTTTCATTTTTCCCCCTTTTGTTCTGTTTCTCCTTTCACAACATGACTAATGTGGAAATGTGTTTTACGTGATTGCACATGTATAACCTATATCAGATTGCTTACTGTCTTGGGGAGGGGAGAGGAGGGAAGGAGAAAATCCAAATCTTATAAAAATTGTCTTTACATGTAATTGGAAAAAATAAAATATGATTTAATTCCCAACAAAGCCCACGACACTCTGCCTGGTCATCTCCTTTGACGATTGATCTCCTGGGGAGTACCACTTCTTTTTAAAGTCAAGAGCACTGTACCTTTGCCCAGGCTACCTGGCATACTTGGAAGGCTTTGATCCTCACCTCTCTGTTTCTCTGAAACCCTAGCTTCTTTCAAGGCTTAATTCCAGTGCCACTGCTTATGGGAAATCTTTCCTGATCACCCGGGGAAGAAGCAGGACACAATGAAAAGACCATTGACTACAGATTCAGAGGAACTGGGTTAAGATCCCACTATCTGGGTGATGACCTCTCTGGGCCTCAGTTTCCTCCTTTGTAAAACTAGGGGGTCTGAGGGCCCTTATAGCTCTAGATCTAATCCCTGTGACAGTTGGTCCTCTTTCCCTCCTCCAATTGCATTTATTTACTTTTCTAAGTAGGATGAGGGTCAGGAATGCTTTATTTTGAATCCCTAGGACTAAAACCCAGTGCCTAGAAGGAGTGAAGGGGAGGGAGGAGGGAAGGGAGGGGTTGAGGTCTAAATCTGTAATTTCATCCCTCTGGAGCATTCCCAGTGTGGAAACTCCCTCTGACAGCTGGGGAACCCTCTGTAACTTACAGCCTTCTTGAATAGCCTAGGGCACCGAGGAGCTAATTGTCACTCCAAAATGTGTTGGAAGCAGGCTTTGCACAGAGGACTTCTTGACTACAAGGCTGGCACTCTAAGCACCAAGCTACGATTCCTTTCACCTCGAATAACATGAACATAATAAATGTTTGCTGAATTAAGGGAAATATCCATTTTAAATAAGACTGGATTCCTGGCCCTCATGAGACTTCCAGGGGTCTTATGCCTTCCATATTGACTTCATCCATTGTGTTTATTACCCCTCTCTCTGTTTAAATATAATCTCACCACACTGATTGACCATCCATGCCACCAGCCATCTCAACATTTCTCAGGACACAGTCTACAAACCTAAAATGTGTACAGGACATTAGCTTTACATTTCTGGTGACTCACCGCCCATCATGGGGCTTTACTCAAGGTAGGTGCTTATTTTTAAAATTGAATATAGCTAGAAAAAGGAAATCTTTTCCCAACATGATCTCTGTGTCCTGGTTCAAGTCAAAGGAGTTGAACAATCAAGCTGATGTCATGGAAAGGGCCCATTGAG